>NW_004624748.1:24365094-24417281 GCF_000247695.1 Heterocephalus glaber | reverse complement strand
ATATATGAAAGACTCAAATCGCAAAAGCCAGCTACCCCTGGAAGACATCTCTGAGGAGTAGACATTTCCTAAGTGTTCTAAATACAATAAAGCTACTACTATAAACAATTTACAAGCATCAACCAAAGAATTAAACTAAAAAAATAGAATAGAAAATAAGAAGCCACTTACACAAGATACAATCCCAAACTTCCAGCTCATGAAAGGCAAACCCAGGGAACAAGGAAGTAGAACTATTCAAAACCCACCCACCTGGAATCTCTGAAGTAGTAACAGTGGAAGTAACACAATAGATGAATGAGGCCCTAGAAAAAGGGAAAGCAGAAATAGTTCCTCATATAAATGGATTGTGATCATAATAAAAGACATGGTTAGTGACTCCAGAGCAGATACAGATTAAAAAAATAGTGGTGTTTAGGAAAATGATGGAAACTATGAACACTCAACATAGGAAAGAAATTGAATTTATGAAAAAGATTCAAATAGATAACCAGATGATTAAAAATTTCATTGATAGGATACACAGCAGAATGAGCCAATGTGAAGACAGAATATCTGACATAAAAGACAGGATCACTGTCAGTGACTATGAAAAGAAAGATTTCTTAAAAATAGCAAGAGATCATGAAAAATCAATCCAACAGCTGCTAGATGATCCAAAGAAAAATAGCATAAGATTGATAAGAGTCAATAGAAAAGCAAAAGATACTGCAGTTGAAATTTTAAAAAAAACCTGTTCACAGAAGTAAGGGCAGCAAACTTCCTGAGCAGGAAAAAAAATTGACATACAGATAAATGAGACATATAGAACATCAATTACCTAAGAAAAAAAAATGTACACCAAGACACATAATAGTCAAGATTCTAGAAATTCAACACAAGAACAATTCAACACAATATTAAAAGCTGTTAGGGGCCAGGTATTTAGCTCAGTGTTCTGGTGCCTGCCTTGCAAGCACAAGGTCCTGAGTTCAATCCCCGGGAGCCGCACCCCCCTCCAAAAAAGGAATACTAAAAGCTGTTAGAGAAAAGAAATGAACCACCTATAAAGGATAGCCCATCACAATCACCGACTTCTCAACACAAACTCTCAAATCAAGAAGATCCTGGAGTAAAGTATTTCCAGCCCTAAAAGAAAACAAACTCCAATCCAGATTGATGTACCCTGTAAAACTATCTTTCAAAATTGATAGAGAAATAAGATACTTCCATGGCAAAGAAAACCTGAATAAATTCATGAACACCAAATCAGCACTCCAAAATGTTCTGAAGGATAGTCTGGAAAGAGAAAATGAGGACTACAACTCCATAAACCCCAACAGAATGAATTCACCAGGCAAGGCAAGTGATTAAATAGAGGAGAAAAAAGGAAATCAACCACAAGAAAATAACATGACAAGGAGAAATCAATACATATCAGTTATAAACATCCATGTAATGGTCTCAATTCACCAATCAAAAGAATCATACTGGCACAGTGGGTCAAGAAGCAAGATCCAAGAATATATTGCATAAAAGAAACACACTTAATTCAAAAATTAATTCATAGACTGAAAGTCAAAGGGTGGAAAACAATATTCCATATGACAGAAACCAAAAAATCAGGGGTATCTATTCTATTTCCAGGCAAATTGGATTTCAAGCCAAGACCAATTAAGAGAGACAAAGAAGGTCACTACATCCTTGTAAATGTAACAATCCAAGAAGAAGAGATAATAGTCATAAATATATATGTGCCGAATACCAACACACCTAACTAGGTAAAACAAATATAAAAGGACATAAAAAATGAAATAAAAAATACAATAATAATGGGGGAATTTCAATACCCCCTGTCGCAAATAGACAGAACAACTAGACAAAAAAATCAAAAGAAATTTCAGAACTGAGCCAAACTTTTCAACAAATGGACTTAGCAGATATCTACAGAGTGATCCACCCCACAATATCAGAATACACATTCTTCTCAGCTGTACATGGGACATTCTCCAAAATAGAACACATACTAGCTCATAGAACATCCTTAAGTAAATGCAAATGAATTAAATTATCCCATGGATATTATCAAACAATGCTGCAGTGAAATTGGAAATCACTGGCAAAAGAAACCACAGGAACTTCATAAACATGTGGAAATTAAATAACACCCTCCTGAAAAACCAATGGGTCACAGATGAAATTAAAGAAGAAATTAGACAATTTTAACAATTAAACAATAATGCAAATACAATATACTGGTGCTTATGGGATGCAATGAAAACAGTCCTATGAGGGAAATTTATAGTGATGTATTCCCTTATCAGAAAACAAAGTGAACTCAAATGAACAACCTAATTTTGAACTTCAAATTTCTAGAAAAAAGAAAAGCAAATAAATCCCAAAGCTCATATGAGGGAGGAAATTATAAAGACCGAAACAAAAATTAATGCAATGGAGATTAAGAAAATAGTACAAAGAAAATTAACAAATTAGAGAGTTGATTCTTTGCAAGATTAAAGGGGGCAAACCCTTTGTCAACCTTCTCAAAAAAAGAAAGAAAAGATTCAAATTCATGCAATTAAGAATGAAAAGGGTGAAATCAGGACAGATCTTACAAAAATCCAGAAGATCAATACCAACTTAGGAAAAATGTATTCTTGTAAGGTGGAAAACACAGAAGAACTGGTTAGATTCCTAGATACATATGAATTACCAAAGCTGAATCAAGAAGATATAGCATTCTAAATAAACCAATATCAGTCAACTCACTGAGAGAGGAACTGGAGAAACAACTCCTTTCACAATAGCATCCAAAAAAAATGAAATATCTAGGAATAAATCTGATGAAGGAAATAAAAGACCTTTATAAGGAAAATTGTAGTATTCTGAAAAAAGAGATCAAAGAAGATATCAGAAAATGAAAAGATATCCCCTTTTCTTGGATAGGAAAAAACAAAATAGTGAAAATGGCCATACTTCCAAAATTGTTATACAGATTTAATATAATCGTGATTAAAATTCAAATAGCATATTTCACAGCATTAGAGAAAACAATCCTAAAATTCATTAGGAACTAGAAGAGATTTCGAATAGCAAAAGCAATCTTGGGCAACAAAGGCAAGGCAGGGGGCATCATAATATCAGACTTGAAATTATTTCTCTGGTGTGAGAAACTGAAAGTGGAAATAAGGACCAAAATATATAATAAACTTTGGAAAATGGGAACAAAATATCCAAATTAAAAGGCCAAGAAGGAGGAGGGGAAAGGGAAGAAGAGACAAGAAAAAAGAAATGAAGGAAAAATAAGTATATAAACATACGTATATGTCTATACCAAAGGACTTTCAGATCTAATAAATAAATTCAGCAAAGCCATAGGTTATAAAACCAACCTTAATAAATTGAAATCTTTTCTATTTACCAATAATAGACTGAAAAGAATTCAGGAAAATAATTTCATTCAAAATAGTTTCAAAGAAAAAATATAGAGCTCAATCTAACCAATGGGTTGGAACTCTACAATGAAAATTTCAGAAAACTGAAAAAAGAAATTGAAGATGACAATAGAAGATGTAACAGTCTCCCATGTTTATGGATTTGCAGAATTAATATTCTTAACATAACCATATCACAAAAAATGTTTGGCATATTCATTGCAATCCCCATCAAAATACCAATGACATTCTTCACAGAACAAAGTAATTCTAAAATTCATGTAGAAACACAAAAGACTCAAAATAGCCAAAGCAAACTTAACCCAAAAGAGCAAGCCTGGATATATCATAATAACTTCATAGGAGGGGCACAAAAATAGACACATAGACCTGTAGAACATAGCAAGGAACATAGAAACAATCCCACACAATTACAATCATCTGATTCTGGAGAAAGAACAAAAATGTATGTTCAAGAAAGACAGGCTCCTTAACAACCAGTGCTGGGAAAAATGGATGTTTATTGTTGAAAGAATGAAACTAGATCATTTCATCTCACTCTATTATAAAGCCAATTCTAAATGAATTGAATACCTAATCAAGACCTAAAACTTTGCAACTGCTAAAAATAAATAAAGGAAAACCTTGAAGCTACAGACAAAGACAAAGACTTCTTGAATAAGACACCAATAGGAAAATAATATCAAAAATCAACCAATGAGACTAGATCAAATTAAAAAGCTCCTGCACCACAAGGCAAACAACTAACAGAGTGAAATGATAACCTACATAATGGGAGAAAAGCTTTCCAAATTCCTTTCTAATAGAGTAAAAATGTATGGAATATATGAAGAATTATAAAGTTTAAAATCAAAATATCAAATAGCACGACTATTAAATGGGGAACTGAATTGAATTAACACTTCTCAAAAGAAGTACAAAGGCTCAAAAAGTACAACAAAATGCATCTTTAGTTATTAGAGGAATGCAAGTCAGAATTAAATGGAAATGCCATCTCATCCCAATCAGAATGGCTTTCATCAATAATACAAGAATAAACAAAATAATCACTAAACACTGGTAAGAATGCAGGAGAAAAAGATGGAAATGTAAATTAGGATAGCCAATCAGTATGGATGTTCCTCCAAAACTAAAAATAGAGCTATCATTTGATCCAGCTATACCACTGTTTAGGATATAACTAAAGAGATTGGCATACTATGGAGATACATGGATATTCATGTTACCTACAATACTATTCACAATTGCTCAGGTATAGAACCAGTGCAGGTTCCCATCAACAGAAGAATGGATAAAGAAAATGTACTATATATACATAATGGATTATTATTTAATCATAAAGAAGAGAGTATTTATTTTCATTTGCAGGGAAATGGATGGATCTGGAAATTGTCATATTGATCAAAATAAGTCACTCAGGAAGATAAATATCACATCTTCTCCCTTTATATGTAATATAAAAAAAAGATGACATAAAAGTAGAAGGAAGAGTGTTATTAGGTAAGAATAAAAGAAGAGAATAGAGTGTAAGAGAAGATAATAGGGGGATAGATATGTTCAAAATATACATAATGAAACCCAATATTTTGTGAAATAGTTAAATTTCACTTTCAGTCAAAATGTATCTACCAGATATTTAATAAAGACAGTCCCTAACAACTTCAGAAGAAATATTCTTCTCAAATGTACATGAAATATTTTTCAGGATACACCATACCATCAGGGAGAAAAATGTTACAAAATATTTTTTAAAAATATGAGGTAATATTAAGTATTTTTTCCAATAATAAAGCAATAAAAGTAGAACTTAGATATTGACATAGAATAAGCAAAAGCATAAACTCACAATTTTATGCTTACATTATGCTGTCAGCTGACTTAGAATATACTGTATATGGGATCTGTGAATATTGTAACATCATTGATATGGTCCACAGATATATGAATAAAGTTATACACCTGGAACACATTGGAACTCGTGCATTCCCAGACACATGTAGAAGGAACCTAGATGCCTTTGCTCGATGCCTTTCCTCAACCTATGTCTATGAAGATCCCTTAAACTGGATGAAAGAAATCAACAAATTCATAATTTGGTTTATTGATGATTTGTCTTGGTATTAGGATGCAAGTGAAAATCAGTGACAACTACAATATAATACCATAAATTGTCTTTTTGGCTTTAAGTTTTTTATTAGTGCATGTCTACAGTACATAATGATTATAATTTGGGGGCAAGTTAGTATCTGTGCATAACACATCTTAATTCTTTTTACTTTACTTTCCTCTCCTCATCCCCCCTCCTTCCATCTCTAGATTCTTACCATTTGAAAAATAGTGAAAGGTACAATATTCTTAATAGATATACCTTAAGACAGTAAAGCTGGTCTTCTACATTGTGTGGACATAGAATTAAACCAAAGAAAGACTAAATATGAGCTCATGGTTAATATCATATAACTGGAAAATTGTTCTCAATCTGTGATGAAACCATATTGTAATATTGAAGAAAACATTCTGGGGTAAACTTATGTGACGTATATGTTAAACATTATTAAGAAAGTACTTGCTTGGTAAAAGGACCAATACATTAAGAAATAAACATAGTCTAATAAAGGAAACTTATTAATCCTTTGAAATTGGTAACTACATATCTGGCATAATGGATGCACAAATGATGTGAGCGTAGCAGCGAGATGAAGGTGATGTGAAGGCTCAACAACATGGCTTATATTTCCAATGCTAGTCTAGCATCTGTGGAGCTCAATATTCAACATGCTAGGAAAGAAAAACAATAGCAGGATATAGTACCATCTTTTGAGTAGGCAATGTCAGCTTGTGGTAAAGATCATTTTTTTATTCTCAAGAAATACAAATGTATCTGTTTATTTGTGTAAGTTTACAATTGCACAGAATCATTGTTTCTGAGGAGTTCTTTGACCTATTGACATCAGATTATATTTACACTTGAATATGGATAAGGCATCCACTTTACATTAAAAATATTCAGAAATAGGCTCATGACTATGGATCTAATTGTAGCATACAGCACCATCAAGACATTTCCAGGATTGATAACTTTCAAAGAGGTAGAATCCCTTCAACAAATGCATACTCTTATCATCTGAAAGGCATTAAGTAAATTTAATGTCACAGGAATAATAATGGAAGGTGCACTGGTTCTTATTCAGTTGACAAATTTAAATTCAAAGATAATGGAAAAATTCAGGTGTCCTTATTTCGATTTTACAAAAGAGAATTTCACTTCTTGTAGGTTTTGATGACTTAATGGGATATTAAAATAGTCTAGCACTTGTAGCTACTTTTAAAAAGAATTCTATTCTATCCACAGAAAAAATTGTCTGTAATTCAAAACTGATAGTAGAAGTCAGGATATTGCTTTTTTAAAAATATAAATCTTTAATCTCCATGGCCCTTATAAAAGAAGAACAACTTGATTCTTTGACTCTTTAAAGTGAAACTCCATATCCTTTTATTTAGTAATAAGTAGTGTAACAAGTGGCTCATCACATTTGATCTGTTGAGCGATCAAAGAACAGAATTTCAATCTGAACATCACACACAACTCTCAGCATTCATCATTTTGTTCCATGTAGCTCCTGCTTTTCATCCTGAAAAGGACTTCTTTCATATCATTTTCTGAAGCTGATTCCTTTACTAAAATGGACAAGTGTCCATGAATTTTGTAATTTCTGGAAATAAGGTGACGGCATAGCAGTGGAGATCTTTGAAAATGTTGATTTACTCTTATTTTTCTTAAAATATATTAACTACTCAGAAAAATTGCAACTGCATGATGAATGCACTGAAAAATATATAAATATTTGAATATTGAGAATATATCAATATTGTACTTTAAACTTAAGAATAGGTATTCTGCAGCTAGTTTATAAGGTCAGTATCTCTATCAAATTGTTTCATATTTTGAAGCTGTATTGTTTGTTGCATAAACAATCATTGTAGTTATATCTTCTTGAAAAATTGCGTCTTTCATCATAATATAGCCTGCGGTATCTGTGATAATTTTGTTCAAGGTAACTTTACCTGATATTAATGTAGTTTCCAATGTTTTTAATTAACATTGCTGAACATGCTTTTCCACTCCTTTACTTTTTTACCTGTAATATATTATTATATTTGAAATGTCTTCCTGGAAGGACAGACAGTTGAGGTATGTCTTAAAATTCACTCTGCCATTTTTTAGTGTTTAGTACATTCAGACTATTTATGCTTGATGGAATGATTTATGCTTTATATTTGTACATGTTCTAATTTCAAGTGTTTCTTTTTTTTCTTTTATCAACTTTCTGTGGCTTATTCAAGCCACTGTCAAAATTTTGTTTTTGTTTATTCATAAAGACTATGAATATATCTACTTGTATAAATTTGTTAATGGTAGTTTTGGGTATCATATGTGCATATATTGTGACAGTCTACCTGTGTTAACATTTTAATGGCTCAAAGACAATAAGAAAACTTGATTTTATTGTCTCTTCAATTTCTCTCATTTGTAACAAAGTTATGTTAAATATATATTTTCTATATTCCATTGTCTTGTAAAGAATTAAGTATTTCTTTCTCCAGGAATTTTACTATTTTCTCTTTCTTAATGCTTAAAGTTCTCAAAATGATGAGTCTTTCTGTGTATGTATGTCCTTAACATTTCTACTTATTAGAAAAGGGCATTAGTGGGCCCATCTATCTCAATACTATAGTATATGTTTTGGGGTTTTTTTTTTGGTGCTGGGTATTGAACTTGGGATCTTTCTATTACAAGGCAGGCAGCGGAACCACTGAGCTAAATCCCTGGCCCTATAGTATATGTTTTCTTATTCTTTTTTTAGCTTTGGGAGTCATTTATTTTACTTAGCAGCATGGCCTCAAGTTCAAACAACTTTCTTATACATGACTCAAATTTAGCTTTCTTTATGGTTGAGTAACACCGTGTATGTGTATCACATTTTCTTACCTATTTATCATTGATGAACATATGGGCTGCTTTCACATTTTAGCTATTATGACTTGTACTGCTATAACTTGGGTATGCATGTGTCACTGTAATAGGATGACTTTCTGTCTTTTGAGAAGATCCCCAAAGAAGTATAGCTGGGTCAGATAGAATTTCTATTTTGATTTTTTGAGTAATCTACATACTGATTTCCATAATGGTTGTACCAGTTTATGTCATTACCAACAATATGGAAAGCTTTCATATTCCCCTAAAAACAATATAGCTACTATCTAGCCTTTTTTTGAATACCTTCTAATTTTGAGACTCTTATTTATAATATATTGACTTGAACAATGAGTTGAGAATTACCTATTCTCTCTATATTTTAACATTTATTCAGTTTGAATCTAATTTTGGGAGATTTTCTCAATTAAATCAAATAACCCGTCTTTCTGTTATTTTGAAACTGTGATATCATCTACTTTTTTTATTAGACGCTCTTTTTTATTTTAATATTTATAATACTATATTTTATTCATTTTTGTAGACTAGCTAAATTATCTGATGGCAGGATTTTTAAGCATCTTTCAATCACATTATCAGTTTTTTTCAAATTATTTTTGTTTGTTCATTTACTTTGGTTTCTGTTTTTCATATTACAAGGTTTACTCACCAAATATAATAGTTTTCTCTAGCTGTCTGAACATGTTAAATTACTACAATTTAATGCTATTAGAACGTTCTCTATGTGCATAATTTTTTCATCTGGCATTAAAAGGTAAGCTTTTAAAAAGGATTAACTCTCTGGGACTTTTTTTTCCTTTGGTGTAATGAATTAAAGGTGGCTACACATGCTTTGCAATTTATTCTACAATTTTGATCTAATTGTTTCCCTTCCTTTTAAATGTGGGTAAATTCTGTAGTGCTTTAGAAAATGGAATACTGTGTATAAGACTTTTTCCAGTGTCAAATCTTTAAACAAAAAGTGCAGTAAATATAGAAGCTGCTTATATACAGTTAGAAGATTAACATCCTCAGATTTGATATTTACCTCTTATCAAAAAGCATGTTACGTGATTGGAAAAAATGAGGCATTATTAAAATATTATATTATAATTTGTTAAAAAGTTGCTACCTAAAAAGAAGACTGCTAATGAATAAAGTCCACAAAATATGGTTTTAAATATGTTATTTTGCAAAAATAGATTTGAGAAAAGCAATAAAACTATCACCCACCTTCTTTATAAGAGCATCGTTTTTGGGGGGAATAGTTACATTCTTTCAATTAATATTATAAATAAGTTTTCTAGTATATTTTTCTTAACATTTATATTTACTTGTGGTATTTTATGTTTGATTTAATGATATTTCTAAATAAGATGAATTCCATGTTTTTAGGTGCTGCTATTACTCTTGAAACTATTTCCTGTTGAAGAATTGCTATAGGAAGAGGATATAATATTTGAACATCTTATTTTTCAATACATTATTATTTGATCACTATATTTTAAAAGTACATGCTTTATAACTTTTTATTCAGTGCACTTAGGTCTTCTTCACTGATGTTAAAAACAAAATTTCTTTACAAGAGAAAAAGTTTTCTGAATATATTTATTTATTTATTTATTTTTATTTTTTATTTTTTTGGTTTTTTGGTTGTTTTTTTTTTTTGGTACCAGGGATTGAACTCGGGTCCTTGCGCTTGCGCAGCAGGCAGCGAAACCACTGAGCTAAATCCCCGGCCTCTCTGAATATATTTATTGATGCAATGTGGACAATTATATATAAATTTTTACATAATTGTCAATTGACCTATGTTACTTTTATAAATTGTTCATATAGTAACATATGAAATTAGCCCATGAAATATTTCAAGTATAATCTTACATTTATAAAATCCATATTTTATGACTTTTAACTTTATTTCAATGCAATCTTCTTTTATATGTTAAATGTACTAGTGCTATAAATTAGTAGATTTTCTGTTTATCCTTGCATAGTATTCATGCATTAATTTTGGTAACGAATATCCTTTATTCTATATGAATGTCCTCAAATTAATTTACTTTGGTTGATTTATTGTATACTGTAATATTTGACATATGAAAGATTCTATGCAACATATATGTGAAACTAAGCACAATACTCAATAAAAACTCGTAAGTCACTTATTTAACTCAAAGTGTTAGTCAGATTTCAATTACTGTAACAAAGCACTTGAATTAATGAACTTAGAAAAGGTTTGTGTTAGTTTACCATATCAGAAGTTTCAGTCCGCAGTCCTTTGGCTCCACTGCTTTTGGATCTGTGGCAAGACAGTACATCACTGTGCTCAACTCATTGTGGCTGGGAAGCAAAGAGAGGAAAAGAGCCTAAAATCTGACAAAACCTTTGAAGGGCATATCTTCTAATACACTACATCATCCCACTAGACTCCATGTGGTAAAGGTTCCACCCCTCCCAGGGTCACCTCACAATAAGTCATTAACACATAGGCTTTTAAAGGAAAATGTCTTGTAAAAGAGCTTTCAGAATTTGTAACACATAGTATGAAAAGGGAAGAATAAAGAAGTTCCAGTGAAAGTGAAAACGTTTTAAGTTCCGTGTGCTTCTCTATTGCATACAGTGAACAGAATCACTTTTCCTCCCACCTATTTTGATTCTATTGAATAAAAAATTTATTTTAATTTTCAGATATTACATTTTTAAGGGTCTATATCTATCAGATTTTTGAAGGCTATCATGTGAGTCATTGGAGAAGACTAAATCCTACCATACCACCTGGAATACAGTGGTTTTAATAAATGTTAAAAATTTCATAAGCATAGTTCCAATTAACAGTCTTGATAATACTTTAATATTTAAAAATATACACATATTTGTAGCAACTTTTCTGTCTCTGTGTTTCAAATTAAAAACGTAGTATCTCACATTCTGTATTTCCCCGTCTCTTCACCCTTCACCATTAGGAGTGTTACTATTTATTTTATATATCTGAGTTTAATATCCCGCTGGGAATAAGATCTTTTAAAAGTAAACAAAAGAGAGGAAGGCAGAAAAAGAAAGTAAATAAAAAGCAATGTTGACTAATGTGATACAAATCAATCACATAAGTAACAATAAAAATTGTGATAGCAGTGGAAACCACAAACACACATAACATTAGTAGTTTTCATTTGGGCATGAGTTGCAGGGAATATTTGAAATACAGAGAAAATATTCAATACTCCTTTGTGTTTCAGCTAGAATAAAAGAGCTAGTAGTCATTTATCAGAAGAATCAAGATTGATATATATGGAGCTGCCTAGACCTCAGGTCTCAGAACAAATAATAATGAGTATATAAAAATCATAATACATACGTAAGGAAATATTATGATGATACTGTAAGATTATCTATTCATGATACATGCAATATTCAGTAATCACTTGTTATAAAGAGATATATACAATAATACTAAAATGCAAAACCAACATCTACATACAAATCTATTTCATTATTACTTTGCTCAAGAATAATTAATCTTTCACTAATGGAATAATTTGATTTGGACCTTTGGTTGTAAATAAATGAGTATCATATTTTCAATTTAAATTCAGTGTTTTTTTAAACCTTCCCACTATTAAAGATAGATAATATAAAATGGATACAAGATTTATGATATGTCTGGACTGCCCTATTTTGTGCATGCAAGCAGCACATGTTAAAGTAGATTAATCACATATACAATAAGGACAATCACAAGTGAATTGGAATTAACAAAATACTTATAAATTTTAATCACGTGTTGCTGTTCTACTAAAATTAAGCCTGTGATCATTTCAAATGTGAAGAAAGCTTTCACGGAATCAGAACAATTAAAGTACAGTGGTCTCGGTTCACAAACGATTTTGTTTGTGACAGTTGGTTCTCAAATAGAAGCATTTAGCAAAATTTTATTTTTCTTTGTAACTCTGCATGGGGTGACAAACATGACAATGGCCATCTTTCCTGTAGGAACATGAATGTGGCCATCATTTCAGGAATCGTGGAATGAATTGTCTGTGAACTGAGACAACACTCTACTATTTCAAGTAGACTGTAAAAGCAAAGATTCTTACGGCTGTCTTTCATTAATATATAACAACAAAAGTAAGTATACATAATTTCACATATTATTTTTCAGTTTTAAACCACAGTCAAAACAGAATGGAATACAAGTAGTTCATTTTTGACATTTTAAAGGATTAACACATTCTATATTTAGTAAAAATGGTAGTCATTTTTCAATGGATTAGAGGCCAATTTTAAAGCTATTACAAATTTTGAATCATAATATCAAAGTATTATTTCAACTTCTGAAAAGAATGAGTACAAGGTAAAGAGTTTTGGAAGATGAAATTTTATAAATATAATAAGTGATTCATGCAGTCATAATTATTTCTTTCACTTCATATAATGTATGTTTGTGTAATTTAAAATCCTTCAAACTTTATACTGTATAACCATGTAAATTATGTGAAATTATAATTATCAAAGATGAAAATAATGTTGCTTTTCTGTAACTTTACACTAACTTATAGAGAATCTTTCATCAAAATACATTTTATTTTCTGTATTAATTTCCTCTTACTATAATAGTACTATAAAATAAAATGTATTTCAAATGATAGCATTTTTTTCAAATCAAAGCAACTTATTAATTTTGTAGAAATGGATTTATAGGGACAGAAAATTCTTTAACCTTAAAAATCTAACTTAACATAGATTAAATTTGAATACTAAGACTTATTTTCTTACTTTAATGGATTCTATTTCTTTTTTCTTCTTCTTTTTTTTTTTTTTTTTTGGTACCAGGGATCAAACTCTGATCCTTGTGCTTGCCCAGCAGGCAGCAAAACCACTGAGCTAAATCCCCTGCCCCTGGAATCTATTTCTAATCACTGGAATTCTAGTCTTTTTTTTTTTTTTTAGAAAAGGTTTATTTTAGCTGACAGTTTGTAGAGGTTTCAGTCCACAGTTAACTGGTTCCAAGGTAGGATGACATGACAGATGAGCATGCCAGAGGAGAAACATTTTGTGAGGTGGCAGGCAGGAAGCAGAGTCTTTCTTCTTTCCCTTTTTATTCCATCCAGGCTATAAGACTATTAGTTGATGTCATCCACACACAAGGTGGATCTTCCTTCTTCAGTAAATCCATTATCCACACCCAGAACCATGCTAAACCAATCAATGGACTAATGCAGTATCACTCACCCATGATCCAGACACCTCCCAAAGCCTCACCTATGAGTGCATGAGGCTTTGGGGCTACAGCTGGATATAAGCCATGACAAGGAGGGAAATCAGGCTGGCATAATCAGAAAAGTAAGTCTTCCACATCTATCATTTCATTTTATCAACACATACTGTGAAGATGCCAAAGACTAGGAATCATCTTCATAGAGTCACTTAATTTCATGAAAGAAGTGTTTCCTTACAGAGACGAAATTGAGGCCTAGAAATATTGAGTGACACAGCTAGTTAGTAGTTTGTCCCTCCAATAAAGGATCTTTCTCTGAGCTCACTGCACCACTGGTGAATTGGAAGAAGAGGACAAAAAATGGGGAATATTAAACAACTTAGTGAAATCATTACCATCTCACAGAAGACTTTTCTGTTTTCACAAAATAAATTCCATTTTCCCATTGATTTGTTGCTCACTACAAACATCATACTTGCAGAGATGTGAATACTATAAACACATGCCTTGGTTTCACACTGACAAAATGTGCCATTAGTATTTCCACATCATCATCTTTTCCTTAGCTTAAATAATAAGAACCCAAAATAGCCTATCATTTGGTGAGTACCTACAGTGAGCCAGGAACTTTCTACGATTAACATATCACATCTTCCTCATCAAAACTCCATTAAATAAGTTTTATTAACTTCTTTCTCTTTTTTTGGGGAAGTCTAGTCTTAACCATCACTATAGCAAAAAATCATGTATGATAAATACTGATAATTAAGCAAAGTCAAAAAACAAGCAAAAATAATACAAAAAATCTGTAACTCTAGATCAACAGAACTGTCCAGGATAAGTCAATATATTTGGTTTAAACTTACACTAATTAAACATCTTAAATATTTAAATAAAAATTTAAAGACAAGGATATCCTATCAGTTACCATAGATATAATACCCTTATATTACAATATACTTACAAAAAGAAAGAAAAACTAATAAATTTGAACTGAATAAAATATGGAGGGTACAGTAATCAAAAATGGAGTACACACACTGCCTTCAAGAATTTGTGGTGTATTAGTGATAATCAACCATGTGTTAGGTAATATCTTGCAAGAAGTTAATATTATATAGGCCATGTCCTCTAACTGTATTGTGATCACTATACATATTAGTAACAAAAATCATATAATATAAAAGACCATGTGGACATAAAAATTTAGTAAGTTCATAAAAGTGGAAATATCTTAGAAGATTATTTAAAACTCAATTGTTATTTTTACTCACTAAAACTTGTGGAATAGCAACTAAAAATCATACTACATATTTTAATTAATTATAACAAACAGGATAGAAAAGTTTCATAATTGCTAAAATGCTAAGCACTCCATATTTATCTATCAACTTTTATACTGTTTGGGAATATTATATTATAGGTTACTAAATGTTAATGAGTTTCAACAAGATAAACTGTCCTACCATCAGACATGTCCCAGTAGACAGATTTGTTTCTCCAATTTTTCTCAATGACTCTCTGACTACTTATTTTTGGGAACAGATTGCTGTGATGAAGCTATGTGGTCCTTGAAAAAATGTGGATAATTATTTGAAAGAAAAAGTTCATTTAATTTTTCACAGCATTTTTCAAACTGTTCTCTGGTGTGCCACATAACACAAACAACTTGAAAGTTAATGGAAAAATACCAAAAAAAAAAAAAGAAAGAAAGAAAGAAAGAAAGAAAGAAAGAAAGAAAGAAAGAAAGAAAGAAAGATTAAATATCCTAAGATTCTGAAAACCAGATAAGTTGCAATTGACTACAAAATTCTGTGTTGCATGTATTCTGAAGCGAGGTTAGATCCATTTCATAATCAATCTATGATTTCCTGGTGGCATGGATGGAGTAAATATCTGCTGATACCCTCCACCCTACACACCCTAGAAAGAAAGAAATCACTTCAAAATATTTATCATTGTTTGTCATTGTCTATGTCTAAACTTGAAATTAGTCACTGATAAATGTTTTGAATACATAGCTTATATTCTGTTTTGAATTTTCCTAATGTGTGTTTTAATGTTTCCAAGCAATACTATTAATAGTTTGTAGAGTTATAGTTTTTTAAACTTGATTTTCTTAGATTCTATTAAGAAAAAAAATACTTAATAACTTCTCTTTTTTCATTGGAGACTTTTCAGAACTATACTTATCATTTTAATGCAGCAAAATTTTTAATATACCAAAATTTTCTTACTTTTGCTTATTTTACTGATGTTACACATACTTTATGTTAGAAAAATTCTTCAGACTTAGTGTTTCCAGATGAGATAAAACAGCAAGTACTTGGTCTATCTTCTTACACTTTTCTTTTCTTCAGATTCTTCAATCAACTGTTAGCTTAGAAACCTGATTTATGTAAAGGAGGCTTGGATAATATAGTAAGTTTTCATGTAATTTTTTGCTATATTTCTTGGGATATAATATTCAGTGAAAACTTTTAAATTAATGAATTTATAAGTAAATAAAGTAAATGAATGAATAACAATGACCACAGTGGTTTATCTAGGATTTTTTCCTTTTTAAATTGAAACATCCTGTAATTGAAAGACCCCAGTTTAAAGATATATCTAAGAATTTCAAACAACAAATCCATTTTCCTTTTAAAAATAGACTTCTAATTTAAACTAATACTTTTATTTGTTCTGTGTTTGGCTATTTCAAATACTAATACTCATGATCGTTGAATGTATAAAGTAACTGTGAGATAATGCTGACACAACAAAACATATTATTCAACAAAATGGTCAGTTGAATTTATGTTTGACAATCACATGCTTTCTTCATAGAAAACAAAATGTTATGTATTAATTTTGGGAAAAATAAACAAAATGAAAAAATGTATCACCTGAGTAAAAGTATCAGCTTGGGAAAAAAAAATCTTGAAAAGAAAGAAAAGTCATTTATTAATATCTATTCAAATTATACAAAAGAAAGTTTTGTGACAACATTATAGAAAATTGTAAGAGTTCTTTTTGGAAGTAATCTCTCTGCTTTGTACATACTAAACAACATACACAGAATGATAAAATTAGCAAAGGACCGATTTCTTTTTTGTCATGTTCTTACAGGAATTACAGATCACACTGAAGAGAGTAACTAACAACTGTGAATCATGTGTTAACACTTGGACTCTATGGATTTTTCGAGATACAATACCTCTACCAAATCAACAGGGCCTGAGATTTTCTAACTTTTGTTTAGAAATGTAGGAAACAGGAAGATAGATTTTAGGTAAATGAGGAGACCTGGGATTGGGGGAGAAGCGAGAACCGTGAGAGGAAGGGAAAGTAAACGGAATTAAATTGTGATGTGTATATGTACAATTCCCCAAGATATTGTACTTATTATATATTATGAATATATACTAATACAAATTGTAAAACACAAATAATGTATGTGATAAAGAGACATTTACTTAAAACCATTGTTTATTGACCCATAAAAGTAAGATTATAGAACTATGACTTTTAGTCGTGTAACAAGATAAACTTGGTACTGCTCAATTGATCTAGATCGTTCTTGCTAATTTCAGAGAGATAGACACAGCCTGAAACAGTAATAAAATAGAAGAGAAAAGAGAGGGAGGAGAGAAAGAGAAAAGTAGAGAGAAAAGTAAAAAGGAGCAGAAAAAAGTAAATAAATTCAACTGATATCTATAAGAATGTAAATTTGTTTTAAGAAGGGATCACTAGTTTGCAAGTCAGGAAATACAGTCATTGAAACTGACATAAACATTCAGAGTTAACAAGGGAACCAAAATGAACAGATTGGAGAGAGAAGACACAGATTAGAGTCCACTCCAGGCTGAAAAGTCACTGTTAAGCTTTTTACTTTATCTCTCCTTTTTTTTTTTAAACTAGCTTTTCTCTCTTCATTTCAATCTGCCATTATTCAGCCTTCCTCCAGAGACTGATTTCTCTGTTCAGTTTATGCCTTAAATGAAGTTTATAATGGTTGACAGTGGCAAATGTGGTATATGGAACTTTTTGCCTTCAGGCTCAATTCCCAGAAGTTATTTGTCTTTGCACTCAGGTGAAAAAATACTTATGACAAAGACAAAAGTTCATTTGGATTAAGACAAATATTCACCCGGTTTTCAGTGAGCAAAAAGAATCAAAAATATATGTCTTTCATTCTAAGACTGTCTTTAAACTTAATTCTCCACAAGAAAACTATGTACAAGAGTGAGAGAATTTTTCAATACTGGTAGTAACTTAAAGCTCTTAAATTCTTCAGCCCATATATATCATTTTAATTTTGCAACAGTTACAAAAATGCATTTTAATATCAACAAATTGAAAATAGCAAAAGTATTTTACAGATGTCCATTAATTTTTCTCGTTATGTCTTCAAGAATTTACTTCTTTTAATTTCATCTCCTACAATTTACTGGATGTAAATTTATGTTAATTTTTGACCTATATTTTTATTACCTGCATTTACTAGTTCTAACTGGGAGTAGAATGGTATTATTTCTGCTGTCATCATCATGAAATTTGTAGAAAACATTACATTCTATAATTTGCAAATAAGAGTGCAAAAAGAAGTATATACATATATATATATATATATATATAAAAGATACATGCAACTTTGGAAAATCTCAGGTTTTTATTTTAAAAGTATTACACAGATTTTGAAATGAATAGTTGAAAAAAATTGACCTGGAATAAGTAACACAGTAAAAATATCAGCTGTTGTAAGCATATAAATTGAAATAATAATTATATCAAGTAGGGCCGAGGATTTAGCTCAGTGGTTCCGGCACCTGCCCTGCAAGTGCAAGGTCTTGAGTTTGATCCCAAACCAATATATATATATATAATATATATATCAAGTGATTAAAGAGAACCAATTAATTGATTTTTCATATAGAAGAATCTGTTTAATTATGTAATATGCACTTACCTTATTTCTACATATTATCAAAAACTATAATGCAAGCTTAATCATAACAATAAATAATTTAAATTTATTTTGACTGAATGTTAAAATTATAGTTTATAAGTATATTATCAAAATGACATATAATATAATACTTCAGCAGAATGAAATAAGCAATATTTAAAATTTAGGTATTGATTGATATTCTGTTTAACTTGGATTGAATGTTTCTTATGCATTTAATTGAATGTTTGATGTACTCTTTTACAATTGGTTTTTCATACTTATAAAAAATAACAAGTGAGAATTTGCAGAACAATAGTTCTTTAAAATAATATTGAGTCAATGCAAGTAATTCACAGTAGCAAGTGAATCTCCTTTGGATTTAATACTTATTCTCCTCAGAAAATGAATAAAGATATTTGGTTACCTTCATTGGGAAACAATAAGCTCAAGGGAATAGCTTTCATTATGAGCTAATGTTTGAAAATGTGTAATTCATTATTGAAAATTAAAGACAGTAAATTCATTAAGAACACTAATTATATAGACAATTAGCTATTGTCTTCAAATTCTTTAAGATGGTGTCATTAAATTATTTAAGTGAATTATGTGGATGTTACCATTTTAAAAAGTAATATACTAGCATTGAGATTTATTGAATACTGGAGGAAATTTAGAAAGCTAGGAAAATATCCAATTTATTCAGGAATTACTTGACTCAATTTTTTTTTAAATTTTAAAATGGATATCGTAGTTTTGAAATGCTAACAAGAGGAGACTTATGACACTAAATGAAATAATGAATAATAATATTTTACTATTTGAATAATATCTTCAAAATACTTGAATAGTTACCGAGGTCAATTCCAAATCTAAATTTTAAAATGTATTTATAAATTTTCTTGTTGGTCAAATGTTTATACCCCAAAAATAATAACATCAATTTTCAAAAGGAGTATTTTTCCACTTACTGCACCTGCCTAGAAGACATGAAAACTGACCAATATATTCCATGATAAAAAGCTTATCAACCAACTGCAGATAATAAATGGTATTCATTGTTAAGTAAATACTGGCGCAGTTTTAAGTTTCTGTTTATACATTGTGAATTCATTTTGTTTTAGCTTTACATGTAGTCTTAATAATTTAAGAAATAATCACCACAAACTTCCTTAAAACTCTTAGTCATTCCTTCTCAAATTATAATTCAGCATTTATTCTTTTGCATGATTAATCTTTTTTATCTTTATTAGATTAGCATCCTATATATTATATATAGCAAGTTTTCTCATATTTTTAATATAATTTCTATTTCATGATCTTTATTTTCTTATTTCTTTCTCATGAAATGCTGGATGAATAATTTCTCTATTCTGAAATCTAGTCACTGGAATAAGTGTTCTTAAGAGAAATAAGAAAATTGATTATAGACTAAAGAGTCACACAGACAAAATGCTTATGTCCTAGGACACTGGTAGAGTAATGTCATCAAGAATCTTCTTGCTGGAGGAGGAATGCCTAGTAATTAGACCTGTTTCTTTTTTTTATGTTTTATTCCTACACCTGAATTTTTTTCCTAGAAGTCTTAGGATTTCATATTGAGAAGTATAAAGCCAAAGATGAGAAAGTCTGAAAAAAAATCTGTATAATCTCAGTCTAGAGTAACATTTACCTTAAATTCTCCACCTAGATTTGCTGAAAGATGGTGTTTTAACTAGCTTTCTATCAATAAAACCACTGAGACAATTACCTAATAAGAGAATAGGTTATTTTGGATCACAGTTTTAGAGGTTTTAGATCACAAGTTGAAACCATTGGTTTGGGTCTGTGGTGACTCCTTATGGCTGGAGCATGTGATAGACACAACTTCCCTCATCACCAGTAAATAAAAATGTGGTAGTGGACGGTCCTGGGGTCCTACCATCCACTTCAAGGCCATGTCTCCAGTGACCCAAAGGCTGCTCTGTGGACACCTTCTCTTAAAGTGTTCTTCACCCCCAAACTTGGAATCAAACCTCTAACTCACGGGTTTTGGGGGACACTCAAGATCCACTCTCACACACAAGGTCTGATACTTTATGAAAAGGAAAACAAATGAACAAAAAAATAGCTCAACTATTTAAACTTCCAGATTGTAGGGAAAAAGAAAGGCAAGCATAATATTTTTAAAAGCCAGTTGTGGACACATACACAGGACTGTCTCAATATGTTATGCCTTCATCTGTCATACTAATTGTTCTCCTGCTGGTAGTGAGAAGGAAGTAAAGAGAAGAGTACAGAAAAAAGTTTCATAAGACAAAAATAATTTCAGTTACCACTTGTAAGTAACTATGAATTTTAAGCAAATTTATTAGATGAAAATTACAATCTAAATTACAGTTTGTGATATTATTGTCCATTAGTTTTATGAGAATAACTATAATTATCTGGTGTGTCTTCATCTACTATGTTAACAATGTAAGCTTATTTTATTACATGTTACAAATTAAGATCTGACCAAAATCTTTTGACAAATGGTGAACATAATTTTTCCCTCAGAATTGCACACCAGATATTAGGATCATGAGTGATACATTGTGTGACTTTATCATGGCTTTGACACCACTAGGCAAGATGAATTTTTTGGCTCCACTGAAATCTTACGGAATCACAATGATACTGTATATATGGTCAAACTGTCATCAAAACATTGCGTTGTGCCACACAACTACATTTAAATTTTCATCAAGGGCCGGGGATTTAGCTCAGTGTTTTTGTCTCCTGCTAAGCAAGCTCAAGGACCAGAGTTCAATCCCCAATACCAAAAAAAAAAAAAAATTCATCAAAATGTTTACCATAATTTTAAACAAATGTTTGTGTTTATTCATTTAATATTTATTAACATAATTTTGACTTTCCTTATGAAAGTATTTTGTAAGAGAGGGAAGATTTTTTTGCCTTCTACCAAATTTTTATATTTCCTTCATCAGATTATTTTTTCTAAACATAAACATTATTACATAATCTTAGCACAGTGGTTAATATATATTTTAAGATGTAAAAAGAATAATCAATTATGTTCTACTTGTAGCTAAAACTTGCTTTTCAAAAAGAAAGAAATCAATAATTTTCCTCCATATAAATTAATTATCTTGAATTTACTCTTCATGTTCATTTATCATCTACTTTTCTAATTTTCTATAGCAGTTTATTTTCTTTCTATTTAATATCTTTATTAATCCTGCCTTATCAAGCACAAATATAATGGGAAGATGTCAACAGGTTTCCTCACCTTGTAAAAAAATGGAATTTTCACTTTAATTTCCTATTATTGTGGAGTTAAGATTTACTTTTGTAATTCTATTATTTATACTAGTGATTCCATCCAGTCTGGCTGTACATAGTCATTCTAAAACAAGAAGAGTTACAACTAGTATTTGCTTTTAATTTAGCTACCTCACACTTGTCTGTATTGTCCTTCACCCTGGTTTTAACTAGCCATTTATCTAACCTGTCAAGAACATGACAAATGTCCCCAGACTATGCTATGATTGAATGTGAAATTTTTGTAGTGAGAAGAATCCCTGAGGCAATGTTAAGAGAGACACCAGAAAGCTGTGCCCCTTAAATTCAAGTTGAGTTGGTTTTCCCATTAATCTGGAAGGCTTAAAGTAAAGGAGCAACATGATGCTTTTATACACACAGAGACACACACAGATATACCAATAAATAGAGCATCTGGTATTGTGTATAAGATCAAAAATAACTAGGGAAAGAAACTACAAATCTCACCCTGCACAAATATAATATTTAGGTTTATATTTTAAAAGTATAGAAGTAGATTTCAATCCAATAAAAATAAAAGAAATATTTTTGTAACATATGTATTTTAAGTGTATTACTGATTTTAAATATTTTTGTATAAATATTGTTCTATCGTTTTGTATGTTTTTTGTGTTTTACTCAATTTTTTGTTTGTATGTTTTATTTCCAGCTCTAATTGGCAGAATTACATATATGAAGATGCACAATGTGATGTTTTGATAAGCATATACATTGTGAAATTATAATTACCATCATTAATTAACATTCATCTCAATATATTTTTATTTTCAAGTAGAGACTTAGATTTTCCCCATTCATAGGATCTTTTTTAAGAGTATTTATATTTGTTTTCCCTGGAAATTAAGTGAACTATGCGAAACATATATAAAATTAAAACTAATATTTGAATATAATAGAATATTTTGCATAATTACAATTGAAGAAAAACTTACACTATGTCAAATTACATTATACAGGATGTTTTTGTGTTAATGGTAAACAAAGCAAATAATGATTAACTGCAGACCATTTATTCTGTCTACATATTTCATCAACTGAAAAAATGAAAATTGTTATTGTATAATATAAAATTTTATTTCATTTTGATGTTAAGTATCAATTATGACACTCAAGAAAATGACATTCTAAATCATATTCAAAATTTAATGTATGAATTTCTTAGAAATTGCATTTTAAGAGATACAGAATAGGTTATGAAATTTTGATTATAAAATCTGAGAGTTTGTAATCAAAACAGCTTTATCAAATAGTCTATATAATTTTAAGCAAAGTTCTTAAAATATTATGCCTCAGTTACTTTATTTTGAAAATAATAATTTCATGATCCTTTATTGCTTTGTGAAGAATAAATGAGTAGATTAGTGGTTAATATGCAACAAACAGTATGAAATTGTTAGTTATTATTTTTAGGTATTATCAGTTTAATTCAGTAATTGACAATGTCTCCTAATTCAAGATGCTAATATCCAGACACATAAAAAAGCAATGCGATTTTCAAATTCTATTTTCTAACTTGATTAGAATATTTTCTTTTTATTCTCCTGTGAGAAATAAATGACTTACATGGAAGTTGCAATTACTATCATTTCCAACAGCAAGAGACAGAGCCACCTTGTGGAATTTTGGGCCATGTTTTGAAGAAAGTTCTCCAGATATAAAATGGGTCCAAGTTAATAAAATGTATCATCACCATAATTTCTTGAAGTAAATTATAAAAAACTATCCGGTTATATTTTCTTATAAGGACAAGCGTCAATAAGAAGGGAAATACTGAGCTCAAATATATTCTCTTCTCCAAATGTTTACATATACTGTTGGTAGCAGAGTTAAGAGTTAACACTTTGGTGTCATTATTACCATCTAATTATTAGTTTCTTATCCCATAGAAATACTAGAATGTGTGTCATATGGGGGAAAAAAAACAAAGGAAACCATCTATGAGTGTTCCAAATCTAAAAGTTGTCATCTTAAGATGACTATTGTGAAAATAAAATACAATGTTTATAAACACTACTGTAAAAATAAACAAATAAAATAAAATTACAAATGACAAGATGATAAAGCATGCTGATTGCCTAGTCTGTCTGGCTTGTTCTCCCTTCAGAGATCTGAATCTGTTCTACATAGCAGTCCTGATTTTGAGGGTCAGAGTGTTAGGTTGATAAAACATTAGATGGGCTTTTTGCCAACTCTTGGTCCCTGACTACGATTTTCTTAGATCACTCACTATAGCATACATGGAATTTTACATTATATTTTCTGCCCCATTGAGATGTAAATATTCTCCCAGGGTATTGCCAATTTAACTGTTCAAGAATATCTTTCTCTAGGAAGTGAGAGCCCTCACTTTGAAACATAGTTACAGTATTGTGTTCCTTCCAGTCTCAGTTTCTGTGAGGAAAAAAAGGAGGCTAACTTTGGTGAAGGTGCCTAAGTAAAACTACTTAATGTTATGAAGATAGGACAATGTTTACTCTTTTTTTGGTAATGGGAATTGGCAAACATGGATCTGCTATGATCCCCCAACTTGTATTATTATTATTATTATTTTGTTTTTCGGAGACAAGCTTTCACCATGCAGTTCAGGCTGGCCTTGAACTCATTAGGCAGTCCAGGATGGCCTAAAATTTGCCGCAATCCTCTTGCCTTGGCTTCCCAAGTGAAATCACAGGCTTGGACTGCCAGGCCAGACCATGATCTCCCTCCCAGCTCTTAGAAACTTCCCAAATTTTCAACTGTTAGTAGAGCTGAACTCAGACTGCATCTGGCTACTCTCCTTTAATGTAATAGCCCCAAATTAAGCATTTTTTGCATTAGTCCAGTGTGATATCTGTTTTGGCACTGCTCCTTTGATATAGAATTTAAGGATCAATATTTAGCTTTTTAAAGTAAAAATGTGCATGTCTTTATAGATATTCTATTGGAACTAAAAATTTAGCCGGATTAATACATTTTAAAATAATGGATTCGGCCGGAGATTTAGCTCAGTGGTTCTGCTGCCTGCCTGAAAGAGCAAGGTCATGAGTTCGATCCCTGATACAAAAAATAAACAAACAAATAAATAATGTATTCTTTTCCTTTGTTTTCCTGCATAGGTTATCTTGACAGAAAATTTAAAGCAGCTTGTCTAGACATTCAATATCATTGTTTTCAATGTTTGTTCTGATATATGCAGTATAAGACCCTTCTCTGCACATTAGTGTCACTCATGTGGCATAGATTTAGCCAACATGGCTATGTTCTTAAGATAATAATCCTTTTGGTTAATCGTTAAGTATTCAAACCTGTCCATGATATAAATCTTCTTCCTCCTACCCCTTTAAAACTTAGTTTATGTCCCTGGATAATATTTTCAGTGTGTAACAAGAATTTAATCAAGACCGAATCTTTGTTGTTCCATCAGATTTTTCATTAGCAATTTCAAATTTGACCTCCTTTAATTCAGTTCACCTACTTTTCTCTTTATTTAGTAGCCTAGGCCATAAAGGGGCAGAATGTGGTAAGGAGTTTGGCTGGCATCATATTTCAGCAACATCGGACTGTATTTTTTCTGTTTATCTGCTGTTCTCAGATCCACATAGATCCAGATGACCTTTGTGATTTATTCAACTAATGTTTATTGAGCACCATGTCTAACTGGAATGACGTAGTGAAGAAGTAACATATCTCTGACATCCTGCAGTTCATATTATCACACTGAAATTCCTATAAACACTTAAATGTAATAGAGTAGTGGAGAAACCAAAAGAAAAGACAGTGGACCGAAAAGAAAATCAGGAGGTAAAAACATGGAGGTATTAAGTGACTTTTGCAAGAGCCTTTTTTAAGTGTATTAGCAGCAAAAGATTGATAAGAATAGATTTAATAGAGTTAGGAAAAATTAAATGCTATGTAGAAGTTTACTTTTCTTGATAAATATTACTGCAAATGGAAAAAAAGAAAGATTGTGAATATTCTGTTTCTTTTATAACTATATAAGCCAATTATGGGAAATTGAACATTAAGCAAGACAGAACAAGTATGTAGGTTTTCCTGGAGTTTATGATATAGTGGTATAGGACATAGAGTAAACACGTAATTAATAAATGAGAGCCAAGGAATAATAATTAATTAATTTCAAATTTAAAAATTGAAAAATATTGTTGCATAGTATTACATTTTACTAATGTAAACATAAAATATATTTAGGATACTTACATGACATATTAATAAATATTAATTGATAAGAGACATGGACAAGAATGTATTTGTGAATGGTGAATGTATCAATTATAATGAAAAGGAGTAGAAATATGCAAATCAACAAAGTGGTTACTTCAAGAAATTTGGCAAAGGTATCGTACTTAAGATGAGACTAATGGACCTTCAATGGTATCAGTAATAGTCTACATAGTAAATTGATATTGAATTGATATTGTTCATTACACAAAGTGTTATTGCTTGTATATGTGTTGTTACAGTTACTTGCATTTTAAACATTTTAAAATTAATAAGTCAGACAATATTTTAAAAATAAATGGCGTGAAAAGAACTATATAGGAAAGACAATATTTTACTGAAATCTGGAAAGGAAATTAGCTCTTCCATCATTCCTTCAAATGTGCTTTTTTCACTATATAAATACCAAACATTTCATTTAATAAAATTTAAAACCAGTGTTTTATGAAAGAAAAATATATTTTAAAATATGTATTTCAATAATAAACAACACATGTAGAGTTTAATTCTTAGGTAATTTTTAGAGCATATAGAAGCAAACATTTTTCTAAGGGGTGAAACAAAATATATTACTAGGAGTATTTTGCATAACACCTAAATATATTAAAATATGAACCATTTCCAAATTAAATAATGCCAACAACTGACCTCAAACTATAATGATATCAATTTTGAGATGTTTCTTCTGATTTCACATGCATAGTAATATGCTAATATTACTACTATTGTAACTAAATGGAAAAAATATTACTACTATTGGGAAATAAGTAAGTAAAATGATGAGAATTATTTGTGATCTGTTGTAGATCAAAAATAAAAATGTTTATATGTTAAAAACTATTTAAAATGTTTTAAGAGCTGTAGATAAATATGATATTGGCCTTTGGTAAGAATATATTAGGTTGTAAACCAGACATTACTTCAAAGTAAAGCAAAACAATTTTCAGAAGTAAAATCTACTTTGGACATTGCTTATTCAAAATCTGTACATAAAGGAAAGTGCTAGTCTCAGAAGCACTGTAAGTAGGTTGGAGAAAACTATGTTCATTTTCTGACTGTAGTAATATTTATTATGATTTACATTTAAAGTACATCTAAGTATCAGAATTTCTGTGGGCTACATCATTCTTCAAAAAGCAATTGTGTTTAAAGACGAATACCTAGGTCTAACCAGTATCAACTGGATATTTCTGTCTTATTTATACTAACAATCTAAAGCTTCAAGGAAATACCTTAACGAGGGAGCATGCTGTGACAATCTGCTAGCTAAGCTACTCTAGGCAGACCAATTTCATTATTTTAAATGTATGTACCCTTGCCCATCCATGAATATATAATTTCTATTTTACTTCTTTTTCATCAAGCTCAGGTATAGACCATGAAACTGCAACCCAGTTGCCTCAGAATGATCCAAAACTGAGTTTACTTTGCAGTTATAAAGCTCTTGGCTTGCATTTGTAATTGAATTTGCTGAAAAGGTCCTGGTATTGCCAATAGGTAACTTAATTAGATTTCTTGTAGGCATTTAGACAGGGCCAGCCCAGGAGGAGCCAAGATGGAGGATAGTCAAGGAGCCAACATGGAGGACAATCAAGACACATTCACAAAAGGCCAGAATTCCAAAAGGAGAGAAACTACACACCCTTGTACTTCCCCTGGGGATAAATAGCAGTGATTGATATTCTAAATAGATATCAATCACCTGGATGGGGGGTCAAAGTCTTAACCCAGCCTCTCCAGGAAATATCTGTGACCCCCACCCTTACTGAAAATCCTTGTATGCTTGCTACAGGACTTGCTCCCCCATTTGATCTCCATTTAATCAATATTACCTGAGTGACTGTACTTGTAATCTTATTGGTTGGTCATGGTTTTGTCCCACCTCATGCCTACCTGGTAAATTTCTTTTGGGTCTTATAGTTTTGTCCCACTTTGTACCCTCCTCACCACATGGCTTTGCTGTATAAAAGATCTTTGAAAAATGAGGTGAGTGGGCAACCCACTTTCCGGTCCCCCTTCTGTCTCTTAGGCAGAAGCTTTCTTTCTCCCAGTAAATTTTTCCTACTCTTAACCTCCGTCGTTCCTAGAATTCATTCTTCAATTTTAGAGAACACAAACTCTTGTTTTGGGTATCTAGTAGGTTTGGGAGTTACATCTTTTCCCCCCTATGTCACTGGGACATCATTTATCCCAAGATTAGTAAAGCTTCCTTTAGTAATGTACAATGATAGCTTTTATCTATCTACTCTCTTACATCTCACTTCTTAAAAAATATGAAAAGTTCATTTTCCTATATGTCTCTGTAATAGATTGACAAGAACAATAGCATTTGTTGCATCCTAATTTAATCAATAACTCCTCACAAAAGTTCTAAACAGTTTTTTTAAATGTTTCTTTTTAAAAATAATGAGATATTAAGTTAATAAACTTCCTGGATTTTCAGAATAGAGAAATGAATAAATATATATGTTTCAATTTATTTTACCCAATATCTAAGCTAGCAGAAGTCAGACTTTTTGACAGACTCACACTAAGAAATTCTTTTTACATGACAATACAGTTCACATTTAAATATATTTACAGTAGAACTTCCTTGTAATACAAAAACAGACTGTTGTGTTGTATTGTAACTGGTTCTGTACAGCCAAAGCTGAAAACCACCATGGATTTGAAAGATCTGAATGAACAAGTACTTATCACAGCAAACAATAGATAATTTACTAATGAAGAGTACAGGTAAACTTTCCATTTTATTCTGTGTACTGCTTTTGCACTTAATTAGCATAACTGTCATGATCTCTCCCTTTTTGTCACTTAAATTCTTACTATATATTGCAGAACTTTGTAACTTTTTTAAACTGTTAGTAGTTTCTGCCTAGCAAATTGGCAGAGATGTTTTGTAATTGTAATTACAAGTATGAGTAAAAGTAGCAATATTAATGCTGGTCTTTTGTTATTAGACATTCTCGACATACCATCCAAAGTGTCTTGTTGGCCTCACTTTTTGTTTTGCTTTGTAGTATGTCCAGCTTGTATAAATAGTTTTTAAAATTAATTTTATTGGTACATTTTATGTACATAATATAATGACATTCATCATTGGAAATTTGTACCTTTATATAATATATCTTGGTTCTTATTTTTCCTCCATTCCCCTGACCTTCCTTCAACCCCTCCACCCCTCTATTTACAAAGGCTTTGTTTCCATTTTTTTCATTTTCTTATATTAATTCCATTCCCTTCTTTCCTTTCCCCTACCCCTCCCACTTTCCCTTCCCCTTTCTTCCCTTTTCTTCCTATTTTACATTATCTATTATACCTTTTGGTCCTCCCTTCTTAATGCTCATGTTGTCAGACTTCTAAACAGAAATAACCTGCTTCCCTGGACATAGTGCTACTCAGTGTGAGGCTTTAAGGAACTCGTGCTATGAATGAGAGCTGCAGTGATGACTGAGATCTGATTCTTTATTGAGAAGTGTTTAAACATATTTCATTGACTAAAAGTTGTGTCAGGTAATCTAACCTGAGCTAATATAACTCATGACTTATAGTATGATTTTGAGCATGACTCATCTCTAACCAATCTTTGCATCTTATTTCATTTCCTATTTTTCTATAATTGTTAGAGAAAAGAGAAAACATTTCTATCTTCTTAACTTTGTTGGTGTTTTCCTAAATGTGTTTTGTTTTATTTTTTTCAGTCTATCACAAGAATCATTTCTTGGTCTATTGACTGGTCATCGGGGGGACTGGAATATTTAACAGTTATCACCCTGCCCCCTTCCTGGGAAGTATTTATTTTGTTGTACAAAACCAGAAGTTTAATTGGAGCTGAAGTAAACACCTTGTTCATTTATTTCTTGGCTAAATGTTACAGAGAAATGCAAATCATTCAGTGATTAGAGTCTATTATTTATATAGAAAAGTATTAAATTTCTTTAAAATATATCTATTCAATGTGATCTTTAAAAATTAGAGTAATGTTATGATTGTGTGTACATGTGTCAGTTTATTATACTATTTTTATCAGAAATTGGTTTAATTTCTCATAAAAACCTAATATAAAGGGAAAATTTAATAAAAGTTGAGGGTTTTAAAAATGTCAACACATATTCAACAAAATTTTATCATTATAAACAATGCCACCAATAGAAAATATTGTCTCACCTTTTCAAAACTTGCAAATTAAATGAGTTAAAGAAATATAATAAAAATATAATTGCAACGATTTCTTTTTTTTTTTTTTTTTGGTACTGGGGATTGAACTCGGGTCCTTGTGCTTATGCAGCAGGTGGTGAAACCACTGAGCTAAATCCGTGGCTATCACAATTTCTAAGATGCAATATGTTACCCTTTTCAGGCTTTCTTCATGTATAATTGATATACATATAATACCACATATACAATGTATACATTTTGATGAATTTGGACATATGTGTATACTCAAGATGCCACTGCCAGCATCAAGTTACTAAACAAAACACTTCTAAAAATTTCCTTGATTTTGCTTTGTGTGGTAAAAAGACAACATGAAAATTATTTTCTTATCCTTAGATTTTGGAATGTTACATGCCATATTTCCAACAATTATACAACAGATTTCTAGAAGTTTTTCACCTTGCATAAATTAATCTTTATGTTAATTGAGAAGTAATTCCATGTTTCTTCATTCCCCATCCACTGGTAAATATACTACTCTCTACTTTTGTAAATATGACTATTATACATACCTGGATCATATAAATGGAAATATTTTGTATTTGTCTTTCTTTGACTGCATTATATCATTTATAATGTCTTTTCTGTTCAGCTATGTTGTTGCAAATGATAGGAATTTCTTCTTTTTAAAGACTAGACAGTATTTCATTACACGTTTGCATTACATTTTCATCATCCATTCATCTGTCATTGAATATTTGTATTGTTTCTTTCTTGGCTATTGTAAATAACTCTGTAAATAAAATTGGGATAAGAATATATAACTTTTAAAACTTAAATTCATTAAATATATACCCCGAAGTGTAAATTGATGGGTCATATATTTTAGTTCTTCTTTCAACTCTTAAAGGAACTTCCATACTTTTTTCATTATAACTACACCATTCTACATTCCCAAATAGTGTATAATTTCTCCACACCTTCACTAATATTTATCTCAACATCCCTCCTACAAGGAGTGAAGGTAATACCTTATTGTAACTTATCTGCATATCCCTTTTATGAATCTTTGTGGTCTTATATATACTTTTATTGAAGAAACAATATTTCAAATATTTTTCCCACCTCATTCAACACTGCAAAGATGGCTGGCTACTCATAGTCATTGTTCTTGGTTTCCTGTTTGGTTTTCTGCTAATGAGTTATAAGACTGTCAGAATGTTCATATATATATTTTTCTCCCAATTATCCAGATAGGTTCCACAAATACTTTTTTCCATTTCTGGGAGGTGTTATGTCTTTTCACTGCATTGACATTTTCTTTTGCTGTGCAGATCTGATGTAGACCCTTTTGTCTATTTTTGGTTTTGTTTCTCATACTTTTAATACAAATTTAAAAAAAAATTAGCCAAGGGCAATGTCAAAAATAGTTTCTCTTATGTTTTCATCAAGAAGTTTTAGAGTCAAGTCTTGCATTTAAGTTTTTAATATATTTTCAGTTGATATTTATGTATTATATATAATAGGTATCTAGTTTTATTATTTTCTTTGTGGATATCTAATTTTAAGTTGAAATTCAATTTCTAAAGTCTCTAATTCATTTTCAGAGTTTCGAGGTTTTACTTCATTTTTTTTCTAAAGAAAATTTCTAAAGGCATAAACACCTCAGAATTCCTATAAGAATGAAGACAAATATACTGCAAATATTTTACTTATTTTATATGATATATACATTTTCTTGATAGTTTTAGTTGTTTTCATATATATTTCATAGACATATTTGAAGATATATAACAGAAAAAAATGAAAATTTGTGAACTTTTGTGTATTTTTAAGAATTAATTCCATTTCAGAATAACATGTAAGGGTTTAAATAATAGCGATCTAAATTTTTTAAGATGACTATATTTTATATGTGCTTAAATAGTTATAAACACTATTATAATAAAAATTTGAGGACTGACATTTGAAAGAAAATTATGAAGTTGGAGTATACAGTGAATTTTTGAGATATACTTCCTGTACTTTTAGGTCATTTAAAGTGCTAAAAATATTCTTTATTGTAGGAAGTTCTAATATTTTAATAATTTCTCTAATTCATCAATTTTTGCATGTTAACTCTCAGTAGTCAGGCAAGGGAAAAATTATTTTTTATTTTCTGAGCAACTTGAACTAATAACTCCTTTTAACATTACTTTTTCTAAATGATGTTTCATACTGAATCTGTTAAATTGTCTTTACACGTACAATTTTTGTTATTTCCTGGACAGATTCCTAATAAATCTGAAGATTTTACATTATTGAAATACAGATTTTAAAGTTGTAAGGTTTGTATTGCATTTATTAAGCTAATTTTTTAAATTTTAAACTAAAATTGAATGAGATTTTTTTTTCTTTTGCCAGACCAAGAATTATAAGAACCTAGATAAATCTGAAGGAAAATTTAGTGTCTCAAGCTTAATTACAAACAGGTAGCTTGTTAGTTATGTTTAGAGATGTGTAGTTATCTCAGATGGCTTCTTTTTGTTTATTTGTTTTTGGTACTGGGGCTCGAACTTGGGTCCTTGTGCTTGTGCAGCAGGCAGAGAAACCACTGAGCTGAATCCTCGGCCTCAGAGTCTTCGGTTTTCTGTTTTGTTTTCTTTTGGTTTTTTGGTACCAAGGATCAAACTCAGGACCTTGCACTTGCAAGGCAGGTGGCAGGATCAATGAGCTAAATCCCCAACCCTGTATAGTTATCTCATACGGGAATGTTAATAAAACAAATGATTATGACTTGATTTATTATAATTACATTTTTTCTGAGTTTAACTATATTTATTAAAATAAATAATAATTTAAAGTATAAATTAAAGACATTAAACTTATCAATTTTTCATGGTCCAGTTTTTATTAAAATAATTGACTTGTAAAATATAGGCACATGTTCCTTTACTCTTATTTTAATACTGTGAAAATGTTTACCAGGACTTTTTATTTGAATAACCATAGCTAGTTTCTTGTTCTTAGGATTTATTTTTTTAATTGATTTTTCTTTGTTAGTTTTTCTCCCTTACACTTGATTTATGGCTCCTAATAGTAGATATAGTCTTCAGGATGAAAAGCAGTGCATTTCATTTTAAAGACTATACCATGCATTGGACATGGTGAAAAAGGCAGGTAAAAAAATTATGAGTGAAAGCTTCCCAGACATCTTTTATTTATTGACCCAAGAAAGATCTTTACACAGGAATAGTGGATTTTGTTTACTTTGATAAGTAATTTTTTTCCAATAATTTATTGGTACATTTTAGGTATACAATATGTTTACATTCATCATTGGTATCTTGTACTTTTTACATGAAGTATCTTGGTTCCTATTTTTTCCCCATTCCCCTGCCCTCCCTTCACCCCCTCCACCCCTCCTTATTTTCAAAGACTTTGTTTCCATGTTTTTCCTTCTCTCATATTTTTTTCTTTTCCCTTTTTTCCTTTCCCCTACCCCTCCCATTTCCCCTACTCCTTTAGACCTTTTCTTCCTATTTCACAATATCTTCCTATTTCACAATATTGTTCACAACAGAGAAGCTATTTGGTATTTACACATGTGTGTCTTATTTATTTCATTTAAGATTTATGGCCTCAATGTGCATCCACTTAGCTATAAATGTCTCTAGCTTATGGCTGAGTAGTACTCCATTTTGTAAAAAAAAAAAACCAACAAAAAAAACCCCACATCTTCTTTATCCAGTCTCCAGTTGATGGGCAATTTGGCTGTGTCCAAGTTCTAGCTATTAAAAACTGTGCCACTATAAAATGGGTGAGTATATTTCACTGTGGTGTGATTCTTTTAATTCTTTTGGGAAGATACCCAGCAGAGGATTAGCTGGGTCAAGTGAGACTTCTAATCCTAGTTTTCTGAGGTATCTCCATACTGATTTCCACAGTGGTTGCACCAGTCTGCACTCCCACCAACAATGAAGCAGGGTTCCTTTCTACCTAGATCCCTGCCAACATTTGTTATTGGTTGATTTCCTAAAAACAGCCATTCTTTCTGGGGTAAGGTGTAATCTCAGCATTGTTTTCATCTGCATCTCTCAAATGACAAGTGATGTTGAACATTTTTTCCTATGTTTATTTGCTGCTTTTAATTCTTTGTCTGAGATATGTCTGTTCATTTCAGATGCCCATTTTTGAATTGGGTCATTATATTTGGGGGGTCTGATTTTTTTGAGTTCTTTATATATTCTAGATAGCATACCTTTGTCTGAGGAACAGCTGGTAAAAATTATTTCCCACACTGTAGGTTGTCTCTTAGCTTTGTTTGTGGTTTCTCTTGTAGTGCAGAAGCTTTTTATTTTATTTTTTTTTGGAACTGGGGATCGAACTCAGGTCCTTGTGCTTGAGAGGCAGGCAGTGGAACCACTGAGCTAAATCCCCAGCCCCAAAAGTTTTTTAATAAGATGAGATCCCTGTTGTTCATTTTTTTTGTCAGTTCCCATGCTACTGAGGATTTGTTCAAAAAGTTTTTTCCTATGCCAATGTCTTTGAGAGTTCTACCTAACTTACCTTCCAGCAAGTTTAATGTTTCTGTTTTAATTTTATTTTGGTACTGGGGATCGAACTCGGGACCTTGTTCTTGCAAAGCAGGTGGCAGAACCATTGAGCTAAATCCCGGCCCCTTAATGTTTCTGTTTTAATATTTAGATCTTCAGTGCATTTCGATTTTAGTTTAGTAAATGGTGACAGATAGGGGTCTTTTTAATCTTTGGGAAGTTGAAATCCAGTTTTTTCAACACTATTTATTAATTAAAGAGGCTATCTTTCCTCCAATGGGGATAGTTGGCTCCTTTGTCAAAGATGAGGTGGCTGAGAGTGTCTGGAGTTATTTCTGCATCTCCTAATCTGTTCCACTGGTCCTCAGGTCTGTTTCTTTGCAAGTACCATGCTGGTTTTAATTATAGTGTCTTTGTAGTGTGAGACTGAACAAAAGTTACTCCATTTTGTAATAAGGTGCCATCTTGTCTGCTTCTGTTACACTTCACCATGGGGACCTCGAGTTCCCAGAATGTACTTGTTGCTGTTCCAAGGAAACCGTAAGTTAGCCTTATGCCTGTTATGTAAAGATTGGTTGCTACACTACCACAACTGCCAACGTCTTGCTTCTGTACTTTTGCTTGCCAAGTTCCCTCTTGTGACCCCTATAAAAAGACCTCCGTCCCTGAGCCAGGCGGCTCTCTAAACTTGGTGCTTGGAGGGTGCCATCTGGCCAGACTAATAAAGGTCTGTTTTACTTTCACAGCTTGTCCAGTGTGTTCCCTCCCAGGTGATCTTTGCTGTAGTCAGCTCCTCTGAGCATTTGGTGAGGCCCACAGTCTTACAATAGTGTAATTGCAAGTTGGGGATTGTGATACCCCCTGCAATGTTTCTGTTGCCTAGAATTGCTTTTTGCTGTTCCCAAATGTGAGGCCTAACTAACTCCATTTTAAAGTTTGACTCCATCTTAAAATAAGACAGTGAAGTGGCCTTGACATAAATTCCACTTCGCTGAAGTCAACTATTCCCCTAGTCTCTTTTGTGCCCATAAAATAATGATAAAATGTCCTTGCTGTGGGACAAAAGATAAAAAAAGGACACAGCTCCTAACTCAATCCTCTGTCTGCCCAGAAAACAGATGCTCCCGGGCCCATTATCTATAGAACATTCTGTCAATGTGCTGATTGTTCCTTTTTCCCATAAACTCTACATGTAGCCACCCCTCAACCCCCATGCTTGCTAAATATCAACCAATCGTGTAACTGCTAAATGGAACATCCCCAAACCTTGTGGTAGCCACAATAAAAACCCTGCTGATTTAGAATTCGGGGCTCTCAATCCTGATCTGCTGCCTTGGTGACGGTTGAGTGCCCCTGCTCGAGCTTGAATAAACGACCTTCTTGTGTTTACATCAGAATCGGCTCCTTGGTGGTCTTTGGGGACTTCACGATCTGGGCACAACACAAATGAATTTTTGAATTGTTTTCTCTAGGTCTGTGAAATATACTGTTGGTATCTCAATCAGGATTGCATTGAATCTATATAGTAGTTTTGGAAGTATGGCCATTTCTCACTATATTTGTTCTTCTTATCCAGGAATAAGTGATGTCTTTCCATTTTCTTATATCCTATTCCATCTCTTTTTTCAGAGTGTTGTAGTTCTCAATGCAAAGGTCTTTTGATTCCTTCCTTATACTGATTCCTAGATATTTCCTTTCTTGGGATGTTATTGTGAAAGGGATTGTCTCTAATTTCTCTCTCAGTGAGTCTGTTATTTGTGTTAAAGAAGACTATTGATTTTTGAGTGTTTACTTTGAATCCAGTTACTCTACTGAAGTTGTCCATTAAATCTAGAAATCTTTTGGCAGAGTTTTTTGGGTCATCTAAGTAAAGTATCATATAGTCAGCAAATAATGACAGTTTAACTTCTTCCTTTCTTATCTTTTGTAGGGAACAGGGGAAGGGGACATTACCAGAACCACTGCAGTAAGTCCTAGTCTCCTGCGAGTCATGGCAGCACACAGTGAATTACAGGAAAGGTAGACAAATGAGACTGAGAAAAAGCTGAGCTTTGGGTCTGATCAGTGCTGCTCTGGGTGGCAAAGACAAGAACCCCTAGCTTGCAGCACCTTTTATTTAGTACATCAGGAGAAACAAATGTAACAAATGAATATGTAGATTTCAGTACTTCACATTGGGATAAACAAGGTGTAACAAAAGACAGGGTGGGGGCAGTGGAAATCTAAGAACAATGAGGAACTATGAAGATGAAGATTCGGTTCCTCTCTGGTGTCTCCCACAGGTGTGGTCTTGTCCTGGAACATTCCAAAATTGGGGGATCAAAAATGCAATTATGTCTGGAATGTCCTAGTTGGTCTGTAGGCAGGAGAACTAGGCCTACTCAAATGATTTTTCCCTAGAATTATGTAGCATTGCTCCCAACAATCTTTATTCCTTTTTTTTTCTTTCTCTTGTCTAATTTCTCTGGCTAATGTTTCCAAAACTATATTGAACAGGGGTGGTGATAACAGACATCCTTGTCTTGTTCTTGATTTTAGCATGAAAGTTTTCAGTTTTTGAGCATTTTGTATGATGTTGGCTGTTGTTTTTTCATAGATAGCCTTTATCAAGTTGAGATAAATACCATCTTTTCCAATTTTCTTGGGTATTTTTATCAAGAATGGGTGTTGAATTTTGTGAAATGCTTTTTCTGCATCTATTGAGGTGATCATATGGTTTTTGTCCTTGACTCTGTTAATATAGTGTATTGCATTTATTGATTTACATATGTTGAACCATTCTTGCAACCCTGGGATAAATCGGACTTGGTCAGGGTGTATGATCTTGATTACCCTCTCTATTCTGTTTGCCAGTATCTTATTGAGGAATTTTGCATCTATGTTCATTTGGGAGATTGGCCTGTAGTTCTCTTTTTGGGTTGGGTCCTTCCCTGGTTTTGGAATCAAAGTAACACTTGCTTCCAGGAATGAATTTGGAAGTAATGCTTCCTTTTCAATTTCCTTGATGAGTTTAAAGAAGAGTGCCAATAGTTCTTCTCTGTATGTCTTGTAGAATTCAGCAGTGAAGCCATCAGGACCTGAGCTTTTCTTTGTTCATGAATTTTTAACTACATTTTCCATTGCATTGATTGTAATTGGGGTGTTTGGGCTTTTTATAACTTCTTTGTTCAGCTTTGATAATTCGTATGTATCAAGGAATCTGTCCATTTCTTCTATGTTTTCCATTTTATTAGAGTACAGGTTCTTGAAATAGGTATTAATGATACTCTAGATTTCTGCTGGATCTGTTGTGACTTCACCTTTTTCATTCCAAATTGCATGGATTTGAGCCTTTCCTTTTCTGATAAGGTTTGCTACGGGTTTATCAATTTTATTTATTCTTTCAAAAAACCAACTTTTTGTTTCATTGATTTTTTTGTATTTTTCTCTTAGTCTCCTTTGCATTGATTTCTGCTCTGATCTTTGTAATTTTCTCCCTTGTTTGAGCTTTGGGTATGTCTTGCTCATCTTTCTCTAAGAGTTTAAAATTCACCATTAAGTTGTTTATTTCAGAAAGCTCAGTTTTCCTAGTGTGGCCATTCATTGCTAGGAATTTTCTTTGTAGAACTGCTTTTATTATGTCCCATAGATTCCTGTATGTTGTATTGACATTATCATTTACTTGTAGAAACTGTCTAATTTCTTCTTTAATTTCCTCTGTGACCCATTGGTTGTTCAGGACAGTGTTATTCAATTTCAATGTGTTTGCAAAGTTCTTGCAGTTTCTTATACTATTGATCTCCAGTTTAGTGTACTTTGGTCTGATAATACACATGGGATAACTTCAATTCCTTTGCATTTACTTAAACATGTTCTATGAACTAGTATGTGGTCTATTTTGGAACATGACCCATGTGAAGCTGAAAAGAGTGCATATTCCAGGGGCAGGGACTAAGCTCAGTGTTCCACAGCCTACTTCTCAAGTGCAAGGTCCAGAGTTTAATCCCCAGTACCAAAAAAAAAAAAAAAAAAGCATATTTTGATTTTGTGAAATGAAACACTCTGTAAACATCTATTAAGTCTATTTGTTCAAAACTTTGGTTCAGTTCTAGTATTTCATTGTTTATTTTTTGTCTAGATGAGTTGTCTATTTGTGACAGTGGGGTATTAAGGTCTCCCACTACAATTGTATTAGTGTTTATTTGTTTTTACATGTCCAATAATATTTGTTTTTTATACTTGGGGGCATTGGTATTTGGTGCATAAATATTTACAATTGTCATCTCTTCCTTTGGATTGTTCCCTATAAGGATGTAGTGACTTTCTATGTCTCTCTTAGGTAGTTTTGGTTTGAAATCTACTTTTTCTGCAAATAAGATAGCTGCCTCTGCTTTTTTCTGTGTTACTGTCCCATGGGAAACGGTTTTCCATCCTTTTACTTTCCATCTATGAGTTTCTTTTTGAACTAGGGGCATTTATTGTATACAGCATAATGTTGGATTTTATTTCTTAATCCATTCTGGCAGTCTGTTTTTTTGATTGGTGAATTGAGGCCATTAACATTAATGGTTATAACTGATATGTATTGAGTTATTTTTTTATGTTATTTTCCTGTTGTCAACTCTTTTTTATTTTTCCCCCCTCTCCCTTTAATTTCTTGCCTTGCCTGATGGATTTTCTCTTTTGGGCCTCATGGAGTTGTGACCTTCATTTCTGTGATATTGTTTAGAATTGTTTGGAGTGCTGGTTTGGTATTCATGATTTTTTTCAGTTGTTCTTTGTCATGGTAGTATCTTATTTCCCCACCAATTTTGAAAGATAGTTTTGCAGGATACATTAGTCTAGGTTGGAGGTTGTTTTCTTTTAGGGTTTGAAATACCTCACTCTGCACTTTCTTTGTGTTGAAAAGTCAGCTGTAATTCTGACGGGCTTTCCTTTCCATGTGATTTGTTTCTTTTCTCTAACTACTTTGTTCTTCTGTTGGGTTTCTGGGACCTTAATTATTATATGTCTAGGTGTAGATTTTTTTTGATCATGGCTAGTTGGAGTCCTATATGCCTCATTTATCTGTATGTCAAATTCTTTTACTCTGTTTTGGAAGTTTTCTGTCATTAATTTTATGAACAGCTTTTTTTATGTCATTTGTACTTGTCCTGCATTTTCATGGACTCCTATCAGTCTTATATTATTCTTGTTTGTGTCATCTAGGAGGTGTTGGATTGATTTCTCATGGTCCCTTAATATTTTTAAGAGATCTCTCTTTTCCTCATCACTGACCTCCCTCCTGTCTTCTATATCTGATATTCTGTCTTCAGATTGGCTCAGTTTGTTGTGTATACTTTCAATAGAGTTTTTAATCTCCTGGATATCTGTTTGAATTTGTTTCATGCATTCCATTTCTTTCCTATGTTGGGCATTCATGCTTTCCATTTCTTTCCTATGATGGGCATTCATGGCTTCCATCACGGTCCTGAACTCATCTATTTTTTTTAATCTGTTTCTGTTCTAGAGTGCCGAATCATGTTTTTTTCATTCTGCTCACCATTTCTGTAGTTATCTGGGAAATTATTCTTGTTTTAAAATTTTCCATAGCCTCATTCATCCATTTTGTTACTTCCTATGCTATCAGTTCAGGGTGTCCAGGTGGTTGATTATCAGACTTTTCTACCTCCTTCCCCCAGAATTTGCCTTTGGTGAGCTGGAAGTCTGGGATTGTGCCTTGCTTAAATGTCTTCTCATTTCTATTTTTGTTGTTGATACTGTCCTTGGTTTAATTCCTGGGTTGATACTTTGATATTGCTTATTGTAATTATCTTTGTTGCTTGTATTTACAACCTGTATGGAATGATTGCTTCTCAGAGGTATTTTCCAGATATAGTTGGTCTTAGAGTTTTGCGTCTCTAATGACATAGGCAATCTCATTTTTATTATACCTGGAAGGATAACTGATTAGATCAATCACAACACCTTAGCCCAAGTGATAGAATCAGTAGCAACAATAGTATCAATCACGATTTAGAAAATGACATTTTGTGGCAGTTATTAATCTATCACCTTTAATCATGTGAATTAAATCAAAGTCAAGGACCAGCCCAAAATATGTTTATAGTTAATAAGCTCTTCAATATACCAACTTTACCTTTCAGGATGGGAACTTAGAATGAGTTGGGGAGGGAGGGATAGGTAGGTAGAAGTATAGGTAAAGGTTAGAAGTGAGGCCAGAGGACACAGGAAGATCTTGCATCCTCTAGTGAACTGTTGAAGGCAAAACAGAATGAAAGAACAAAGACAAGAGCAGAATAACCTAATGGAAATAGGGAAGCTAGAAATTGAATTCATGTTCCTTTGAGACTAATGACAATTGAAAGAAGGAAAAAGAGAGAAGAAAAAAAGAAAGAATAAATCTGAATTAGGGCAGGAACAGGAACAAAAGGGGAGATGAAGAACAATGTGGGAATGTGAGAGAAAGCAAGAGAGTTAGAGAAAGAGAGAAAGAAAAGTAAAAAAAAAGAAAAAGAATTTGTAAAGAGTAGAAAAAAATTAAAAATTAAAAATAAGAGAAAAAAATAATTTTCAAAATAAAAAATAAAAATGTAGGGCTTCTTTCAGGGTATGTCTCTGCTGTTGCAATAGACAACATGGGCCACAGTGTGCAGATCTAAGTCAATTAGTCTCAGCAAGCCAGCAGCAGACCCCTGAGATTCAGGCTGATTTCTGGCTGCAAGGCCTAAATTGAGCTCCCTGACCTCCTGCAGGGTTGACCTCTGCAGTGTTCTACTGCAGGTTCCAGATGCCCTTCCCCTGCAGATAGTCCAGGTTCTGATGGGAGGTGGTGATCCTTCTAACTTACCAAATACAATGGCCTGGTGTGCCTGTATTGCAGATTCTTTTCACTTTTCCAGTGGTCTTCAATTTTCCTCAAGGAGCCTGAGAGAGGCCCTCTTCCTGTTGTTCACTTCTGCTCTATCTTCTAGAGCTCAGGACAATGGCCTTTATCACCTCCTGTGCCTCTGGGATGTGGATCCATCAGGTACAGGCCCAGCCAGGAGGCCAGAGGTGGGGGGGCGTGCTGCAGGTGCTCCTCACAGGTCTGCTACTGGCTGAGAGGCCCAGATGGGGGGATAAGTAATTTTAAAAGGAATTATAGGGTTTCAAGTTTCTGACCATCCTAATTATACAAATTTTTTTAAAGGAAAACAAAATATTTTGAGTAGAAAAAACACTGAATATGCAATATACTTTCTTAACCGAATTTAAATAAACCACACAGTTTTGTTTGACTGTAGACACAAGGAAATTTTTGAAATTTATGGAAATGTCCATTTCCTGTAACATGATATATCATAATTTTTGCATATGTTCAAAAGCATTTAATTAAAAAAAATGAAATAAGGCTTTTACATATGAGTTACAACTTCATAAAAGTGTTTTAAAATTCAGATCATTTCATTCAGTAACATCATAATTATTGCAGGAAATTAAATTCTTGAGCTTTCTACTTACTAGATTATATTCTCCTAAAATCATTATGTACAGTTTTGCTAAAGTTCACTCATGAAAAATTAATTCTTGTTTCTGATTTGTTCAACAATAATGATAAACCTTTAAATGAGATAGTTATAGTTGTAAAACATAATATTCTTTCTATAAAAAGAGAAAGCTTATAATATCAATATTATTAATGTCTCAGAAAATAACACACTTAACTAATTAGAAAGTGTTCATAAGCAATGCATAGTAGATATTTTACTGTAAATTTAAATATATTTGGTTAAAACACATGTCTAAAAACTACCAAAAATGTGGATTGTACTCCTTACAGCACTACATATATAATGTATATGCTATCATAACATTCCCACATAATTGCCATATTGATTGTGGAAAAATAAGTCAATTATCACTGAAAAATTTCCATGTACTCTTGGAATTTTAAAACATCTTTAATGATAGTTTTGTAAGTGGTCTTGGAAATCCTATGTTGTTTCTTCTATGTGGGCACAGCAAAACTGCTTGAATTTGTTTCTTCTAACAGTTTCAAGTGACAGAGTGTCTCTATTCACAATATGAAAATAAACGTATGCATTGCAATTTTCTTGACTGCTGCGCATTGTGGTGATACAGACCTGTAATCCTACCACTCAAGAGGCTGAGGCAAGTGGATTACTGTGGGTTTGATGCCAGCCTGGCCTACATAGCAAGTCCAGCCTGAATTACATAGCAAAACACTATCTGAAGAAAACAACAAAAAATGTGTGTGTGTTTATTTTGTGTGTGTGTGTGTGTGTTTCTTGACCATACTCAAGGCATACCTAAATTCCTAACTGTACTTAAAAACATTCCTATTATGTTTGGATAAATGCATTAAAATAAAGGTTGATAAATAATTTTTATATGTTTTTGAATGTCTAACAAGCAATGGCAGTCATTAAGAAGAGTCTTATAAAATAGCGATCATGTCTGCTTCCACAGAAATGGACAGATATTACTCATAAAAGATCCAAGTACCCTATACTCAGCTTCTCCTATAACACAACCTGCTTTGTGTGCTGTCTTCCATCTAAGTGTATATGGCTCCCCATGGGACTCCATGGAAAGGAAAAGTGGCAGACGTGACTTATATTTTACTGCTTGAAGTATTGTCAGTAGTAATGTCCTTTGTCTCTGACCTAGAAATATTGTATCTTCTCTCATTATTCACAAAATGGGGATACACAAATTTGCAGATAGATTGCAATCTTTGAATCTTTGAATCTTTGCAATTCTTGATGTGATATTAAGACAATATGCAAAGTTAATAAGGAAGATAGCTGACCACAGCATGAATAACTTGCATGTGGGAATTTTTGTATGACTGTTTTCACCAAATGAAAGGGCATTAATAATTATTGTTATTATCAGTGGATTGTTAACAGTATTTTACATGTTGTAGTAGAGTCACTATCTTTTTTTTTTATCTGGGTACTAGGGATCAAACTTGGGACCTTGTGCTTTCGAAGCAGGTAGTGGACTGAGCTAAATCCTTGGCCTAGAGTCACTGTCTTGTGTTAACTTACATAATTTTTCAATATAAAAATATTGAAGTTATGCAAATAAGTACATTATTCATTAAAATCTAAAACCACGATGGGATTTTAACCAAAAAAAAAAAAAAACCATATATCATTCTGGTGCCATCATTGTCTTATATTTGTACAGGATAGAATAAAGAAAGGACTGCAAGAAAAATTTTGTATTTGTTAGACAACCAATCAACAGAAGCACTCACCTATGGAACAACAAAACATTACTGTGCTTTATCTCTGTCATATTTAATTAGCTGAAGTTTGTAAAGGACTAGTACTATTGAACAACCTGACATCACAAACTCTTACTGGAAATAAAGTGAAGAACTTTTCCTGATCAATGAACAACGGAACTAATTTTATTCAACTGTATTCAAATCAATGGATGTATTCCGTCTTCTCTGGGATACTAATTTTTAATGCTTAATTAGCACACCCTTCATGAACTCTCACTTTTGTAGCACTTAAAAATTGACTTTTTTCCCCTTGTGGACTACATAGTAATTTTCTTTAATAGCATGTGTACTGTTTCATGCAATTAATAGACAGCTTTACTTTAAAAAAATAGTTCTGGTAGTATGTTTTGTTTAGTGATAGAATAAAACTGAAGATAAATTCATGAAGGAATTATACATTAGTAGTATGATATGGATGAAATTTATAACTTTTTTACATGTATATATGTTTCTGTTTTATCTAAAAAGGATTCAAAAATAAATTTAGTTTAATGTTTTTCTTTTTTATTAGGACAAGTTTGCACTACATAATGTTAACATTCTTTGTGGGGAATTAGTACCTGTACATAATACCTCTTAATTGCTTTTGTTCAACCTATTCCCCTCCCCTTCTTCCCTACTCCTTTTTTTTCCATTAGAGAAATATACTATTTTTGAAAAATGTGATGAACTCTGAGCAAATAAACTAATAGGTCATGATCTGCATTAAGTAAAACACAATAAAGAAAATTCTTTGTTTCTTATTCTGCAGATTCTTAAACTAAGCTGGTATTCAAATCTCTATGGTAACATACAATATAGGAGCCTTGGATCCTTAAATCAGTGTTCCTATCAACCTAAATCTTTTTCACCACAGGTAATATATGTTCATATATATTAGCTACTTCATACATTTTTGAAGATTTTATCAGAAAACTTGTAAAGCTTGATATATAGTATCTAAAATTTTAAAAAATAAATTTTTCTATACATTTATTTTATAATTATCACCTTGGAATTATCATGTGTCGTTGATAAAATTATTGCTGAAAATCTATTTTTGAAGTTGTTCTATAAATAATATCATTTATAAGAAAAGTTATAGTACAGGTAGAGCATTGGGAGCTGAGCACATCACTCCCCTCCACCCTCTTGAGCTTGGGCAGCACCATAAGACCACTGTCTATAACCCCTGACCAAAGCAAATGCTACCCTTTTTTTTCCTCTTTCTCTTTTTTTTTTTTAAATTAATTTTATTGGTACATTTTAAGTATACAATATAATGACATTCATCATTGGAGATTTTCACCTTTACATAATATAATCTTGATTCTTATTTTTGCCCCGTTCCTCTGCCCTCTCTTCAACCTCTCCACCCCTCTCTATTTACAAAGACTTTGTTTCCATTTTTTCATGTTCTCATGTTAATTCCATTGCCTTCTTTCCTTTCCCCTACCTCTCCCATGTCCCCTTCCCCTTTGCACCTTTTCATCCTATTTCACATTATCTACTAGACATTTTGATCCTTATTTACGCTTTCAGTTTCTCACACTAGAGAAACTATTCCATATTTACACGTGTGTCCTATTCATTTCACTTTAAGAGTATGGCCTCAATGTGCATCCACTTAGCTATAAATGTCTCTAGTTTCACATTCTTTATGGCTGAGTGGTACTCCATTTTATATATTTTAAAACCCCACATTTTCTGTGTGGCATGCAAGGTGTCTCTTCTGTTGTCTTAGTATCATTTCTCTGTGATGTTCAATAAACATAGCTGCTATCCTTCCATCATCAGGTGTATACTTTGCAATTCTTTGTTTACTGTACACAAAACATTGGAATCTGTCAGATCCACCATGCAGCAATATTTGACAAGTGAAGCTCAGAGGTATCAGAGACATCAGCAGACCTCAAAAGACTTCAGCAACCGAAAATAAAGGTAACTCCCAGACAGGGTAATCTAATCTCATCTTTTTAGAAATGACTCAGGGCACTGGCTAGGTACACAGAAGAGATTTTTGGGATGACTAGTAGATTTGGTTGCCACTTGGAGATGACTAGACTGTGAAGTGAAAGGCTTCAGTCTTTGGAGGGAGTAGGGGGGCTGCTTTAGACAGGTGTGATTGTATTTTACCAATGGTCCTCACAGTACATGGATCTGCTCTCAGCAGCTGTGGTTCCCCAGACTCCTACAGAGATGTAGCTGAGGCAAAGGAAGCAGGCTGGGGGGCTGGAGTTGGGACACCCTGGGCTAGACTGCACTTTCCAGGTAGGCTCTGGGCCTCTGGGCTAAATCCTCAGCCCTATGGCTTTCTTGAAGTTTCTCAGATGACCAGGTAATGTGGGCCCTGTCCATCTAATGTTATTGCTTTTAGTGGGGTGCAGTTGTCAGCATGCCCTGCACCATGTAGACTTGAACAACCACTTGCTTAGGACCATGATGGTTTGAATGGGGGACATGTGTCATAGGCTCACAGAAAGAGTGTCTCTTTAAGGGTTACTTGCACTCCTCCTCTCTCCTTGGGAAATTCTCATCTCTCCATATCCCTACCCTCATGAACATACATGATTGCATCTATCAGAGAATTTCAAATATTTGGCTTTTTGGTGTTGTGCAGTGTAGGGAATCAAAGACCTGGAAAGCACAGTGCTTCCATGCATGGAAAAAAGATAGAAATTTAAGCATTTTAAGTTTTTGTACTCTGATGTTACTTCTCTAAAGATAGTTCTTTCTGTACATTCTATTCGGTTTTGCTTTTATGGTCATAACTGTGGCCTCAAGTTTACACCCTTATGTAAAAAAAAAAAAGTAACATGTTTGCTGAGTGAATTTTTATCATGCCTGACTTATGAGATCTTGTTACAGACACATATTTTTTTCTGGCTTGATCTAGTGAAAGAAGTTGGTGTTGTTTTTTGGGTTTTTTTGAGATACATTTATTCCTGTTATCTTAGTTACTTTCCACATTCCTAAGACAAAATACCTTACACCCAAGTTAAAGAAGAAAAAGTTTATTTTGGCTCACAGATTGTACAGGTTTCAGTTCAAAATTATCTGGGTCCGAGGCAGGGTGATATGGCAGAGGGGCATTGCAGAGGAGAAACAGTCCATGGAGCATGGAGTGTAGAAGGCAGGTAGGTAGAAAAGAAGCAAAGTAGTGAGGAAGCAGCAGCAGAAAGTGACAACAGCAGTCCTCTTTCTGTCTCTTGTATTCTATCCAGGTTACATGACCTTAGGGCAGGTAGCCTCATATCCAGGGTGGGGCATCCTTAATTTTAACATGTCACTGTGAATCAATCCCAGTATCACACCCTTAATCCCATGTCACACACTCTAGGTCCAGCCACCTATGAAAAGCCCCACCTATGACCCCATGAGGTTTAGGGGAGACATCTAGAAACAATCCATAACACCTGTTGTTAGACTGGCAGATAGTGGAATATCATCTGTGGAAGTTCTGTTTCTTAGCCAAAGCTTGAAGGTTATATACTGAAAATTTTGGAGGTTTTGGGTTTCTTTTGAGACAAGCATTTGTTAGCCTTCCCTATTCAGAATGTTGGGTGATTTCATTATTTGCTAAGAGGCAGCCAGCCAGTAAGATATCCCAATTCTTGGCTCTTTAACCAGAAGTTGAGTTATGTTTATAGGGGCGAACCCTATTGGTTCAAAAGAAATGTCACTAGTTCTCACTGAAGGCTGGAGTCATCCAGCCCACAAGTTATTCTCTACTGGGAACAACTGACATGAGAGCTAAACAGTTTCATAGAGCTAGAGGACAAGGACTCCATATTAGGTTCTCAGGTGGAAAATGACTGAGAGAAAGGCTCCGCAAAGTCTGTGTGTTCTGATCCTAAGCAGTATAACCATTTCAGGTCACATCCTGAGGCTGAACAACTCAGGGTTCACTTGGGTCATCTGTGTAATATCTCAGCAAATGAGTCAGGGATTAAAGTAGGGATAGGCCTGTAAGGATTCCACAACATACATTCTACTCCAATTTACAAACTCAACAATGGACATACCCAATCTATTCTTTCTGATTCCCTGCTTGGATGTCTTCTCACCCACTGGGAACAGTTCCATCCCAAGATCTTTCAAAATGATTATCTTATATTACCGTGTAATAAAAAATGGCTTATGTATCCATTTGGGGAAAACAGGATGTGGTCTCCCCTTGGCAGACTGAAATATAACCCCATATTTCAATTATTTCTTTATTGGAAGAAACAGGAAAAAATTGTCAGTTGTACCATATGTTTAAGCCTTTATGGCCCTCCACTTGAGGCCTGAGTTTTGCCCTAAAACTAATCCTCTTTTAGGGCCTGATTCTGCTGAAGACTCCCTCTTGTCATTTCCTCCTCCCCACAGACTATCTCCTCACCATATACTTGGTCAGCACCTTCAGAAGATAAAGGCCATATCCTGAGCCCATCCCAAACCAGGTCTGACTGTACATGATATTAGGCCCCAGATTAGGGGAACTCAACCTCTAAGCCAACTACTGCTCTAACTCTGAGGTACCAGGTGCCAATGGCCTCTTTTTCAGTTGTGTATGTTCATCAATGCAAAGAAAAACTGGGTAGATTTCCTGAGCATCCTGAAGGATTTATTGATGGTTTTCATACCCTAGCAATGGTTTCTGATCTGATCTGGAAAGATGTCCAATTCATACTGGTTTCTTACTGCAGAGCAGTAGGAAGGAAATGAATTACAAGAGATGCTTAGCAGGCTAGTGATGAAAGCTTTGTAGTTTCACCCTTTGGCCATAATCCAACTAGTGTGCTATTTAAGTCTGAGGAGGAGCATGAGTGGGATTATTACACAGAAGGTGGAGAACCCAAAGGAAGGTCATATGTCAAGGGTATTTTAGCAAGTATGTGATGAGGGATGCCCAAAGCTATGAACTATGATAAGCTCAGGTCAATCAGTCGAGGCTCTGATGAAAATCCAGTTGATTTGAAGCTCTGACTTGAAGAGGTACTCTGTCGACACACTGACTTAGACTCAGGTCCTAGAGAAGGTAAGATTGTCCTAGAACAGTATTTTATTAGTCAATCAGCTTAGAAGAAACTTCGGAAATTCCAACAGGGACTACATCCTGGGATAATTCAATGGGTCAAGGTGGCTTATTCAGGCTTTAATTATTGTTATGAAATAGAAGACAAACAATTGTTGAATAAGAAAAAGAGTGAGGATAAAGCCTTATTTTGGCTTAATGAATAAAGCTCAAGCCTATACAATTAAGGGAATCTAAGATAACCCAAAGTGATAGAAGCAAGTTAGAGTGCTTCCACTGCAAGAAACCAGGGCACCGGGCAAAGCAATGACCTCTCAAGCTACCACATTCTTTCCAAGCCTGTCAGAGCATAGGAGAAGACTCTTTGCATTGAAAGAGGGATTGCCATCATTCCCAGGGGGGCATGAAGTCATCCATCACTATGGTAGTATTCTGGTAGCTACCTTGAAGACCATGATCTGGACAGCATATAATGATGGCCAAGGCAGCCCAGGTTGCTCCCATATAAATATATTCCCATCACTTTATAGGAACCTCAGGTGACTATAGAAGTAGAAGGAACATAAATTATATTTATATGCGATACTGAGGTGACTTAATCCTAATTTCTTATTGGGGTGGGATTTCATCCCATTCTAAAGCATTTGTGAGGCTTGAAGGAGTTTCTGGGACAGATTTCTTTAACTTTGCAACCTTAAAATTGCAGCAGTGAAAACTTTGCTTTGAGAAGAAATCCCGAGTACACCATGTTCCCAAATGGCAGTGGCTGCATCATGTTCCAGAATGGTAGTGGCAACCTAGAGAACTTGTTCCTCAGAATTGGATTCTGAGTGTTCAGCCATCCAGGCACTTGACCCCTACAACAAAGAGAGAGGGGAGACTGGCTACTGCTCAAGATGACAGCAGACCTTGGCATGATACACATGGGACTGGTTTTAGGTACATGTAGAATGGAAGAGTTATGAGGTCAGGGAGGCTTCCACCCAGATTTCAGAAGAAGTTGTGGGAGGCCAGGCAGTGTGCTCCTGAGAAGGCAGTGTGTGAAGCTGTGACTGTGAAGCTGAAGGTCCAGAAGAAACATCAGAAGTTTGAAGAATCCAGGACAGTGGATCATCTGAGGAAAACTGAAAGGAAGGAGCAGAACTGGCCCAAGAGAGAAGTCATGACCCAAGGCCTTTGGAGTTTAAAATTTGCCAAAGATTGCTAGAGATGCGGGAAGTTGAACTGGGATTTAATGTTTGCCTGGCTGGACTTTGGACTTTCTTTGGTCCATTTATTTCTATTCTCTAATTTGTACCTTTTGAAATGATAATGTCTATCTTGTGCCAATGAATGTTAGAAGTGTTTAACTTTCTTTTCACTTATACAGGGGCTTTCAGCTAAGAATTTACTTTACATCTTAAAGGAGACTTTAGACTTGGACTTATCATCAATACTGAAACCTGTTAGGATTATGGCAGCTTTTGCAGATGGACTAAATACTTTTTTGCACAAAGTGATATGTGTGAGTTTTTGAGGGGCCAGGAGTGGAATTTTATGGTTTGTGTTTAGATGTCTCTCCAAAGCCTCATGCAGGTGAGGTTGGGCTTTCTTTTTCAGAGGTGGCTGAATCTGGTATGTATGACACTGGGAATAAGGGCATAGGATTACTAAACCACTATGCATGAGTGATTGATTTGGCACCACCCTAATCCTGATAGTCCAGATGGGATAAAAGGGACAGAAAGATGCTGTTAAAATCCCTTGTTGCTTTTGTACTGTGTGGTTGCCATGAACTGTTTTTCTTCTCTTCTGAGATGCCTATCTTCTGCGTGTCACTCTGCCTTGGAGCCAGCTGATTATAAACTGAAACTTCAACTGTAAGCCAAATAAACCTTTCCCCCTTTAACTTTGGGTGTTGGGTATTTTGTCTCAGCAATGAAAGAAAAGTGGGTAACACATCCTATATGCATATTTTCCCTGCAACCTCTTTATGAAAAATCTTTTCTTTACTCTCATTATATCAGTAAACTAAACTAAAACTTTATACCATTTAACAGAAAAACAAAACAGGGAATTTTGAAATCTTATTGAAAAGGTAATTTAAAAATTAAGTCACAGTTAAATTTTAATATTAAAATCATATAAAATATTAATATATAACTCATATACAGATAATTTCCTACTTATGGCGGGGTCAAGTTAATGACATTTTCACTTTATTTTTACTGGTTTGTGGGTCCCAGAGAAATTCTTTTTAGGATCTTTGTGTCCTGAACAAAGAATTGGACTAGACCCAGAGAAAAGGTCACAAGGATCTATATTTGTTGATGGTAGAAAAGAAGTATGTACTGCTGAATGAGCTTGAGCAGGTTGAAAAGGTTCACAGAGGCTACTAGGAAAATGGAGAAGAATCTTTTGTATTTGGAATTCCTGGATGGCTTCTCCTTCATGCAAGAAAGGCATTTAGGATGGCTGTCCTATAAAAAGTTCACTTGGTTTGATGCCAAATTTAAACTGTTCCATTGAAGACAAGACATGAAGAATTTTAAAAATTAATTTAATTGATACATTTTAGGTATACAATATAATGACATTCATCATTGGAAATTTGTACCTTTACATAATCTCTCTTGGTTCTTATTTTTTCCCCATTCTACTCCCTCACTTCAACCCCGCCATCCATCCCTATTTACAAAGACATTGTTTCCATTTTTTCATTTTCCCATATTAATTCCATTCCCTTCTTTCCTTTCCCCTACCCTTCCCACTTCCCCTTCCTCTTTGCCCCCTTTCTTCCTATTTCACATTATCTATTATACCTTTTAGTCCTTATCTACACTTTCAGTTTCTCACACTAGAGAAACTATTCAGTATTTATATGTGTGTCCTATTTATTTCACTTAAGTGTATCACTTCAATGTGCATCCATTTGGCTATAAATGTCTCTAACTTCTCATTTTTAATGGCTGAGTAGTACTCCATTTTATAAAAAAAAACCAGCAACACATTTTCTTTATCCAGTCCCCAGTTGATAGGCAGTTGGGCTGCTTCCAAGTTTTAGCTATTACAAATTGTGCTGCTATGAACATGGATGCACATATATCACTGTGGTATGATTCTTTTAATTCTTTGGG
>NW_004624748.1:24340546-24356536 GCF_000247695.1 Heterocephalus glaber | reverse complement strand
TTATTAATCATGTCTTCCACTATGGGCACAATCTCTGCTGTTATCTGAGAAATTATTTCTGATTTCATTTTTTCCAGATCCTCTTTTGTTGCCTGTTCAGAGAGTGCAGGTGGTTGAGTATCAGATTGTTCCATCACGTTTCCCTTTGGGGTTGCTGTATGTGATCTGGAAGTCTGTTATTGAGGCTTGTTTATGTGTCTCCTCATTTCCATGAGGAGGGGTGGCTCACCTTCTCTGCCCTAGGAGCATGGATTGGCTGCAGGAGAGCCTCTTCCTGGACGCTGGGATTGGCTCACCTTCTCTGTCCGAGGAGTGTGGAATGGCAGTGGTGGAGCCTCTTCCCGGGTGCTGAAATTAGCTCACCTTCTCTCAGCTGTTAGCTTTTAAATGGTGGTAACTTACCATATGGTTAGAAAATCAGCAAAAAAAAAGGATGAAGTAAAAATGGTTGGTATACACACACACCAGCATATAATCTCTTCAAAAAGTCATCAGAAATATTTCAATATGCTAATTTAGTAAAATTTCAGAGTTCAAAATTGATAGAAAAATGGTATATATGTCTATATATCTGCAATGAACTATCTGAAAAAGATATTAAGAAGGTAATTCTATTTGGAGTGTCACCTAAAATATCAAAATAAGTAGAAAAAACTTCAGTAAGGAAGTAAAAGATTTGTTTACTCAAAATTGCAAATAATTGCTGAAAATAATGGTCTGAATAAATGGAAAAGCACCCACATTTAAGGTAGTCATTTCACCAGACAGGGTCTGAAAATGTTATCCAAAGAGGTGATGAGATCCTTAATTCACTCTACACATGGGGTATGTTGTTGATTCTTTGACATTCAATATAGCAAAAGAATTTCAAGCTGTGTCCATGAGAAGGATAAAGAAGTTTATTAGGCAAAATTTAAAAATATACTCTCAGAATAGAGTGTACAACCTGATAAGAGATTCACATAAGATATGGTGTTGCAGGTTTTTATGTAGTCTCAAGACAGGTAACTGAAGATGTGTATTCCTACTGTCAGTCACACTGTACATTTGGTGTGTTAGGTTAAAATGCAAATTATTTGCTTGAGTTTGAAGTTTAGAGCTACGATGATCTCTTAATAATGCTGCATTTTTGAGGGTGGAGGTCTCTGGGAGGAAGAGCCATTTATTGGTCAAAAGCACAATGTTCCCAATTTACAGACTTCTCAAGAATTTTTCTGAGTGAATTTCCTAGAAGAGAAAAAAGGCTTTGCAAACTTGAGTAACTTTTGTGTTCTGAGACTGAAGTTTTTCTTAATACCACAATATTAAAAGTACAATTTATCATGTCATCTTTCTCCTTATTTTCTTTTCTTACCTCAGGAAGACTTAATATTTTAGGATATTAGTACCACCCAAAGTGATATACATATTCAAAACAGCTCATACTAAAATTGTAAAATTCTCCATAGCAGAAATATAAAACCTGATTCTCACAATGTGGAATTGCAAAGATATTTAGAGTTTTAAAAATAATTTAAAAAATAAAGAAGATTCACACTTTATAATTTTTAAATTTATGAAGGAACACCCATCAGAATCATTTTGAATTGGTTTAATAATAGATATATTGATCAGAAGAATCCAGAATATAGAAATAAATTGATCTATCTTCATTTAATTTTTGAAGAAACAGGCAAATTCACTGAATGGAAAAGGGTTGTGCCTTCAAGAAAAGGTGTGGAGACAACTAGATTTTCATGTGTAAAACAATTGAAGCTTGGCCCCTACTTCACAGTGTATAAGATATTAACTCAATATGAATCAACATGAAGATAAGAACAAGCACTGTAAAACTTTCTTTAGAAGAAAACATTGGGGATATATTCATATCTTTTGCTATGGTGGTGGATTCTTGGTAAAGGCTCAAAACTACAAGCAAAAAAGAAATCTTAGATAAATTGGAATATGCCAAAATTAAAATCTTTACCACATTGAAACATATTATCAAAACAGTGAAAATACACCCTACTAAATTACACAAAGTATTTGTAAATAATATAGGTCATAAAGAATTAATATTCACAGTCCATAGAGTATTCCTGAAAATCACCAACAAAGTAATATATGATTGATTTAAAATGATGGAAGGACTTGTATAGACATTTATCCCAAGAAAATGCACAAATAGCTAATAAATACATGGAAACATGCTTATATCATTAAAAATGCAAATTAAAACTTCAATGTTATCATTTCATACTCACTGGAATGAAAATAGAAAAGAAAGCAAAACAAAAGGGAAATGCTAGTATTGGCAAGGATGGGGAAAGACTGGAATACTTGGCACATAGCTTGTAGCAATGCAAAAACCTTTTGGCAGTTCCTCAAAATGATAAACAGAATTACTGTATGAAGCAAATAATTCTACTCCTAAGTAGAACTCAGATGTTTGTATGTCACTGCAAATTGTCACTTCTTCCAGGAGTGCAAAATGTCTAAGTATACACAAACACATGAATAGATTAACATAATATGGTAAATACCTACAGTGGACTATTCCCAGGCAAAAAAGAAAATAAAATTCAATTGTGTGTCAAAGCCCAATAAACATTCAAAATATTATGACAAGTGAGATAAGACAGACACAAGAGAACAGATATGATGGACTTATATGAAATTTTTAGACTAGGTAAAATGACAAAGAGAGAAAAAGTAAGAGATTCCCAGGTGCATGGTAAGGAATGGAAGGTTACTGTGTAATTGTTATGTAGAGTCTCTATTTGAACTAATGAAAATGTTTCAGAAATGGATAATTCAAATGCTTTCCCAACATTGAGAAGAAAACAATTCTGAATTGTACATTTTAAGTAAAATTGCTAAAAATAACCAATTGCATTTTACTTGTAATTAAACAAGATAAAAATAAAATAATAATAATTATGTTAATATAGAACCTAATACTATTAGAGCGAAAACAGACAAAAATACTTCAGCTCAAATAAAAATTTGAGAAATAGATCATATGTGGATAAACAGAGACAAAGATAAGCAGCAAACCTAAGAAACACCTATTTTATGTTGTATTCTAGAAAAAGGCAAGTGTTATAGGAAATTTTTTTTAAAAAGTTGAAAAAATTGTCTTAAATTGTTAAAGAAGTATAAATATTGAAAAATTTCAATTATTAATACGTAATATTTTACTTATGAGTTCTGCTTTTCAAAGCAATGAAAATAATATTTTTAAGTTGATCAATTCACATTTTTTTTATTCTTAATCTTTTAGTTCAGGATATTTTACAGATGAGAAATGTGCCAAGAGGTGGAGGGAGGGAGAGAGATAAGAGGGGAAAGAAAGTAAAATTAAGATACATTATGCATGTGAGCCAACTCCCAGCAAAGAAAGTAAGCATTATGCACTGCAAATATTACTACTAATAATAAAAATTTTAAATATTAAAAAACTAAAAAGATAGAAATAAGAAAGTCAAATTTTCATGCTACTTTGAAAATGTTTAACTTGACTATTGCCTGAGTTTTCACAGCTATAGTACCTCCAATTTCTTGTCCAGGAGAGATGTATTTAAAACTGACGCAAATCCACAGCTTTTACTTATGTTTCTCTTTAGGGCAATTGGTCTGAACAATACATCTTTCTTTTCCATCATTGTTCATTAGGTATTGGTTCCTATGAATAAAGTAGTCCTTCTTGCTAGGAAAGTAAAGTGTTCCTTGTCATTTAGAACTTTATTGATCATAAATGAAAGGTTTCCTTTCTCTTTGTTTTTGTTCAAAGTTCCTTGACTAGAAAATCCACTTATCCCTTCTTAAATAGATGAAGCTTTGGTTTTTTGAATGAACAACCAGAAAAATTGCACAACATGTATTTTCTATCAAAACAATTTATTTCTAGGGAGCATGTTATATTTTCAGCTTGGTCCTCTTCACTAAGCAATTGTTCAAATAAATTGTTCTAAGAAAAGTTTCTTTAGTGGTTTAGAATAAATGTTTTTAATATTTTATCAGTGAATAGCTAGCTATGTAATTGAGCCTCTGTAAAAATAAATTTGCAAAATAAGTTACAGTGCACTCATATACTTTGTGCTAGGTGTTTGAATGAAGAATTGTTTTGATATACAAGAAAGTGTTCCACTTTGCTCAACTAAAACAATGCTATCTTTGTACTACAGTCTTTATATCAATGGCAAAATTTTCATTATCTATCTGCCTACCTATCTTTTGTCATATTTCAATCTAAATAAACACACATTGAAAAATATGATGGAAGTTAGAAAGCTTTGAATCCTTTGAGTTCCTATTTGTTTCTTTGTAAAATTAAACAAAAGAGCTTTCTCACTCATACAAAATAATTCTTTGCAACTGAAGAATTATTGTATTTTAGTCCAATTCATTTGACTTAAGACATTTACATATTCTTGTGAAAATCATAGAGAGAAGAAAAGTGAGCTCAAAGGAAACATTTAGCCCAATTACCAAAATAAAAGCTACAAAGTGAATAAATCTGGTAACAGTTTTTCTTGGCTATTAGTCGAATCTCCCTCCATTCTTTTACTATTCAGTTGATTTTTGTTCTAATAAATATGAATTTAAGTGTTCACTAAAATGCACCTTAACAAATAAGTTAAATATACCCTCAACAACAAATATTCACCTTACACTCTGATAAATACTGACAATGTTTTTATAGATCTCTATCAAGACTGTTAACTTGCTGGAGGGCAAAGTGCTTTATGGATATTATTCAGATAAAAGTATACTTGAGAAGTAATATGTACAAAGGAACTTGTGTCATATAAAGTGTATCCCTTTTCCCTACTCAATTTCAAACCCCTAAATTAAACATAGATCCTTATGCTAAACTTCAAGTGACTTTCAGCTTCCAGTTAGTCAATTTCCTAATCTCCGTATTTCTGACAGAGCAATCTTTATATCAGCAAATGCTAAAGATCTCACAATACCTAATTTTTTCATGACTGAAGAATGAAATTAAAATTTCTTAATCACTATACATGGTTCTCCATGAAGCTTTTTCCCCCTTAACTGTAGACCCATTTTATTGGTATTTTCTTCCATGTATCCAATACTGACATTCTTTTAACGTCATTCTTTTCTTTAGTGCCAATCTTTTAATGTTTTTAGACTTATCATACTCTTTCATGTCCTCTCACTTTTTCACAATTCATTTAAATCTCAATAATCCTTCAATATTCCAATAATTTATGAATTTTCTTTCACTTTTTGAAAAATTCACTATTTCTTTCTCTGTACATTCTTGACTCAACCATGGTGTTTTACACTTAGTATTACAATTTTATGGGTTCTGCATCTTCTTCCAAAACTTTGCTGTACATATTTTGGATAGTATCTGACAAATCGGGACAATTAATATGTGAAATTAAATAGCTTCCTGGAAATGAACTCTTCTTTGGATAATAATATATAAAGTAAAATATTTGTCTTCAACACAAAAAAAATAGATATAGACATATACCTATCTATAAGATATATGTAAGACAGATATACAACTATGTAAGATATTATATGTCTATATAAAAATATATAGAGAACATGGAGAGAGAATATATTTATATATAGAATATATCATATCTATCTATATCTATATCTATATGTGTCTATCCATCTGTAAAATCACTGCAGATCACAATTCTCAGGTTATTTCCAGGTCAATTTCAGTCAAATTTGACAAAAGGAATGCATTAGATGTAGATAAAAAGGGAAAACAGTATATTGGAATATTTGCTCTTGATCTTCTTGCCTGTTTGGGGTAGTATTAGGTAACACTATTGCAAATATGGGATTTCTCTTTTCTGCCAGGATTCTAGCTCTTAATCACTCAAGCTTCCTGCATAGTTAATGATTATTAGAAGAGTGTCTGAGAAATTTGATAGCAGAGAGTCAATAAATCAACATTTTGAGGAGTATATTGCCAAAGTCCCGTAAGGCATTTGGGTCACATGTAACATTATTTTGTAGTCTTCCAGTGGAATACAACACAAAGAAGGTACAATGCATGTCACCTTGAACCTGAACACTTATCCTTGTATTAGAATGGGTGTCCTGGGATACAAAGGAACTAGAATTCTGACTATGCCTGGTGAGATAAGGTGCTACATAAACAGTGTTAAGAAAGTGTAGAATATTTAAAATAAAACTTTAGGCTTTTCAAAAAAACTTCATATAAACACAAGAATTATTTTTCTCATACAGTAAATAGTTGTATTTTATAAGTACCACATATCTTGAAATTGAAAAGAAAGCTTTAAGAAAAATCACATCTTAATAATGGACACTCCAATTCAACTTTATTTAGTTGAACACATTATTATAAACTAGAGTAAAGCTATGCAAATTTATTTCTGTATTCAGATATAGTCCCTACTGTTAGATAGTATTTTATAAATAATATGATAAAGTCATCAGTATTACATAGAAAAAAAAATTGCAGTTTTCTTTCTATACACAGTTTAGAAAAATGTTTCTTATATACAACCATCAAAGAATATATGAAGTCTGCTTATAGTCTTTATTTTTAATTTAAAATTATATAATTTCATTTTTAGGAGACAAAGTCAAGGATCCTTACAAAAGTGAAAGTTCATTCATAGACTTTAAGACAAGAATCAGTGATATCAGATGTCTTATGGATTTCTCTTATATATAATAAATTAGTTTAAATTACATCAAAGCCATGCCAATCTTATTACTTTTAGCAATGAAAGTGGTTTGTTCATCTGAAATATTGTTGTGATTGGTTTAAATTAACTAAAATCAATGTTATTATTTAATCATTTTAAACAGGTAGCAGAATATCTTCACTAATAGTTTTTGTTGTTTTATAGTATTAGCTTGATCTTTTATTTATAGTCCCACCTAGCCATTTTTCTTTAGTGCTGACTTGTCACACTGAATGTCAACAAGAATGTTATCAAGAGCTAAAAATTGTGTTATAGTGCACTTATTCCTTGTCATTCACATTCTAAAATAAGACTGTTTGTCAATAGTTTAACTCAAATATACTCATTCTAAAGTTTTCTTGGGGCCGGGGATTTAGCATTGTGGTTCTGCTGCCTGCCTCGCAAGCTAAGGACCAGAGTTCGATCCCTGGTACCAAAAAATGATAAATATAAAGTTTTCTTTTTCCCCTTTCCCACAGTTTTTCCTGCCTTTTCTGTTTCTGTCTCTCTCTGGGTCTTGGTATTTTGAACATAATTTTGTATATTATGTACATTTTGTATATGTAGATTCGATGTTAAACAGTACATTGTGTTTTGTTACTGTATATAAGAATTCAGTCATTTAAAATACTTTTTGTATAATGGCAGCTTAAAAAGTGCTTTCTAAAGCATTATCTTATCTGATAATCAAAATGATATCCTGACAAAGGTATCCTTATATTATTTTTAAATTACCATAACAATTACTTTCAATTATTTGTATGTATAACTTTGTTCCATATTATTGAGCAGTTTTAGTTGCTATTATTAACATCAAAATGATTATTAGGGAAGAGGAAATGGATCAAGGGAAGAGGGAAGAAAGGGTAAGGGGGATAATGGGTGGATGAAATACTAAAATAATGTAATATGCATGTATAAATATGATAAATAGAAACCCACTATTCTTTATAACTTATATGCATTTTTTTAAAAGAAACTGAGCTGTAGGTGTAGCTAAGTGGTATAGTACATATCCAACGTGCACATGGTCCTAGGTTTGATGCCCAATACTGAGAAAGAGAGAGAGAGAGAGAGAGAGAGAGAGGAGAGTGAAAGTAATGTGCATATATATGTGTATATAGTTACCTACCAATGTTTAACTTTATGTGTATTTATGCATTTATATGATCATGTTCAATCATTCATTGATAAAAATCATTTATATATTACAGTATATTTGTATAAAATATATTTTTATGAAAAAATAAAAAAGACTACCACTCATTGAAATATTTAAATGATTACTCAGTATCTCGTAAACAATGAGAAAACTCCAGCTTTACCTTTTTATTTTATATTATCTTAATACGGTGAAAAAGTTAATGATCAATATTGCGTTGCATATACTAGCAAATGTTTTTATGCCCTCATCTGTCAGCAGGCACTTAAGATTGTTTCCCTGTCTTAGCTATTGTTAAAATAATGAGGAATTGTACCATTATGATATATGAATCTGGATGACATTATGTTGGTAAATAAGGCAAACACAGAAGATAAATATTGTTTGATCTCACCTGTATATGGAATCTAAAAATAAACAGAATCAAACATATAGAATGAGAAAAGGGTGGTTACCATAGTGGGTAGTGAGGAAAATGGGGGACTGAGGGCCAAAGTTTAGACACTTGGATCTATAAAAATTAATAAGTTCTGGATATGAATATACATTTGAATAGTTTATAAATTTTATACTCAAAATCTGTTATGAAGAGTTCATACATATTTTAACTAACATACCCACAAAGTAACTATGTAAGATAAAATATATATTGATTAGCTTGGCTGTAGTATTTCACAATCTGTACATGTATCTAAGCATCACATGGTACACTTTCAATATATGCATATATATTTTTCAATTACACCTTAAAAGGCAAAATGACAGTTTATTTAATTAAAATATTTCGATAATAAATAAAATATAACAATAATTATTTTCATATTTTAATTAGAAGATATTTCTATATATTATTTGTATAACACACCATCATCTATGTTAATTTCTCTTTCTCTTAAATTTATTGAAAAAATACAACAAAATTAATTTGTCAAAGACTTTGGGAAAAGATCTTATTATTTAAATCTATTTCTTATTCTTATATTATTATACAGTTTTATAATTCTGAAAGTTACAGAGGAAGAAAGAGGAGTAAGATTTGTTAAATAAAATAATAAAAAGGTAAAAGTTTTTGTTACTTTCTGCATGTTTATTGAAATATTTTCATAGTGAGGATCAGAATTTTAAGGAAAGATTATTTTGTAAAGTTTTTCTTAAAGAAATTATCTATGATTTTAATATTGGAAAAGTAGCAGAGAACAAAATAAAATGAATATTTATTTAACATGCAAAAGGAATTGAACCTAAACAAATGAAAAGGAAGATCTCATTTATGATTATATTAATGGAATTCTTTGAAAATATTAATTGAAGCAAAACTCATAGGGTTCACATAATAATAATCAATTGTTTTGAACTCATTACACCAAAGTGACTGTTGTAGTTTGAACCTGAACCACCAGGTTCACCTCCTATTTCCCACTTTTCCTAGTAACTCAGTCATTCATTTCAGCTGTCTGAAATGAAAATGAAAGTCATACATATTTCATATATGATAAAGCATCTGCTAAAACATCCCATAATCAAACAGAAGATATACTAAGTATAACCATCTGAAATGTCTGAAAAAACTACTCCTAAATTGAAGGGAAAGCAGGAAGCAGCCTTTTAATTTTCTTCTTCAGTAGGAAAATTGATGCCTCCAAATTTAATGGTAAATAATATTGTTTATTTACCTTTAGTTTTTGTGTACTCTCTCAAAAACCTTTTTTCTTCTTTCAAAAATAGGATAGAATGTCACTGACACCTTGACCTGAAAAGATACAAAAACAATAATTCAGATGGAAATGAAGGGTTTGAAATAGTTTATATTGTTAGCTTTATTTCTTTAAGCAATCCTAAAAAGGTCACAATGTGAAAGGCTGAAAGATGATAATGGCAACACTTTTAAAATACTAGTATACAAATCAAAAGGAAGATAAACACTAACATAAAAAATAATAAAGTGAATTACTGGGTTATAAACACAGAAAAGCAGGGTATGGTGGTTCACCCCTTTAATATCAGCTCTCTGAGAGGCTCAGGCAGGAGAAACCTAAGTGTGAGCCCATTCTGGGAAACTTAGTAACTTAATGAGACATTGTTCCTAAATAAAATATTAAAACAAAAAGATTAGGATATGTAGCTTAGTGTTAAGACCCTGGGTTTAATCTCCAGCACTGCTAAAAAAATAATAAAAGTAATAATAAATTAATTAATCAAACAAACAAATCCCAAATAACTAACAAAAAAGATTCAACTAAAAAAATTGCATACAATTTTAAATGAAAAAATAAGATACAACTTACCTATATGATTTGCTTTTATTTTTAATTATGAAAATACCAAATTTTGCATATAGTACAATAGAAAATATTGACAGGAAGTATACATGACTCTAATCAATTTAGAGAATGAATTGGAAATTTTTGCTTAAGTAGCCACTATGAATTCCTTTGACACATTAACTCTGACTTACATATATACCCCTGAAAAAGTTCAAATACCCAAGCTAAATGTCACAAACCAACTTTATAAAGTTGTTTAAAGATAATATTTTAGATAATACTACTTATTTCTAGTAATAACCATCTAAATTACTGGATTAAATAGTCCAGCTAGGAAACAATAAATCACAGTAAAATAAGTTAAGGGGAGAATAGACTCAGAAAACTGCTAAGCTAATATCTGACTAAGAGTGAACCAACTTTTGATGTGGTGAGACTGGATAAGTTATTTTTAAAGTCCATTAATAGTGGCAGTGATGATGAACAAAAGGTCCACAGCAAACTCAAGTTTGAAATCATGGTCAAGGCTGCCTGTAGGTCTTCAAGACTCCAAAGAAATGATGTGTTTGTTTATTTGTTTGTTTTGTCTTGTTTTCTTTTCATTTGTTTTTCACAGGCCCCTAAATATAATAATTTTGTGTAAAAGTTTCTAAAATTTATTATTTCATGTAAGATATAGTGATTTTTCAGTGAACAAAGAATAATGCATAGAAGAATATATTATGGGAGCAGGCCACGTAAAGGCCTTCTCTCTTTCTTTCAATTTAGGTTCAGGAGACATCTCTTTGTACCCATCAGTATAAAATACATTTATATATCTCCTGCTTTCACTTATGACTTAGTCTTTTTCTCCTTTGGGCTTTTTGTCTAGCTAAAATTTTTCATTTTTGTTGCTGTTTTTTTTCAAAAAACAAATTTTGATTGTGTTGATAACCTGTTAAACATTCCATATTGTTTATTTCTAATGTATTTTTTCCTTACTTCATCTATCTTTGCATGAAGTTTACTAATTTTTCCTACTTCCTCAAATGTACAATTAAATTGTGTGTGAACTGTTTTTTCTTCATTAATTTAGAATATTTTTATTAATATATGCATATAAGTAAAATTTTCCCTCTGAACATTCTCTTGTTCAGAGGGAACATTCTCTTAAGTTTTTCTACATTCTCTTAAGTTTTAATATGTTTGTTGTTTGTCATAATTTACCTCTGAGAACTTTATAATTGCCCTTGTAATTCCCTTAATTTCCATTTATTTTCTTGGTGTTCCATAATTTGTTCATATCTTCTGGCATCCATAATGACTTTTGTTTTTGGTACCGGGGATTGAACTCGAGACCTTGGGCTTGCAAGGAGGCAGCGGAACACTGAGCTAAATCCCTGGCCCTGCATAATGACTTATAAATGTGCAGCACTTACTATATATAAATAATTATAAAAAGAATCCATGAAATATATACAGAATTTTATGGTTGATAGAGTTTTGGCTATCAGTGTACATCTAGTTTATGATTACTTTGGTTAAAGCTTGAATATTATTCTCTTAATTGGTAATTCACTTACTATTCTTATACTACAGATAACATCTCCAGGTGTGCAATATTAAATAATCACGATATAGTTAACCAAAGCTAAAGTTTTCTCTTCCAAATTAAAAAATATATTTGGATATGTATGTGCAAAACTTCGTATTTTCCTGCACAAAACCTAATAATAAGAAGTTCATTGCAATTGGATTACAGATATAAATTGGAAAGAGAACACATTGCAACTTTAACATTTAAGAAGATGTAATAACTTTTAAAAAGAAAAAAGTACTAAAATAATGGAAAAGTTGTACATTTATCACATATAAATAACTGCCTTTTCCACAGAAACTTAAGAAAGTGAAAAGGCAACTTAGAGAATACTGCAGAAAAAAAGACAGAACTCACACAGTTCTGTATGTATAACATATACGTGGTACCTTGCTTGGTTCACTAACTAACTTTGTTCCACAATTCTAGGGAAGATGACCTTAGTTGTGTTCATCTGCTGATGTGCAATTTACAAATGGAAACAAAATTTTGCCAAATGCTTCTGTTTGCAAACCGAATTGTTCACTAACAGAAGCGTTTGTGAACATATATATGAGATCCTTTTGTATCTATTTATCTGGCCATTCTCTTATATTGTTGCATAATTCTTTCTCTGTGTAAATTTATTGGATTAATATATCCAAGTAGTTTAACCACTTTAACTGTATGATAGAATTTAGCAATATGTTGAAAATATATTGAAGAGAAAAAATATTTTCTAGAATGGTTCATAAAAGAAACAGTTATTTTACCTAAATAATAGAAGGGTGATAGATACATAATAGATTGATAGATATGCATAAATAGATACATAAGGAACTTGATACTTAAATATTGTTCTAAAATTGTTTCATCACAACCCACTACTTAAAGAACTCTGAAAAGATATCCATTTATATTTGATGTTACAGTGTTCAATCAAATTTTCAGCAAACTCTGGGTTTTTTTCATTTTAATAACATTGATGAGTAGACTTTTCGTTTTGTCTTGCTTTAAAGAAAGGTCTTTTTGTGAAATTCCTGATGAAGTTATTTAGTTATTTGCCTATTTTTCTAACACATTATTGGATATATGTGTGTGTGTAAAATGTTTCTTCAACTGTATAAATAAATCTAACTTTATATTAACATTATTAACATAACACTGAGCATATCTTCTCATGAAAGAAAACTGCAGGGCAAAGTTGTAAGCCTGTTTCATGCCTTTTCTACACAAGCTGTCTCTCAGCAAACACTTATAATTGCAAAAATTTCCCCTAATTCTAACTGCCCATATTGTTAGGTGGGGATGGAGCCACTTTCAAAAATTGTCCTGTGTAATAAGGAGTACATATAAGCCTACAGAAATGGGAATAAGGGCTTCTTGATTTGACTCACAAGACCATCACTCTAATCAGGGAATATCTTTGGGATCTATTTGATCTCTTGCGAAATAAAGATCAGAAAATATGCTACGAAAAGTTGTACTACTGTAAACCCACACTAAATGACATCAAATTTGGTCAGAAATTTTATTTTTCTTCTAGGTCTTTTTTTTCCTACTATGAAACAAATTTACACTTGTGGCAACAATAAAGATATTATCTATATAATTAGAAATAATGCAATCCATGACAAACCATATAATAAAATTACTTTTTGATAGATCTTAGATTTGCTGATGTGTAGAAGGTCTTTCAATTAGGTAAATAATTTTCAGTATTCTGTATTTATTAATAAAATAGTTTAGCTTCTGTGAAAATAGTTAAATAATTGGACCCAATAGAAGACTTGCAAACTAAGTGAAGTTAAATGGCAAAATAAACTGTAATTTTGATTGTTTGAGAAAAAAATAGACATAGCCTCTGACCAAAATTCTAAAGCTTTCTAAAGACTAATTCCTTTTTGACAAAAAATAAAATCACTAACCATTTCAACATTAACTAGATGGTTTCTATTTCTATCAATATTGAATGTGCAAAATTTTATTTCCTCATGTTTCTATCTACCAGGCCTGAAGTCAATACACTAGATGCTTGCATGGAAGGTTTGACAGCTATGGCTTCCAGATGTTAAGCTATGGGTTGTGTTAGCCCTGGCAGCTGGGTCTGTGTATGCTCCCCAACTGTATTTCTTGTCTGACCTTGTGATTGGCTCCTCTGTCAGCTGTAGTGACAGCTGCTCAGCTGTATTGAGATTTGGTCTATTATTTATTATTTATTGCAAACTACACCTCAGCACAGTTAAGCACTGCTATCTACTAGATGTAATTGTGCTGATCAATTTTTCCCCCAGAATCCCTGATTTGGAGGACATGATATTAAGGCAACAGAGAATCCTACAGTCAGCAAAACTAGAAGAAGCATTGATTCTTTTTTCTCCCATGCTTATTACAGAGACCCTTTTCTTATCTCTTCTGCACAGCACCAATATAAGGTATAAATTGGCGGAATTCATTAAAAATAAGTTTAATAATGAAAAGAGATTTATTGTGATATTTTAAAATAAACTCAAGCATTCAAAACTGTATTATGTTGTGAAAATTTTAATAAAGGCTCTGCAATGAAATATAAAGTATAAGTTTATTAGATATAAAATGTGAAAATCAACTTAATCCAATGATTAAATATATTTACACTTATAAATTTCATCCTAAGAAGTATGTTGACAGTACATATAGCAAAAATTTTTATGCTATGACTTTATTATCCTTCAATATGACATATTTTCTAATTTCTGTGATTATTTTCTTTGACTAGGTACTCTATTATTTACAATGGTTATTTAATTCATAATCAAGTGGGATTTTCTACAAATCTTATTGTTATTGATTTCTAAATTAATTCTATTATAAATATAGAATGTATTCCTTAAGATTTTATTCTTTTGAGGTAATTGGACTTATTTTGTGAAACAGTATATCTTTTAGTCTGTGAGCTTATTGTTTGGACTTGAAAAGATATTTATTCCATAGTTCTTATATTTAGTGTTCAATATACCAACGATATAACAATGTTTATTATCCTGGTACTTTATAATTTTCTTATGCTCTTTTAAAATTAGTTTCTCAAAATGAGTATTTGCTTATCTAACTATCCTTGTGAATTTGTCTGTTTCCCCCAATAAGAATTTCTAGCTATGCTTTAAGTTTGAAATGTGAGTAAACATTTTCATGTGATATAATTCTAATAGGATTATCATAATCGCCAAATATCCTGATTATTTTTGGTATTACTCATTTTCTTTAATTCTATCTTGAATTAATAAACATAACCATTTTGTCTTTCAAATGTGTTGGGTATTTTTTTGTTTGTGTTTTGATACTGGAAGTCGAACTCAGGACCTTGTGCTTGTGAGGTAGGCAGCACCACCGAGCTAAATCCCTGGCCCATCAAATGCATTGTGTAATAATTTGCATGCCTTTTTTTTTTTTTTTGATACTGAGGACCAAACTGGGAACCTTGCACTTGTGAGGCAGTCAGTGGAACCCCTGAGCTAAATTGCCAGCCCTGCATGACTTTTTTAAAAAATTCAACCTTTGTGTATCCAAATATTTAAAGTGTATCTCTGTACACAGCACATAGTTGGCTCTAGATAATTTTCTCAAGTCTAGCAATCTCTTCTTTCCATCACAGACATTAATCTATTTGTGCAAATTAGGTCTCTTAGTTGGGATGGCAATACAGTTTCTGCCACTTCTCTCAGTTGGGCCACCTCAAGATTACATCTTTTAATGGATGCACCTGAAATATACTAGTCCTTACAATGAGCTCAAGCTCAGATTGATTTAGGTCTTCTTTATTTACAATAAATGATTGTCCAAGACAAAATATTCCATCACAGAATGAAATTAGCCTTAACCACAGTTTCACAGTTTCTTCTTCAATTTTTCATACCTAATGTCAAACATTCATATTAACTTGGCAAAAGCCACAAAAACAGGAGAACAAATAGAGCCACAGAAGTTTGTTGACCAGAAGTTTGAAACAACTATGGACATAGATGTAAAGAATATGATATTGTTACACCCAGCGAGAGAGAACCAACCAGAGACCGATATTAAATCCACACAGGAGTCTATTACCGGCTGGGATCCGAGCCGAGCATGGGACTCGAGCCTCGACTGGGGGTTGACAAACATATTTTATACACCTTTAAGGTCAAGAGTTTCTAGGCCCCCCTATGGGATAGAACTAGTAAAGCAAGCAAAAGTTACAGAAGCAGACCATCCTGCTGTTAGAACATTTGTAAAACAATAGTTGATTAATTGTTGTTTCTAAGAGACTCTCTAAGGGGAGGAGGTTTCTAAGCTTCCTCC
>NW_004624748.1:24300771-24340446 GCF_000247695.1 Heterocephalus glaber | reverse complement strand
TGTTATAGAGGATATACTTTTTAAAATTTTAAATTCTGATGCTTCATTATTAGTATTTTGTAATATGATTGCCTTCTGTATTTAGATCTTGTGTTTTATCTCTATCCTCCAGAATTGGTAAAGACTTAGGACAGGATTTATGTGTTTTTTTTTTTTTTTTGGTACCAGGGATCGAACTCCGGTCCTTGAGCTTGAGAGGCAGGTGGCAAAACCACTGAGCCCCCTCAGCCCTTGTCAAAAATATCAATTTAATTCTATGCAGTTCCTCATCTTTACTATCAACCATCCAATAAAAATCCCATTCCATGCTAAAAAAATACATTCTTATTTGTATACTTTTCTTATTTGTGTTCTTATTTGACCTAACCTGAAGAGAAATAGTAGTTAATTAGAGCATATCTACAGATGACTGAGTTGTTAAGCACTGACTATGATTTTAAATTAGCACTATCAATTAATAAGTTTAAGAAAAGAGAGGAGGTGGACTTAAAATGAGAAAATCTGGAAAGTTTTGATGACTATTTGCATTCCCTAGAAAATGTGAATAGAAATGAAGAATATAGTCATAAGGTGGTTTTAGTGAAAGACTTGATACAGTAATCTGTGATTTAGAGAATTACTGTAGGATAGAAATGATGTGAAACAGGACTTTAAGTGCCCTATCTTCTTCCCCAGTGATGCTATATCTCTTGTTTGCCTGGTCTTGGATTTTTATTTTGTTGTTGTTGTTGCTGGTGGTTTGTTGGTTTTATACTTGACTGAAATTAGGTCAGTGAAATTAGTGAATTTCTTTAGGGAGTTTTGGAAAAATACCATAACCAGTTTGGCAAGGCTGATTTAACACCAAAATAATGGCAGAGCTTTTTCAATGTATTCTTTCAAAGCCAAGATTCATTAAACAAATACTGATGCAAGCTAGTCTTAATACAGAACAACTTGTATGACTGAGCCCTACTAGGGTGCCATGCTGCAGATATTCCTTAGATATTCAATGCTTTCCTGAATTCTCTTTCTTTTTCTGGGCAACATCTTACTTTATCATAATCTCTGGCATCTGGTGAATATTTTCATTTATATGAATTGAGAAACAATACAGTTAGTGAACTGAAAAATAATGTTTATCTTATATAAGGAAAATTTTTTTGTTTTGTTTTTGGTACCAACGATCCAACTCAGGTCCTTGTGCTTGTGCAGCAGGTGGTGAAACCACTGAGCTAAATTCCTGGCCCTTATAAGGAAAATTTTTAAAAATAAAGCAATATATAAAGGATATTTTCAAAAGACTGAACAAAAATCTCAAAAACATCATAATATAAATTTTATAAATGAAAAACTTCAATATCTGGACAATACTTTAACAGAGAATAAGCCACTTGATATTTAAAAAGAAATTCCTATGTACAAATCATCTACAATAGTTTTCCCTGCTGCATAATAAATTGTTACTAGATTTCAGACTGAAGTAATACCTATTTATTGCTTCAGTTTTTGGAGATCAGAAGTATTGACAACATAATAAGATTCTCTGTTCAGTGGTCACAAGGTAAAAATCAAGATTTTAGCTGGGCTCCATTTTCATTGGAATTTATAGTCCTCTTGTAAAGCTCACAGGGTTGTTGACATAATTTAGTATTTTCTCATTGTAGAACTGAGGTACTCATTTCTTCTTACCTCCAGTGCCCAAGGGTGACCCTGAAATCCTATCCATGTAGCCCTCTTACAATACAGAAACATTTCCTCACAGGGATCAAGAGAATCATTCTGATATCAGTAATGATCCTGTGCATTTTTAAAGTTCTTTCACCAAATCAATTTTGACCTACTCAGGATAATCACTATTTCAGTTAACTTTGGATACATTGATTAGGCATTTTTATTACATGCAGAAACTCCTGTCACTTTTTTATACAAAGTAGGCTAATCAAAAGTATGTAACACTACCATTTTTATAAGTAATCTATATAAGCAAGGCAAGGTGAATTTTCAATATGTGTACAGGGTTGGGGACAGTAATCTTAGAGGTCATCTTAGAATTCTGCTTACTATATAACCTTAGTAGAGATTACCTGGTCACGGTAATTGATTATATAGCTAGAACTACCCTTTAAAATTATCAAGTCTGATAAACTTAGATGCAATAGCTATCCATCAAATAACTTGGTACAAGTTAGTGTCAGAATTAGGCAGGACCATGTCACCCCAATAAATATAATCTACAAGTAGCAGAGATACATGTACCTGCATGGACCCTTTCCCTCAGATACTATCTACTGTACAACCTTTTGGGTGAGAGGATACTCCTTACAATCTCTTCATAGAAGAAGATACCTGTTAGCCTTGTTTTACATATGGATCAACTTGATATTTTGGAATGAAATAAAAATAGACTATAATTGTAATGTTGCACTAAACAGAAGTGATTCTAAAATACTGTACACTAATGGAGTGTTTTCTTTTTAGGTAATGATGTGGCCTTCCTCTTTGCTGTTCAACTGATATAGCATGAAAAGTCATTCAAATAAAGTGATCCAATAAAGAGTCTGCTGTACAGTATTAAATATTTTGGCTAGATGAACAGTTTTTAAACATGATTAGAAAAAATCAGATATTTTAAAGTCTGAGGAAAAGTAAGTGCTTTGATACACTGATACAACAAAGTATGTGAAAAATTTTGTCCCACATTAATAGGCTCAAGAAAGAGTAGCAGACGAAGCCCTTAACAGTCCCTTAGAAATATATCTAGTTGATGATAGCTATGATGTATGGTTGAAAGATACAGTGAAGTTTAGTTTTAAATATTATTGAAAAAGACACATTGCTATTGATTACCCTTAAAATACTTAACTTTGCAACTTTGCTTCAAACATGCTTAGCCCATTGTTCTTGCTACTTTCTGAAGTGGTTCTGGAAGTCCTCTTTCATGAGTATATTGTGCTATTGTGGCTAGCCCAATGCCACGAATCAATTCAAAACATTAACCTTTCAAAGTCATTTTGACTTTTTGGAAGAGGCAGAAGCACTGTGCCAGATTGGGTTAACAAGTTGTACGCAAACATACTTTAATTATTTATAAGCCTGCCTTTCTTTGTATGGCAGGAAACATCACCATTCACCATATTTTATTTTTTTTACAACTCATAGAGGCTCACACACACAGAAAAAAGGTGCAGAGAACTGACTTAGAAAGTGGCAAGAAGGATGGGATAAATGTATTTCAAGTGAGGTGTAACATTTTAAGGGGAACGAATGGCAATGCATCTTTTACTATGATATATTTTTCTTTTAATTTAAATATTCAGTGTATATTTTGATCACATCACAGAAACTCTGTGTTCAGCCACTGCAGACTTACTCACTGGGCTTATGATAGTGCAGTAATGCTAATATTAAAAGAAGGTAGGCAAAGATATTATAATAAAGATATTATAATATAACCTTCTCTCACTATCCTGTTATGATCAAAGACCCATTCTGAGGTCTAACATCTGGAACAGATCTCTCAAAGACAAGCCATTCACTCATCAGTGAACTGATTACATTTAACCCCTTCCAGCGTGGAGGGATAACTGATTTATCATGTCTCATGTAATGCCTAATTATCTGTTTATGAATTTATTTTTCTGACATGCTCTTTGCCACTATCACTCTCTGAGAATTGTCTATTTGTCTAATGCAACAACAGCTAATAAACTAATGATCAATTTATAATAAGGGATCCTACATATATTGACACAAAAAATATTTTTATTTCTTAACGCAAATCAGTGCAACAGCAAGGGAAACATCACTGGGGGTATAAAATACCTGACCATTGGAACCAACCATCCTCACAGAATGTACAATGACTGATTTTCTCAGCCAAAACATTAGCTTGAAAGGAGCATTCTGCATTGAATCAATGTCCCTTATGTATGATTGTGGCCCACAAAGCTAAAGTACATGACTCAGCAAAAGAAAGAATAGAAGAATTACCATTTTCTACAAATATTATATTTACAAAACTTTTGGTTTATATACCCATAATTGTAAGCATTTTAAAATTCATTTATTTACCACTGTAGCTTTATAGTATAACTTGAAGTTCAGGATTGTTGTGCCTCCTGCTTTGTTCTTTGCTTTTGCAATTGTGAGTCTCTTCTGGTTTCATATGAATTTTAGAATTGTTTTATCTACTTCTGCATAGAATGCTATTCATATTTTGATAAGAATTGTATTAAATCTGTATATTAATTTTAGAAGTGTGCCCATTTTGACAATATTAATTCTCTAGATGCAGGAGATTTACATTTTCTTTCAATTTACATTTTTTTGATGTTTTCCTATGTTTACATTTTCTGATGTTCTTTACATCTTTACATTTTCTTTATATTTTCTGGTGTTCTCAATTCAATCTTGTTTTTAAGAGTTCTGTAGATTTCATTGTAGAGTGTTCACTTATTTAGTTAGCTTACTGCTTAAGCATTTAATTTTCCTTGATGCTATTTTGAGTAATAATTGTTTTTCTAATTTCTTGATGAACTCAGCACTGCTGTACAGGAACACTGTTGATATATGTGTTATGATTTTGATTCCTGCTATATCACTGAAGTGGTTATTAATTCTGGAAGTCTTTTTTCTTTTCTATTTTATGTGAAAATAAAACAAAATCTCATAACCAAATAGGGCATAAAATAGTTATCACAGTGTGTATCATCTTCAATGAAGTTACCGAGAATAAAGGACATAAGCAAAAGATTCTCTCTTAAATGGTCTTTTGATGCAATATTTTGTATCTTCTTTGTACAGAACCATGTCTTCTGAAAATAATGATAATTTTCCTATGCATATCCATTTCGGTTGTTTCTCCTGGTGATCCACACCCTTAAACTTTGCTGAATTAAAACACATGACCCCTGGAAGAGTTGGTGGTACTTCTAAAAGGTGGTAGAATGGGGTTGAAGTAATAAGTGACACATAGAATCCTCATGCTGCTTCAGTGGGAAGGTAAAAAATGTATTTCATCAATGTGTTATAATTTTTTAACAGAGATTTCAAGCCTAGTAATCATGAAAAGCTTGAACTCATGACAAACATTGTAGGTAGGGAACAGTGTTTTGAAACCTTTATTTTTTCTGGAGTACCTCTTGATAATCTCATTTAGAATGTTAACAGTGATAAGTCCACTGAACAGACCTTTCTAACTGGACAAAATCTTGTATCATCCATCTTGCAAGTAAATTGGATTAGATAAAGTAATAGGTGAGAGTCACTGAAATCCACCATTTTTGGTGTGGAAGGAGAAGATAAAGATGAATAGAGCAATGAATAGAGCTGTAGAAGTGGAAAAATTCATTTAATGCTGAGATGGAAATACATTAAAAGTGAACACAAACAATACTGGAAATTAAGTCAGAAGTTTTTTTTGTTGGCAACTGGAAACAATTTTAAGATAATGTAAGAGAAATCCAAAGTTTTATCAATAAAAGAAATGTTCAAAGTATTAAAAAAATGTAAAATATGTGAAGAATATGAGTAAATATATGATATGAATAAATAGGTTGTCCTATGAAAACCTTTCAAATCATAATTTTGTAACTTTCAATTTTATTTATAACTTAAAAGATAAAGAAAAATAAAATATAAAGTTATATATAGGCCATGTAATTTAAGTAATAATATTCTAATTGGGAAAGAGTTTAAAAGTACAGGATATAACTGTTACTACAATTTTTACAAACATGTTAGGTGTTGACATATAACTGAAAAGTAGAGTGAACATGCATTAAATTATGTACAGATTGAAGTGACACTTATGTAATAATGATTTATATTCTTTAATTCTTAAATAAAAATTTACAGATACAAATGATCCCTATGGTAAGTTTGTCTTTCCATTTTGAAGTCAGACTTGACTTTTGTTAACTATTTTTCATTTTACAATGTACAGAAGTGTCAATTATATCATATTTTGTTGCACATTTTTAACAGAATTTTCAACTTGATTTTAATCATTTGTGTCTGGTTATTTACACTTAGTTGTATATCTGAGATTTACTTGCAAAATTTATTTATACCATTTATATATTCTATTATTTAATGGATCCAAATATACCCATTTACACATTAATGTAAATTTAGATTATTTCTAGTTTGCTGTATTAGAAACAATTTCAAACAGTACTGTTACAAGATCGTTTCTCGGCCTTTTGGCTAAGATCAAGTGTAGTACTGTTATAAGAACTCAAAGATGGCACAGTAGAGGAAGTAGGCAGCACTCACAAGCCACACCAAATTATTCATCCAAGTTATTCATTCAGCAATTATATGTGAGCTTTATGAGAAGATAGGAAAAACATAAGAAATCACTAGAGTGCTACTAGAGAAAGTTCTCAAACAAGAAAAACCTAGAAATGTAGATATTTTGAAAGATAAGTAAAGTAACAAGTAACCATACTTGCATTAAAAAATTACTGTTAGGGAGAAGAGGAAAAACCTCAGTATATTTTTGGGCATGATGAATTTGCTACTGGACTGCAATGAAGACTTAAGAGAAAGGAGGTCACAGTTTAACTCAGTGTTTAGGGACAAGAGTGATGATTCCTTGTATTTCCTTCTGGTCTCAGACAATGTTGGGCCAGATAAGCATCTCAAAAACTGTAGGAGGGCTGGGGATTTATCTCAGTGACACTGTGTGGCAAGCACAAGGTCCTAAGTTTGAACCCTGATACCAAAAATAATCCCTGCAGGAGACCAAATTAAAACTGCACTGAACAGACTTTAGATATGCTTATAATTCAGCTATTGATTAAAACTATGAGTTACTCCAAGGCCTAAGTGTGAAATGCTAATTGACCTTTCAACTGGTGTCCTGAGATAGACTACCCTATGCCAACAGTCACAATTGAGGTCTCAATGATCAGTAAGGTCCTGATGTCTTTATAGCAAGGAAACACTGCAGCTGAGGAATTATGGGTCTCAGTAACCATTCTCTAAGATCAAACATTAGCTAAAATAATGCAGGTGGCTTTTTAGCTATGACCTGCAAGATAGCACAGGTGCCTTTTTAATTGTGACCTGTCTTTCACAAGCATGCATAGTTACTCCCTTTTTCAAACATGGCTCATTAAATGCATTAGTTCTGCCATTCCTTACATCTGCCTTCATGCTCCCTGGTTATGTTGTATAATCATAGATACTGACTAATCCAGAGCTCATCATCTTACCTAGGACAGCTGGTCTTTAGCCAAAAGACATGTAAAGATCAATTCTTGGCTCCCCAAGTAATAAAGTATTACTCATTGTTCTTTATTCCTTGTTCTTTGTATATTGTCCTTTCATCACTTTCTGTCCCCTCATCAGGTGACAAGGCATCCCCCAGTGATTGGTCAGGCTATTAACCTGAGGACTTGATCGGGCTATCAACCTGACAAGAAACAGTTTACCCCCTCTACACCAAATTTTGAAGAACAAACAGGAGACAAAAATGGTGTATAGAGCCATTTTAAGTGACTTTTTCTGTCTCAGTAGATAACTTGAGATAATAGAAACCCACTCTGTTTTATATCACCAGGATGAAACAGCCAGTTCTCTTCATGGTGGGAGTGGGCACCCTCCCTAATTGTTAGCTTGAGCTCAGACTTTGATAGAAAGAAACAAATTCACAGCATTGGGAAAAACACTCTAGTACTAGGCTCCAAGGAAACTGAATCCAATCCCAAGAAACTCTCAGCAGGATTGCTGGATTACATGAAACACAGCCTGCAATGGGCATATTAAGCTAGGCAGAAGAAAACATGAAAAAGGAAAAGAACAAAGACAACAACAAAAGTTTTTTAAAACATTGTATCAAGAAGAGTTCAGCCATATATCAGTTAGAGTTAACTAGAACAGAAATATTTAGGGTTACAATGGCTGCCTGCCTACAGGTGTGGAAGAATGCACCATCTGTCTGCACACTGGAGGCAGCTGGAAGACCTAGTCATAGGTTAAAGAACTGTAGCTCATTGCAGAGTCCCTTGCAAGACCACACCGACATGTCAAAAGGTCTATATTAGAAGGCTGAAGGGTCTGATCTGGAAAGCTATAAAATCTGACCTAGAAGCCTAGTAGAGATGGGTGTCCAAGGTGATGGCAAAGACTAGATCTTCTCCAAAGAAGCAGAAATTAGACTTCCTTCTTTCTTTCTTATCTCATCTGGGCTGCAAGCCAATTGGTTGGTGCAACTCAGTGTAGGTCTATTTAGTGAGTGCATCACCCAGACTCGCCCAGAACAGTGATCATAGTTAACATCACAGTTAACTATCACAATGCACCTCTTCTCAACTTGAAAACCAAACACATTTTATTAAATCATACTTAATCTCCAGATATGATAAGTTCCTAATTATACCTGACAGAGTAAAACTACCCTGTGTAAAAACAGAAGTACACAAATTCCCAGCACAGAAAAGAAGGCAAAAATTTTTCTTTAGGTGATGCTTAGTCCTAACATTTTATATTTTAAACATTATGATATACATATACCAATACTTAAGAATCAATATTTTGTCTATCAACATTATGTTATAAAGGAAGCATATTGACTAAATAGGAGAGAACAATTACAATTCTTGTTTCTGTAACTAATTATGTGGTCATAGCTGGTATATATAACTATCTTCTGCTGCCCATTCTACATTCCCTTGACCTTGACAAATATTTCAGAAGATCTTACTTGGTTCTTTTCCTGTTGGGGTGACTCATGCCTTCATTCCTGAATGTTCTGGTCCACTTGTCTTCCTCTCTGGATTTAGTTCCCATTGACCTTAATAATGGCATGGCAATACTAGGAGCCCCCAGAAATCTCCTGCACTCCAAGTGTATTCTTTTTTTCACCCAATGTTAGTAATAGTCCAATTTCTACTTTGCCATCTCAATAAAGCACCTCTGCCAACACCGAAACTCTCCTTTCATCTTGTTTACTCAGAGGCATGAGGAGTCCAAAATGAGCAGGGGTAAGTTTTAGCTTCCAATTCAATAGAATCAGTGTTGTGCTTCTTGGATCAAGCTTTCCCCGCTCTGGAACTAAGACCTCTAAGCCAGCAGAGGATAAAGTTGGAACAGGAAGCAGAAATTTTGCTAGTGGGTGACTAAAGGTAATAATGAGTGGCGCCATTCCCACCTCCACCCCTTGATTCTGGTTTCATGGTTCCTGGCTATGAGGAGACACAGTACCATACAGTGGATGATGATTCAAAGCATATATAGCCTTTTGAAGACACTTGACCCATATTCAAAAAGCCATTCCACTGTTCTATCAATCTAGCTGCTTCTGGATGCTGAGGAACTTGATAAACCAGAGAATTCCATGAGCATGAGCCTATTGTCTCACTTGTTTGGCTGTGGAATGTTCCCTGATCTGAAGCAGTGCTATGTGGAATGCCATGATGATGGATAAGGCATTCTATAAGTCCATGGATGATGGTTCTGGCAGAAGTTCTAGGTGCATGAAAGGCAAATCAATACCTAGAACAAGTGCCTGTGTTAGTAAGGACAAAATGCTGACTCTTCCATGTTGGAGGAGTTTCAATATAGTTAACCTGCCACCAGGTCACAGGCTGATGGTTCCCGTGAATAATGTCATGCTGGGGACTCAGTGTTGGTCTCTGATGCTGTTATATTGCATTCAGCAGTAGTTGTAACTAGATTAGCCTTGAAGAATGGAAGCCCATGTTGCTGAGTCCACGTGAAGATCATGGCCACTTTGTTCATGAGCCCATTAGGCAATAACAGGAGTGACTGAAGAAAAATGTTAACTGTTATCCAGAGAATGGGTCATCCTATCCACTTGACTATTAAAGTCCTCTTTTGCTGAGGTCATTTTGGTTACCATTGATATGGAACACAAATATCTTTACATCCTTTGCTGATATGGATATGTCTGTCCATATACCTCTTCCCCAAATATCTTTGTCACCAATTTTCCTTTCATGTCTCAAGTCCCTGGTCATCCAACCAGACCATTGGCTACAGGCCATGAATCAGTATACAGATGTACATCTGGCCATTTTTTTCCAGACAAAATGTATTACCAAATATACTACCTGGGGTTCTGATCACTGAGAAGATTTCCCTTTATCACTGTCCCTCAGGATGTTATAAATAGCACTCTATAAATTCAATGCAATTCCTATAAAAATAATAAAAAATTCTTCAAAGAAGAGAAAAAAAATTCTAAAAATCATACAGAAGCACAAAGGATCCAGAATATCCAAGTCAATGCTGGAAAAAAACATACTAGTGGAGGCATCATAATACCCAATTTCAGATGATGCCACAATATCAGAATAGCAAAAGAGCCATTGTAGTGGCACAATAATACACATATAGACAAATAAAATAGATGAAAAGACACATTAACAAACCCACAAATACACGACTATCTAGCTTTTGACAAAAGGACCAAAATATGCTGGAGAAAAGGCAGCATTTTTTTTTTTTTTTTTTTGCACCAGGGATCAAACTCAGGACCTTGTACTTTTGTAGCAGGCAGTGGCACCACTGAGCTTGATCCCTGGCCCAAAAGATGGTTTCTAAAATATGTATTGCTAGGAAAACTGAATACCCATATGCAGAACATTGAAAGTAGATTCCTATCTCTCAGCTTGTCCTAAAGTCAAATCAAAATTGAAGACCTCAACATAAAACCAGAAACACTGAAACTTCTGAAGAAAACATAAAGGGGAAAAAACTTGAAGCCAAGGCTAAAGGCAGTGACTTCTTGAGTAGAACCATAATAGGACAGGAAATGTTACCAAGAATCAACAAATAGGGCTGCATAAAGGTAAAAGTTTTCTGTACAGCAAAGTAAGCAATCAACAGGACGAAGAGACAATTTACAGAATGATGAATTTGTGGATATTCTATAAGTCATAATTTTCTGGTTTAAATGGGAAAAATCTGTTTTTATTAGTGAATCACATTTATTAACCTTTGTATTGACTTTTTATAGTGATGAAATATATACATCATAAAACATCATTTTAACCATTTCATATGTAGCATTCAGTCTCATTTTTACCTTCATAATATTGTATAATTGCAATCATTATTTTTAAATGTTTCAGTACTTGAAATAAAAATCTTTATATTCACTAAGCAATAACTCCCCTCTTTGTAACTTCTACTGGATGCATAAAAAACATATAGCTGAGTAGCTCTCCATTATGATAAACTAGAGACATTTATAGCTAAATGGATGCATATCAAGGCCATACTCAAGTGAAATAAATAGGACACACAAGTGTAAACACTGAATTGTCTCTCTGGTGTGAGAAACTGGAAGTGTAAATGAGGATCAAAATGTGTAATAGATAATGTTAAATAGGAATCAAAGTTTCAAAGGGGAAGGGGAAGTAGGGGAATAGGGGAAAGGATTGTCCTAAAACAATTTGAAATGTTTACTTTTTATGGTCATTTTACCTTAAGGAGAAGCAAGTAGCTACATGGTGCCAGCTATCCTGAAGGTGGATGAAGGCACACCGTGTTTTTAGGATCATGCTTTCCTATTAGATGACACTCTACAGTGATATTCACAGCATTTTTAATCTGATTTTGTAAAGACACTCACAAAAGAGAACCTACTGAATTACTTTAGAAAGTGACAGGAACAATGGGATAAGTATGTTTGAAGCAAGAGGAAGTATTTTCAGGGGGATTAGTGACAAAGTGTCTCACTGTAATACATTTTTGAGTATGAATGCTGACTATATTTTTTATTACCTCTTGTAATCTCTTTTGCTTCTATGAATGTGCCTATTCTATCAATTTTTGCAAACAAAATTATATCATATTAGTCCTTTAATTAGCTTATTTTATTCAGTAGAATGCTTTCAAGGTTCTAAATAAATGAAGCATGAGTTCATTTCAGCTTTTGCTGTATGATATATTTTCTACGTTATAGATGTTAATTTTCAATTTTGTATCATAATTTTTGAATAAATTATCAGCATTTAACATGTTCTTAATATTTACATTTATACACCAAAATCTCTGTGATATGAACTCTTATACTATTTTTCCTGAAGTCATTTTCTAATCACAGAACCACTCATCTTTACAAAGCAAGCACATATTATTAAATGCTACTGACAATGGTAGTTGTTAGCCTCACTAGGTGATGGTGAGATAACTAGAAAGTTGATGATCTACACTGCCTCTAATTTCCCAGGAAGCTTGAGATCCAGTTGTCTACACAGTTCAATAGCTTGATAAGTGCTTTAATAAGCATTCCTTCCTCTTTTTTTGCACTTTTCCACTCTTATCAGTATTTACTGGTGTCACTAACTAGATAGCATACTTGCAGTTGAATTCTTATCTTGGGCTCTGTTGCTCTGGAAGCTCAATTCAAATAAGTGGCATAACTGATGCTAGAATAAAGTCTAAAGAAACAAATAAAGACTCTAGAAAATATTGTAGAATTAGAATTATTGGGAGGTAGAGTACTGATAAGCACTCATGCTGCATTTTTATAATAAGAATTTTATGAGTTACACAGAGAGATAAGTTCCAGATATATTTAGACACACTGATTTATAAAATAGCTCTAATAAGTTGTAAATATAAGAAACAGTGACATATTGTAGAATGAGTTCATTATATTGAAACATAGAAATTCTCACAACTAAACACACCTGGATAACCACTCAGTAGCCAGAATTCCACCTTTGCAGTATTTAAAGAGCTCCTTCACTTTCTTCATTACACACACAGATGCACAAAATCAGACAATATATCTAATGGTAAGAGTTATAATGTTATGAAAATATTTTTTTAGAGCCCTGGCAAATATCTATTATGTAGTAGGTAAGAAAGAAATGATATACTGAGATTTGTCAAGAACCAATCTTGGATATTGTGCTTAAACACCTTGAAATTTGGAGTATGATAAAACATGTAGGCTAACATCAGTGATAAACTTTCCTTTCTGAGAGGAAGTTAGTTGAAATACAGGAAATATAATCAGAACTGAATATTCTCAACTGACAACTGCATACCTGCTCAGATGTGGGGGTTTTTTCCCCTCTGTTGATCCATCACTGAAAAATATTAATCATGTAATGAGTATAGTTGAGGGGACACTGGCAATGCCATCAAAAAAATGTTATGCTGACAAATCAAAACTATCTTATCTGAATTAGAATGCATTTCGAAAGTTCTCCCTTCAAGTGTCATGTGTGAAATCTCTATTTGGTAATGCAATGAATTCTCATGGGATATGCATATATTATAACCAAGTGGAAAGGATACTATAGTTTATGATGAGCAGCTTGCATCAGATGTTAGGCTTGTATCCTTACACTCACACTATACAAAGGTCCGGCAGACTAGGAGTAGTTTCTCACAAAATGCTTATTAAAAGTAAAGATTTATTTTAAAATACTGGTGAAGTCCATAGTGATTTCCCTTTTATGGTTTGATAGACATCACATACAGCATTCTGATATTTCAGTTACAAATGATCTTGCTGGGTTATTAAGCTCCAGTGGCAGAAATGTTTAGATTATAGGCTGGACAAGTTGGAATACTTTAATCTTTTCTATACCATGTAGTAAATGGATCTGAGACATGTATCTATCTTGAATTTTATACTTTCAATAAATTTCACAAGTGACTAGGAAAGAGAGCCAATGTGAATTTCATTTTGAAAGGATGAGTCCTCAGACCATAGCCTACAAGAACTTCAGAAGCTTTACTGGGTTTAATTTTACTTGGAAGTGTAGTCCTTCACTATATTTTTCATAATTCCTATTTCTTCATATATAGTACCTATTTTTTCCTACTTTTGAGTTTTTGCCAGTATAATGTTCTTTACGATGATAAGATGATTAATAGTCCTACCAAATAATTTGGTACAAAGCCAAATGGTTGTAAATAATGTGATGTAAATAATAGTAATAATAATTGTGTGTACTACTGCCTTGCTCAAGTGGTCAGGTGAAGTTTTTGTATTCTCTGAGTGAATTAGAGAAAAATGATTTTTCAGTTAAATCAATAACTTTTTAATATATGCCATGGCCTGCCTCCACAGCAATGAAGAGTTCCTGTCAAAACATAGATTCTTTAAGCTAAGAAGTCTTTGTGTGTGCATACACGTGCATGTATGTGTATGTATGTCTTTGTAAATGTCTAAAAGTATCTATCCAAAGCAATGAGCATATATTGATTTAGCTATATGTACCTCAAAACATCATATTGTCTGTCTACCATAAATACAAACAAGTTTTACTTTCAAAATTTAAAAATCAACTTAAAAACTTAAAATGATTTCAAAGAAGAATATTACATTTACTATACAACCTCTGATATCTTTTATGACACATACACACACATAAACATGATTATTTAGCTTTTGTTATCCAAATATAAAATATACCTACTAAAAATAACCTGCATAAATATAGGCTTATGTCTCACATATACCTAGCTATTTTAGCATTTCTACAACACATTTGTGTTAACATTAAATGATCTGGGCTGTCCCTTATCAAAACTCATGAGAGAGATTTCAACTACTCCATGAGTATCATGTAAAGGGTATGTATTTTGCAAAACACATATTTAACTGAATGAAATTTGAGTAGAAAACAGCTGAAAAGTTAGATATTGTAATTTCTCACATTTCCCTGTAACAGATATTCTAATGCCATTCTAAGTAGTAAACCACTTTCTGTATTAGCAATTCAAATATGTCCCAAAATGTGAAATATTTATGTATTGTCTGTACATTATTAAAAAAATTCCCTCCACATTTTGCTCATACACTTTTCAGTGCCATTTAAACCACATTTTAAGGGGCAAAATGTACTCTAGCTAAAAGTAGGCATCAAAATATTAAGTATCAATATTTTCAGGTATACTGATGTTCACAAAATTAATATGATTATTACCAAATACTTTATAATTCCACAACTATCCCAATAGTTGAAGATATTCATGAATAGATTTATATTCTAATGTTCCACTTGATTTCTTCTTTGTGCACACTTCTTTAGTTCTATTTCCAATTAATTGATATTTATGTTCCTCATGGAAGTTTTGCTTTCATACCTAGTCACCTGTCATGATAATCCTAAAGGACCAATGGGATTTTGATCAATTTTTAGGCCAGTGGGCAAATACAGACCATTGTCTATCCCTATAATAATTTGTAGATCAGAAGATGTGGTAAAGATTACAGGGATTATAGATTCTATGCATTGAACAATATTAAAAATATTTTGAAATTTTATCTAAATTATAGTAAATAATAGTAGAAATGACATGCTGGGAAAAGTATCTCCAAAGTAAACTAATTTTTATATTATTTCCAGGATTGTCCATGATACATTGCTTATACTATATCTGCTATTGCATCACAGGAGATTTCTCAAGCACTTGTTATAACTAAGTACACTGTTTATTTCAGAAAATGAGAACAGTCTCTTTTACTGTAGATTGGAGTAATCAGTTGCAATATTATTCATTTGTGTGGTTATATTACATGGAAGGTGAATAAAACAAAGCAATTGAAAATAGATAAATATTTGAACTGATGTTTTCAATAATGTGTAATCTCTTAAAGTGCTTACACTAACCTTAATGTGGTTGACATATTGATGAGCTCAAATATTTTAATATTGTAGTTAATTTAATTCTTAAAGCACTCAATAATCCAAAAAGCTTATATTCTTCGACCTTTTTGTCATATTTCCAATTCTATTATGTAAAGAATCACAATGGCATGTTTTCCTACCAAGTAGGACTGCACTACTTTGCAGGAAAATAATCAGAAAGGGGTCACCACTGCTGTTGTTTTTGCTATTGGCATGCATTGGCAGAATTAAGGGTGTTCAGTATTCAAATATGAATATTCTGTACCAATTTTGCAGCTTTTTAGTGGAATATCTTTTTTATTTCTTAATATCTACCAACTTGTTCTATATAAACATTCAAATACAAATATGTACTATTCACAAACTAATTCTAATATAAGGTTATTCATGGAAAGTCTTAACCAAGTAAAGATGTACTTACTTCTCCAGCTAAGAACATCATCAGTCATGATACAATTTGGTCGTACAAAATCTTCCCTTTTGTCAATTTTTGCTTAAAGTGTCATATTTAGTAACTTTCCATGGATATGAAAATGCCAATTGCTAATAGTATAGCAATAGATAATATTTTTAACCAAGTTGGGAGGGCTTAGCCCAAAATCTTTGCAAATGTTTTAGTGATTCTATTTTTTTTCCTCTCAAGACTCTGCGAGTCTTGTTCCAGATAGGCTAAACAGCTTGATACTGCTCCATGATTTATTAGGGCTCTGCTCATCTTTAAACAAATATTTTACTTTACCAATTTTTGTTTGTATCATTCTTATTGACCAGTGTTCAAATTCACCAATGAATTGTGTTACATCATCCAATCAACCATTTCTTCCCTTCTGATGAGTTTTTTAAAAAATTTCAGATAATGAATTTTTCACAGTAAAGGTTTTATTTAATCTTAATATAATTTTAGTTTTGTTCTTATAATACATATCTTTATACTCATCATTTTACTGGCACATACTTTAAAACATATGACTGTAAAATATTAAACTTTGTGCTTTCAGTAACATTATCACATAGTTGATTTTATGATTAATATATTACAAATTCCCTAGGTCTCTATATTATATTTTCACTTAAAACTATTGATTTTTCTGCAGTCAGATTTTAAACTATGAGTGAGTATCTCTTTTCTATTGGGCTTTTGTTTTACACTTTATTAAGTAGTATTGTAGTTTTTCCTTTACCTTAAGTAATTCCTTAACACAGGCCTACAAGTGGCAAATCTGGGGTTTAAGTGAAATGTCAAAGGTATTTACCTAGCTCTGCTCTCCATCATGACTTTGTAAGTTTTGTTTATCTCTTTCAGCCTTCAGGAAATGTTTTCTGCTATGTAACCTCAATCCTTAGCCTAGCATAGTGCAGTACTCCATAAATGGGCATTTTCACAAAGACCAAGGTTTGAAGACAATTTATCCACAGGTTTTCTTGGCACTGTATTTTGTTGTTCTCTTTGTTCTGTGATGTTACTTTCAATTTCCAGCTATTCAGGCATCATTGAATTTTGATTTCTAATTCTTCAACCCAACAAAACTACTGTTTTCTGCTTTAGATGTATTTCTTATTTGTAATACAGAGCAGTATTTTTTTTCTGAGGGAAAAGTAAGAAATAAACAATTTCTCCCAACATGGTTCAGTTTTGAAACACTTATTGGTACTCATCTTCTTTCTTTATGAAAGACACTATTGATTGTAGCAAAATTAATAATAACTGATGAAAAACTAATTTCTTCAAAAATATGTTTTAATTATTCACCATGGCATAGCCAGCCGCCAAGGATAAAAAAAAAAAAAAAGAAAAAATAATATTAACTGTTCTTAAAAACTTTTCAAAGTTTAATTCAAATGACCCTGCTATAAAGATCTGGACACAGTGATTGTGGGTGGGGCATAGATATGCCCTTTAAATGAACACTCAACCCATTCCTATTCCTACGCAGGCTGTCTGGGTGCAATCTTCTGATGGACAGAAAAAATCTAGAAGATCTAATGAGACGACTGGGAATTCATATGAGTGGATGCAATTCCCAAATTTACTCAGGGAAAATTGATTTTTTCTTTCTGCCTGGGGCTTTCATAAAATTTTCAGCTCAAACCACATTGTCCAAAAAGACCTGTGGGGTTCCTGGCCCCACTATATGATTGCGATGATCTTAGCTCTTTTTCTCTGGGAGGCACTGCAATCATTCACTGTGACCTAAATGTGTACAGCTCGGTTTCAGGATTAAGTGAGTGACTTTAAACCAAGGGCTGTCTGACCAAACGACATTTTCTGGCGTAACTCAATCCTGTACTGTTTTTGAATTCACAGAATACTTTGTCCTGCTTTGAAACGTCACTGATATCTTATGCTGTTTCCTTCATCAAAGGCTTTCTCTCTAAGACACATAGTCAAGCACAGGTCATTTTAATAGAAGCAGTCAATCTTTTTTTTCAATTTTAGCTTTATTGAATCAATTCATTTGAGTGTTTTTGCTCATTCAGAGCAGTCTGTTTCATCTTTCTAAATAAATGATTGGATTTTTTTTGTTTACCTAAATGACTATCAATAAATTAACCTACCTATCTGCCTGTGACCTAAATGTACATCTGCATATGTATTCGGGAATATATGTATCTTTTAATCTTGGTTAATGTGTTTGCTATATCACATCCTCTCAGTGTATATGTATCATATAATCTGGTAGAATTTATAACTATGTAGACTAATTAGAGACAAAGAGAGAATTTTACTATTCTGACTCTTTACATATTATGTGCATGTTCTTCAAATTCTGACTATTGTAACTGCATGTTCTTTTTTTATCTGAAAATCTTCTAATTTGGATAAAATTTTTCTTGATTTCAGAATGATCTGAAAAGTTTGTAATAATGCATAAATGAATGAATAACAATAGAACTAGAAAGCAAAAATTAATTGAGTAAGGCAGAATCTTGTATTATGTAACTCTCCTTTTTAAAGAAATAATTTGTATATAATTTTTGTCTTTATAGTAATCTCTGACACTGTTGAATTAATTAGGTCTTAAGGTTTTAGATGATTTGTAGAGTGAAAATAGTCCCATTTAGGAGAGTATTCTTTGCCAAAATACAAAAAAATTTTGATTTACTCAACAGAAATATATAAATCATTATACATTAGAGGAAGAAGACACTAGTATATATGTGAAAAGGCTTAAAAGTTTGCTCAAAATACTACATTCATAGAATTACTTATTTATTCAAACAGAAACATTTTCTAAAGATATTATTTATGTCTACATTTTCAATGGGCAACACATATCCCTATTTATTCAACAGCCATTCTGTTCTAAGTGATTGGAATCAAACATAGATCCTTACAGGGAACTTCTGTTTTTGTTTTTTGGAAGTAATCACAAACAATAAGCAAAATAAATAAGCAAAAATTCTTATGACATGGCAGAAGGAGAAATTCAGTATGAAAAAAAGCAGACTAAATCAAGTTAAAATCATGTGTGGGGGTAGTGGAATTCAATTAGAGGAAAGCATAAAAACAGTGAGGAATTAGATTGTGAACAGTCTGAGGAAAAGTGATCAATAAATAAAGTAGAGGCATCTGCAGCTGAACACACAAAAGTATAGGAGCAGCTTATAAAAGAGCAAGAGAATCACCATAACTTGAGTAAAGTGAGTGAACAATAGAAAAACCAGAGTGGTTACCTCTGTACTATTTAGGTTGTATTTCATCATAAGAACTTTAGGCAGTCACAAGAAGTTCACCATGTCTGTATGAAATGAGAAAAAAAGAGAGAAAATAAGGGAAAAAATGGAAACAAAATCTATGTAAATAGGACAGGGTGGAGGGGATGAAGGGCGCACAGGTAATGGAGGAAAAAAAATAAGAACGAAGATACATCATGTACAGGTACACGCACCCAATGATAAACGTAAATGTATTGTATATCTAAAATGTATCAAGAAAAGAATTTAAAAAAACCTACAGCAGTCTTATAGATTACTCTTCCTTGTATATACAATATTAATCTTACAAAATGACTACTATTAAATAACAGTGTTAAATTGTTTTGTAAAAATAATATTGTAACACAAACTGAAATTTGAAATATTTTGTAATATTACTCTAAGGAATTTCATAAAAATAAAATGAAAGCAACTTTTCAAACAGAAACAGCTAATTAGTAATTCAATTTGAAATATTTTAAAGAAAAAGGTATTTACAGAGGAAATTACATTAATCAGGAAGTTAGGGATGGATGCTAAAATCTTTAAAATCTTTTTACATTAAGAATTTGACCATATATTTTGTATATCATTGATATTTTTACAAGTCTCTATTTTAATATTATTTCCAATAGTCATGGCTTTGGGTAATTATCAATTGATTCTTATTCAGTGGAATACTTTTATTCTTTTACTTTTTAAAAATAATTTGTAATGAGTATTCACATATATTATATAAAACTACTTCTTACAACCTTAATGCACAAACCAATGACATTTACAATTTTTAGCAGTGAGGGATTACTTCCCTTCTAATACTGATAGTTGTACATCAAATTCTACAGTTGTATTTTAATTCTCTTCATGGTAAACAGATATATTTATTACATCAAGTCTCAGTCATGATTAATGTGATATTACATTTTAATATAAACATAAATTTACACCAATTCTTATTGCTTTTATGGCCACATGTAATAGAGTGAAATTAGGTATGTTAAAACTGTACATCAGTGAAAAAATAAACATCCTAGAAATGTATAAAATATTGTGATTTCTGATATACTACAAATAGGTTAAAATGTATATCTAGTAGCATATGTATAGGACTCTAGTTTGTTAATTTAAATGTAAATATTTATGGATATATATTTCATAGATTAAAAGAGATAAAGAGTATTACATAAAATAAATTTTATAAACTTCATGGAGTATTTTACATTATTTCAAGCAATAAAGATAGAAAATTAGGATTTAAAATAACAAACAAAAAAAGAAAATATATGATAGATAATCTCATATGTTAGTTATTAATTGATATTTCATAAAATGCTGCAAACTAAAATGTGATATCATAAAAAATTCTATATGTTCATCTGTCACTAACTTTTCATGCCATTGATGCAAAGAAGATACATACAAACACAAAAGTACTGTTTTAGAGTGATTTGATACAGAAATTAATTTTTGTTTTTTACTAAGAAAAATGTCTAAAAGTTAATAATGTAAAAATTAATAAATGCTTTATATTTTATTTGAAAATTGCTACAGTTTTTTTGTTTTTGGTATAATTAGTTCTGCTAATTTCATGTAGCTAGAAATATAATTATGTCCAGAAAAAATTTCAGGCACTTTTAAAATTGTACTTTTTTATTATGGTCACACTAATTTTTATATTTCATTAAATTGTCTTTCAAGACTTAAAGGAATTATAACAATGACAAATATTTGTTTAAAAATATATTTAACACAAAACTTTGGCAGTATATTTCTGTAATAAACACTGACATATCAAATTATTAGACAATGATCTTGTGAACATAAAAATTCCTTGAAATTAGAAGTCAAAAAAGAGGGAAAAAGATTATGGAGATATCAATAGTGAAAGGGCAGCACATATTATGCTGAGTTCCTTTGAGTCCTTACCAAATTATAAGATTATGACAGTTAACAATATTCATTTGGTGCAAATGTATTTATGTAGCTATTTAAATCATTCATTTATTGGATTTCATTTGAGAAAAGCCCATTGGAATGTTATATAAAATTATGAAAGTGGAATGCATAGCTGACACTCATTACTATTAAATTTTTAATGTAGAAATAGGTAAGTTATTACTAAAGAGCTGCTCAGAGTCACCACACTTAATTCAGTCTTCTGTTTTTCTCACATATTTCTGATATACTCTTTTTAAAAGAAGGGTAATTTATAGTTCCCATTTATTAATGCTGAGATATAATTTATGTACACAAAAGTGAAACATCTATTATATAGCTCAAAGTTGCTTACAAATATAGTAACTTTTGTAACCATTATGTAGTTCAATATATAAACATAGAGTAAGTGAATGTATAATATTCTTTATAAATTAATATTTTTCCTAGAGATAACTGCTATTCTAATATCTATCACCATTCAATAATATTTGCCAATTCTTGAGTGTTATGTAAATCAAGTTAGATGCTATGTTAATCTCTTATGTAAAGTATATTATTATATAGAACTCCTATTTTTGACAATCGTTTTACCTCTAAGCTTCATTATTTTGCTGTATTAGAAATGCACTACAACTTATAATCCATTCTAAGACTGAGGAATCTTTCAGTTGTTTTTTTAAAGATTGAGGCTATTATAAATAAAACATATTAATATCTTGGCACATGTGTTGTTTGTTTCATGGACATTGGTACCGATTTGTTTATCTGGGGTATATACACACTATTTGAAGTGTTCATTTCATGTTAGACCTATGTCAAGCAATTTTCTAAATTAAATTTTCACAGGCAATGTAGAGGAGAACCAAATACAGTCATGTCAACATTTTGCAAACTCAGTGTATTTTATTGTGTCTATTCTGGTAGTTTTTCAATGGTATCGCATAGTGCTTCTAATTTACATTGCTTTTATGAATGATCATTTCATAATTAGGCAAATATTTATATTGGCATTTATAATCCTTTAAAAATATAGATGGTCTCTAATTTACAACAATTCAACTTACAATTTTTTAGCTTTGAGAAGATGAAAAGTTATACACATTCAATAGAAACTGTGACTTGAAGGTTGAATTCTGGGGTAATGCATTTCCACTGTTAGGCAGCAGCTACCAATTGTAGCTTCCAGTGAACCACAAGGTAATGTTGGTAAGCAATGAATAAAGATTTTCACTGTACTGGGTTTCTATGCTATGAGGTTTGGCAAATGTAGTATATGAAATGATAGGCTTCAACTAATGATAGCTTTATCAGCACTCATTCCTTTGTAAGTGGTATAGCATCTCTAATATATTTGTATTCCTTTCTATTGGATTTTATGTCTATTTCCTTCTGATTTGTTTTATGTGGTTCATGCATTTTGGATAAAAGCATTTTGAAAAACATATCAATGTATAAAATTCATTTCAATAAATTTTCTAATATGAAAATGTAATTCTTTTGCCAATTCCATTGATATGCTTCCTATTGATCTGAATTTAGGGATGATGTATTTTGTACAAAATAATATACTATTTTACATGAAAATATGGATACTGTAGTATGGCTAATTTACAAATATGCAAATATTCATTCAGGTACTAGCTTGATAAAGTATAATTAAATATATTATACAAAAATATATAAATGTTCAAATATTTCATTATATCAGAACATTAATGCATAAATATGCATCACTGTGTTCCTTCTGGAATTTTTAGTTATATGTAAACTTATATGTTTAATCAATACCAGAAGTAGTGATAATATAAAGACATTATATCTTAAACATAAATGGATAGATACACCAGGATATGGAGAAGTGGCATAGGGTAATAAATATTAGCAGCAAAATTTTCCTAAAATAAAGTTTGTTACATTTATAATCATTTTTCATTGGGCTTTAGATTATTACAAATTATTATTGTATTATTTAGTGCTCATACAATATTATTCATTACAGAATGGAAAATATTACATTAATATTAGTGCATTACAAACATTAAAATCTAAATGTTCTTAGTAAGAGCAGCAAATATACTACTATAAATTAGAAGTCATAATAGGCTTTCCAAATTTTAAAAAAGTTACAAAAACTAATTTGAACAAACAAATGTATGCACAAGAAGGAAAAAATTGCAATGAAAATTAGAAACTTTATAACTGAAAGGGAAGACTTTTTAAAAAACATGACTAGATTTTTTCCTGTTCCTTAAAAGTTCACAGTAAATTTGCAAATAAATGAAGTTTAGCTTTGGTGAAATTGTCAAGCTATTATAACAAAACAAAGTACAATGCACTAATAATGAAGGCAATCAATTAAAGCACTCCAAAGACACTGAAAGTGTTTCACAAAATGTGTGACTATTAATATCAATCATCAGTGTATTCAAAACTGAGATCATTAAATGAGGCTATAAATAATCAAAACTTTCATCTTCTAAATTTTTTAGGTACTGGAGAATAGTTGTGAACAAGTTGCTTTTGCCTCAAGGGACTGAAAAACTTAATGTAAAGGACAAAATTCTCACAAAAATAAGTAATCTTATTTTTTCCTTCTTCCTACTGCTAAGGGATATAAAAGTAGGTAGATTAAATTGATAGGGATTGCTTCTACTAGGTAGTCCAACTGGGATGTTCTGAGAAAGTCACAAATGAATACTTACAAAGAGGCTTGCAGGTGAATACCCAGGGAGAAGAAATGCACTAAGACGATGAAATTCAGGCTATTTTGACATATTGAACTACTAGTATGATGTAGTCATTTTAAATAGATGTAAGTAAAGGGTAGAGAGGCACCAGCATAGGTTATTAGTTAATATAGAACCTTAAATGTAATTAAATTTTTATAGGGAGGTTAAGAAGCAATTGAAAATTGTTTCAGTAATTTTTCAATCATTTTCTGTACTACATTTCATTGTTTATGATGACTATTTTCAGATCTATTTATTATGTTGTTCTGGTTACTTTATTTTGCTTTTTTCTGAGCTCTTTTGAGACAATAATTTAGCATGCTGATTTTAGACCTTTCATATTATTTAAGGTAAGCAAATGCTGCTATAAATTTCCCTCTCAGTACTGCTTTACCTGGATCACATGTTACAGTATATATTTTTTGTTTTCATTAACAGTCATGTATTTTAATTGCATTTGAGACTGACTCAACAATAATTTCAAAATATGATAACATGTATGCAGTTGATATTTTTGTGCTCTTCCTGTTATTCAATTTTTTTTCTATCATCAATATAAAAATATTGTGCTTGTAATTATTTTAAATTTATTGTTTGGTATTGTGATGCAGATTTAATTTATTTTTGGTCACTGTTTCAAGGATACTTGAAATAAATATGTATTTTGCTGTTTTGAGGTAGAATACCCAAATATATCAAGCAGATATCATTATTTCATAGTTTCAGGGGTTTTTTTTCTTAGTTGATTTTCTCCTTAGTAGCTCTATTACTAGTTGAAATGAGGATGTTGACACTTCTTCATCTAATTAAGGGTTGTAATAGTTCTCATCTCAGCTGAATTATAAAGATCTGTTATTTGCTGCTTACACATAGAGAATTGGTGTGTTTTATTGATGGGTTGGCATTTTTATTATTATATTATATCTATTTTTATCCCTAAGAAGTTAGTTCCTATGAAATGTATTTCATCTGATATTAACCTGTTTCTTTTTCTTTTTTTTTCATACCAGGGATCAAACACAGGACCTTGAGCTTGCCAGGCAGGTGCAGCACCACTGAGGTAAATCCTTGGCCCTCTAGTTTCTTTTTAATTAATTAATATACTATATCTTTTTCCATCTGTTCACTTTCAAGTTACCTATGTTTTCATGTTTAAATTGAGTCCTTAATAAACAGAGCATTGTTGGACCTTGTTTGTTTTAACATAATCAGTATTTGACTTTAAGTTAATGTATTAGACTAATACATTTGAAATAATTATTTATACATTATAGCTTACATCCTAATGCATGATTTTATAATTGCTGCATAATTGGGAATATAGTATTTTTTTGCTTGTCTGTTTCTATTTTCCTTTCTGTGAGTTACTAGAACAATTCTAGAATCCCATTTTAAATTATTTATGCTTTCAGCATGTCATTTTCTATAGATATCCGTGGTGCTTTTAGTGAAAGTTTGGGATTTTTTCCCTCTTTGTGACCCTCCTTTGGCACACAGTACATTTGTCCTCTGGTGTCCAGAAATTTCCCTGCTCAGGAGGTTGGGTTACATGCTAAGTTTCCTCATGTCCTGGATCTTTGTTGACCTTGAAGGGCCAGGGCCAAAATATTGGCTATCCTCATGGATCAGTTAACTTTCTAATTTTGGTCTTCAAAACTTTAGTTGTTGAACACTCAGAAGAAAAGATTAGTGACTTTAGAAGTGTAGTAGGAGCAGTGATCTTATTTGGACATTAAGCACCTTTGAAATATAAAATACAGTTAAAGGACTGTTATTTCTTACCAACCATGGTTGTTTTAGTAGTTGAATCCCTGCAGAATATTAACAGACAACAATTACATATTATATAAAGAAACTTGAGCTCAAGAGACACACATAATATTTTAGCATGACAAATCATGATGCCATTATCTTTGAAAAGCTTATATGTCCATCTGAGTAAGGAACAGATGTCCATCTGAGTAGGAACAGTCTTTTAGTCAGACACCTCCATCTGATCACAAGACATTAAATGACATAAAGAAAGCTTTTTATTTAATTTTATCCTTTAATAGGATGCCATCTAAAGAGAACATACATATTTGCCTATAAATGTACTTTAGAAGATTATAATGTATAGCTTCTGATTTTAGTGTGTGACATTATTTGGACTGTTTCATGTCTGAGCATTGCTAAGTGTGGTGACACATAACATATCTCTATCAGTGCTTAAGGAAAGCTATTATTTGATTGGTTATCTCATGCTAGCTTAATATGTACCTCTTATTACAAGTAACTGGAGCACAAGAGAAAGGCAGATGCCTGAGTCAAAAAAGACAATTACCATAAACAATATCCTAGAAGACTTGTACACTTGGAAGGCATGAATGCATACACCATGAAATAATAATGAGTATCAGTTACATGAAACCCTTTGTCACTTAATTTTGTTTTGTACCAAGAGGATTTTAAATAAAATTTTATTGTTTTCCCACAGAAAACTTGGCCATTTGACCATGACCAATGTATACATATCACAATAATAGTATCTTTAGCAATGTATTTCCCATAAGGCTATGGAGATGATTAGGATTCCCTTTGTGAATAAAGGCTGGAATAAATTTTTCCAGGCAGCAGGTCCTTTATTTACCAAGGGGAGTTCTATCCAGTAGTTTTCCTAAGCCCACAAGTCTTTAATTATCTTATCAAATTTTGGATGACCTGTGAGAGCCAGATCATAACAATTAACATTATTTTTGATGAATGAAAGATTCCTGAGTTATTGTACATAGACAACAATATGTACTGTATTTGTAAAACCAGTTTTGAAATCATTTGGATCATCTGGCAACCTGAAGGAAGCATGTCTTTAATTATATTTATCTGTAAGCCAACTTGAGTTACAAATAAACATCTTAAAAAATCCAAAATGCCAAAAGAAAAAATTGTTGAGCTCAAACAAATCAGATGTATGTATTGTAACAAATTAAACAGACAGACACATACACACATAAACCAGAGAGCACTCAGATGCATTTGGCCAAGTTGAATTATAATAACCCTTTTATAATTTTTAGGTTTGTAACTATAAATAAGACTAGTCAGAACTTTGTAGGTCAATTATCAGAGATCTCTTGTAATAAGAATCAAAAGGAATAAAAACCTTCTACACCTGTGAAAGCAACAATGGTTTTAAAATGGGCCCTAAGATGACAGTTTTTCTGACTGGAATACCTTTCTATACAGGCTTTGTGTTGTTGCCTTTATAGCCACAGAGGTTTGACAGCCACATGTAATTGTTCCCTCTAAAGAGACAGACTATTAAAGGTAATTTTAACTATTTCCAGGGGGTTGTGCTCAAGCCAGGTTTGGGTGTAGAAAGAGACTAGGTGACACTCTTTGGAGCTAAGTATGAATTCCAAATAGTGAGGGAAGAAGGCCTGCCAAGGCTCCAACCTGGTGTGCTGTAGATGTTTACCTCTGAGAGTTTTTTCATTTTGAAAAGAAACAAAGGAAAGAAGGCATCTCTATCTATAACTCTTGTTCTGTTCCCAATCTAAGGCATACCTTATCCTGTGACCCTTGGATCATACTTAACTGTAGACTTTCCTCTTTCAGAGCATCAGTTGGCATCTCTTTGAGAATAGTGGCCAGCCTAGCAAGATATTCTGGAGAGAAATCATGATGAGAGGCAGTCCTCTGGGGACTGGGCCTGTACCAATTTTTTAATACCTGTTTTTGGTTAAAACTGGTAAATTCATAAGGTTCCCGAGGAATGTTTTATTTTATCAATGAACTTAACTGTGTTCTAAAAACCAGTCAGCATCATTTTTGAGGGACATAAGAGGAGTTAATCTCCAATTCTGCTCAAGAACTGAAAGACAGGTACATTTGGACTAAAACTTGTACTTATTCTTTGAGTTTCAGGATTAAACCTAGATGAGTTTTTGAATATGGTCAAGACATAAGTGAAAGTCAGCTTTATTCTGGAAGGGTTCTAGAGAAGGGAAACTCACCATTATAGAAACTTTTTCATGAAATCCAGCAGCCCTGAGGAGGGAAGTGCCTTGAATCAAATACTGTTGAGAACTGTGCTATTTCTCAGGGGCATGGCAGTGGAGAAGGGAGAGAAGGGTGACTCTAAGTATGGTACAAGAACTAAATCTTAATCATCTCATGTGTAGAAAGACAATTAAGATAAGGAGCTTTTTTGTGGTGGATCTGTATTCCAAAACAAAATGTGTCTCTAGAAAAAAAAGCCATGATTGACTCCAACTGCATTGAGGAGCAGAAAATTAAACCAATAATCAAAGAACCTGAAGGACAGAAGGAGGCTGTGGTAGGGTGGGAGGCAGGAATGGCCCCAGAGCTGCTGGCCTGGAGCTACAGTGCTGCCATGTCTTACAGTGAAAAGCATAACCTAGAGTCTATCATCGGGCACCTGATAGAAGTGCAGGGCTTGCCACCTGGAAAGAATGACAACTGACAGAGAATGAGATCCATGGTATGTGCCTCAAATCCCAGGAGATTTTCCAGAGCCAGCCCATTTTTCTAGAGCTGGAGGTCTTCCTCAAGATCTGTGGTGATATCCATGGCTAGTATCATGACCTTCTGTGGCTGTTTGAGTATGGAGGCTTCCCCCCAGAGAGCAACTACCTCTTCCTGGGGGACTAGGTGAACTAGGAAAAAGCATCTATGTGGACTGGAGACCAAATACCTGCTGCTGACCTATAAGATCAAGTACACCAAGAATTTCTTCCTTCTCCAAGGGAACATGAGTGCTCCAGCATCAACTATATATACAGCTTCTATGATGAGTGCAAGAGATGCTACAATATCAAACAAATTATGGAAAAACTTCACTGATTCTTTCAACTTCCTGCCCATGGCTGCCAGTGTGGATGAGAAAATCTTCTGTTGCTATGGAGGTCTGTTCCAGGACTTAAAGTCCATGGAGCAGATTCAGTGCATCATGCAGCCCACAGACGTGCCTGATCAAGGCCTGCTGTGTGACCTGCTGTGGTCTGACCCTGACAAGGATATGCAGGGCTGGGGCGAGAATGACCATGGTGTCTCCTTTACCTTTGAGGCTGAGGTGGTGGCCAAGTTTCTGCACAAGCATGACTTGAATCTCATCTGCTGGATGCACCAGGTGGTGAAAGATGGTTGTCAGTTCTTTGCTAAGAGGCAGCTGGTAACATTTGTCTCAGCTCCTAATTACTGTGGTGACTTTGACAATGCTGGTACCATGATGCGTGTTGATGAGACTCTCATGTTCTCCTTCCAGATCCTCAAGGCTGCTGACAAGAGCAAAGGGAAGTATGGGCAGTTCAGTGGCCTGAACCCTGGAGGCTGACCCATTACTCCACCCACAACTCTGCAAAAGCCAAGAAATAACCTCCATGTACCACCCCTCTACCCCAGATGGATTGATTTTAGAGAAATCATGCTGCCACTGGGGGTCAAAAGGCCCCTCAGGCTCACCTATCATGGGGGACCTGGAACCCTGGTTTATTTTTTCTCTTTTAATGAATCAAAGCAGAGTCCTATCCCCCAGGGCTCACTCCCACCCACAATTGTGGTGGCTGCAAGTGGGGTCCTGGGGCAGAGGCTGCAGCTCAGGGAAACAGCAGGCCAGACAGTGGGTTTCCAGCTGTGCTTGACCACAGGTCTGGCATCCAGATCCCAGGGCAACCCATCTGGTCTCTTGAATAAAAGTCAAAGCTGGATTAAAAAAAGGAAACTGAATGGATGCTTTTTGCCTCTTTAAAGAGTGAGAGAGAATGAAAGTGTTTTAACTATATTGTTTAGGTCTTTCCTTTTTAAATAAATTATTTTGAATCTATAATTTAGACTTAAATATCCTAAAGGCTGTTGATCAGTTTCCCAACCTTGTATATACACTCCCAAAGCTATGTCTCACATTTTAGTAATATACAAACTGAAACCATGTGCTGTAGGTAGGCACTTAGAAGTGCTTGTTTGGGCTTCTGGAATGCCATCTGGGAACCAGGTTCCCATGTTATTTTGGGCTTTTCATAAGCTGATAAAGGGGGTCACACAATCTCATTATATCCTGCTATCTAAAGGTAACAAAAGGCCTGTAATTTCCAGGAATCTCCTTAGCTCTTTTAGAGTTTTGGGCTTTGGAAAGGAAATAATAGGTTTAATTCTTTCTTTCCCCAGTATTTGGCTTCCCTTAGATATTAAGGCCTAAATTCTTTACCTCAAGACTGCAAATTTGTGCCTTAGATCTAAAAACAAAACCCCTGTCTGTTAGAAAATTCAGCAGACCACAGGTGTCTTGGCCAGAAAGCTCTTCTGAGAGGGCACATAACAGTATAACATCTATATATTGCAAGATTGTGACTTAGGAAAAGCTATAGTATTTCCTTGTATCAATCAGGATCTAGGAATGCCCTCATCTTTTTCCTAATGAATAGTTTACAATTTAAAATAATGGAAGGGCTTAGTTCTCATCTTTCTTAGACCTTCAAGAATACATGCCTGAAAATGTCTTCTATTTTAATCTCCTATCTGACTGGCAGGCCAGTGGGGTCTTGTATAGGAACTGTTTGTGTTCCTGTAAGAACCACTTATTCCCCTGGCTGTCTGTGTTCACCTTTTAAAATCAAGATGATATATCACTAAATGTTGTTGTGCCCAGATTGCGAAGTCCCCAAAGACCACCAGGAAGCTGTTTCCAATGCAAGCGCATGAGGGTTGTTTATTCAAGCTCAAGCAGGGACTCTCAACTGTCACCGATGCAGTAGGTCAAGATTGAGAGTCCCAACTTTAAAACACCAGGGGTTTTTATAGAGGTTACAGCAAGGCTCGGGGTTTCAAATCACACATAAATCACATGATTGGCTAGCATTTAGCAAGTTTTGAAAGTTTAAACCTGATTGGCTGTGTCTTGTGCGCTGAACTGCAATGGCTGCTCAAGTCATCAAAAAGAACATCTGGGATACTAGGGTATTGGGGTAACTACTGATTAGCTGTCGCAGGCCATGAGAAGAGCATCTGGAACATTGAGGCAGCTACTGATTAGCTGTTGCTAGGCTAGTTGCTAGGGAACTGCTGAACATTATCACAGGCAGGTGGCCAAAGTACATCTTGTGGTTTTTCTTGGAACTAGAATTTATGTTCAGGCCACCTTACTCTAAGATGGGGCCAAATTTTAAAATGGAGTTTCTCAGGTCTCACAATGTAGTAGCAGCTTGTTTCTCATTAGGAATTAATGTTTGATTTAAGAGCAATGTTACATGTTTTTAATCTGGTCCATAGGTCTGAGTAAGTTCTCTAAAGACCTCAGTGTACATATCAGGATCATCTGAAAATGTTTTTAGTTCTCACTTAATCTGTTTTAGGTCACTGAGGAAAAGACACATGAACACAGGTAGTCCTTTATTAGCCATTTACTTCCTCCAAGAGATATCGTCTCTGAGGGACCTGAACAAGTTAGTTAAGAATGGATATATCCTCATGGAGGTGTTAATTATGGTTGGCCTAGAAATTCCACCCTCAGCACCCAGTCATTAGGGTTTAAAGTTGTCTCAGAAACTTTGTTTTCAGGTTCTAAAGGGTGAGGAATAGGCTCAGGCTTACAGGTACTGAATGCCTTAAGGGCGAGGTGTCCCTCATTTTTCTATGGCCCACATTTACATTTGAACACAAACAAGGATTACTTTTTAATGTAAGGAAAGTCTGAACATAAGGCAATTTGACCATTCTCTTACAGCATAATTTTAGTTGTGAAATAGTGTCATAATCGGTACTTTGTTGTGCCCAGATTATGAAGTCCCAAAGACCACCAGGAGGCCATTTCCAATGTAAGCACACGAGGGTCATTTATTCAAGCTTAAGCAGGGACTCTCAATTGTCACCGACACAGCGGATCGAGATTGAGAGCCCTGAGTTCCAAATTAGCAGGGTTTTTATTGGGATTACAACAAGCTTTGGTCATTAGCAGCCATATGATTGGTTAACATTTAGCAAGTATGAAGTGTAGAATTTTGATTGGCTAGGCTCATTGGGGGTTGAAGGGGATTACGTATAGGTTGTTACAAGAAGAATGGGGACAAAGGTTAGTGGTTTTACTGTCACGTACTGATGGTCAGCAGACATCCTGACTCATGGTCATGACCACCTTGTGTGGATAGTCAGCAAGTTAACAGATTGTCCTATGGATAGTGGGCCCGGGACACTTGTTTTTAGGGCAAACAGATGGCTGAGTAATGAGCTTAGGAATCTTGAGTTACAGATCATGTCTTTTGTCCCAGATTAAACACATTTAATCATTAATTTGAAAGAACAAAGGAGACTGCTCCATTTTGAACAAAATGGAGTCATTCTGGTCTCACATTAGCAAAATGGAGTCACTTTTGGTCTCACAACTTTTCTCTGCATTTTTTTTTGGGGGGGGGGGGCTAGGAGGTAGGCACACCACCTGCAGGTATAGAGAAATACTAAATTGCTCTTTAATACATTCCAAAGGAGTATGAGGTTTAGATATGCAGTTCCCAATCTGAAACAACAGAGAAACAAATACAGTGCCCTGTAAGTGCCTGCTTGATTCCTATTCCTCTAGAGCATACCCAGGGAATCCTCCAAGGTTTATTCTACTCCAGGGTAGGTAACTACTACCTAGAGAGAGACCCAGAAAATAAAATCAGACAGGACTACCTACCCTTTACCAGCCCAGAAATCTTATCTTCCTCAGGGAACTCATACCCTTACTCCAGTAAGTACTCTCAAAGCACAAGTTACAATTGACTTTAGCTATAACAGTCTTGTTTAGAGAAGAAAATATTGCTAGCAAACCAGGAAATTTAAACCACTGCTTTCTAGTTCCTTAAAAGAGAAGAAAATAGGTCAATGGTCAAATTAGGGCACTTTTTCTACAAAAGAGATAATCTCTGGGGATGGTTGGTTAGAGATTCTGCCCTAGGGCCTAGGGAAGAGAAATCTCAGACACTTATCTAGGCAATCTTTATTAGTAGCAAGTCAAGGCTACTCCTTTAAGACCCATTTTAAATTCACTAAGTATTTGAAACTCACAAATCCTCCTAACAGCCACAATCTACATATTAGTAAAGGCACCTTTATCAACTTCCTGCATGCACATGAAGGAAGAGAAAGGCTGCCTAAATCTTTCTTTTATTCTAGTTAGTATATAAAACAGAAATGCAAGTCGCTATTTTCCTAGTTAGGACAGCACAGTTGTAAGCTGATCAGTTTGACCCCTCAAAAGGAGAAGGGTTCTAACCATAAGGTGGCTAATTTTAAAATTAATTCCCAACAAGTTGGAGAAAAGTTTTTTTTTTTTTTTTCTTGGTACCTAGGATTGAACTTGGGACCTTGTGCTTATGAGACAGGCACCGGAAACACTGAGCTAAATCCCCAGCCTCTGAAGAAAGGTTTAAGGGGAGTTTCTAACTTACTGGCAGAGAGAAAAAGTCCAAATAAAGTTTAAATCATATATCCATCCAAAAAATCACCACATAGCACTCTAAAGTCCACAGTAAAAGTTCCAAATTCCACAACCTGTTGGCAAAAGTGTTTTTCTCCCTCATACACACAAATGATGAAGATTGTGTCTAGAAGGGGGAGAGAAGTTTTGGGTAGTTTTAATCTATCAAAAATTTCCTTTTTAAGTCTGACATTGGGTCCTATCTTACTAGTAGAGAAAGCAGTCCAAACTTGTAGCTCAACTCTTAGCTGAGGCTCAAAAAAGGGCTCTGACAGCATCTTTCCAGATCACTGAGACAGAGGTATCTAATGATCACTGACAGAGTTCCCCTTTCACCTCACTGAGGAGCCCAGATAGGGATGATATATGGAGATTTTCTGCTGATTACCCAGATGGGCTGTCAGGAGCTTGTTTCTTCTCAGGAACCTTTGGGTATCTACCAGAGAGTGGCCCTGGCCATGACCCCTCATTTGTCACCTCAATTTCCACTAGTTCCATGCAATCAGAAATCTGAATCTGTCTCTGAAAGAGACATTGGCTATCTGGTCAGTATTCAACCCCTCATTGGCTTTAATGGGAGCGGGGGTTCACCAGAGGACAACTGGGGGAACCTGTACTCTGCATTGAGAGTAGCAGGTGCCCAATTACTGCCTGGAAGAGTAACCACCATTTGCCATTCTATAAGGGACAGATAAAAGCCTGAACTGTCTTTGTCTGAGAGGATTTCATAAGAGACCCATTTTACAACATTTTTAAGCAACTAAGTTCAAATGAAACATATACAAAACAAGAATAAAATATAATTTTAACAAAGGACAATGCATCATAAGAGAAATAAATTTTGCAAACATTTAAAACATACAACTTAAAATTAAGGCCCTTTTGAAACAAAAAACTGAAACTGCCATAAATTATGGAACAAAAATCAGGATCTATGAAACAAATTTTCAGAGTCTATGAAACAAAAGTTACAATCTATGAATCAAGAAAAACAGTTAGAACCTATGAAAGAAAACTTTTACCTCTGACCAGTAATCTCAGTGGAAGACCTCCAAAATGATATAGGGAGGATAGAAGTAACTCCCAAACCTACTAGATATCTGAAATGCAAGTTCAAATTCTTTTTCTCTTTCTTTATAGTAAGCCTGATGGAAACACAATTTCTTAATTTCCTTTTGTATGGGAATGTCTTTACCTTTCCATCATTTTAGGTTTGTTTCATGAGGTAGAGTATTTGCTATTGCCAATTTGAAATTACTCCTTAAAAACTTATCTTGGTGCTTGATTCAGGACAAACAGTAAAAAAATCTATTATTTGAATTTTCACTTATCTAGTAATAATAATGTAGGTTTTTTCTTTTGCTTTTTCTTAAGATTCTTTTTTCTTTGACATTAGTCTTTGCAAGGATAATTACTATGTGTGAGCCACCATTTTTTGTTTGTTTTTACACTTCATTGGAATTTTTAAATCTTCTTAAATCCGTGCATTTATGTCTTGACAAATTTTGAAGTTTTTTTATTCAAATACTTGTTCAAATCTAATTTTTCCTCTTTTTCAAAGACCTAAAAGACATAAATATTACATCAATTACTATTGTCCAACATGCCATTTTGATTCTGGATTTTTTATTATCTATTTACTTCCTCTTGTTAGTAGTGAAGAAATAAATTGATTTTTTTCTCTGCTTAATGTTTCTGTTATCTTTCATTATCTCTAGTATACTATTTTTCTTATCCAGAAAGCTATTTTACTTGTTACTTTGGGTTCCAGTTTTGTCATGTTGAATGCATTACCTTTTTAATTTCTGTTTCTTGAATGATATTTTCTAATATTCTATTTATTAAAGAAAATTTGTAGTTGTTATATTTTTATGATGAATTCTGCCTTAGTTACTTTTCTCATTGATACAAAATATTAGACACCCAAATTTAAAGAAATAAATGTTTATTTAGCTCATATTTTGTAGAGGTTTCAGTCCATAATTGGCTGGCTACAAGGCAGGGTGGCTTCAAAGAGAAGAAACATTTCATGTCAGACAGAAGGTAGCAAAAGCAACAAGGGACCTTAACAATGTTTTTCTTCCCCTTTTATCTAATCCAGGATATTTAGTGTGGGTAACACTCACACTCTTAATCCTAGTCTCTTGAGCCTAGCATTGCACCATGAATCAACTCCAGTGTCACACACTCTAAATCCATCCATCTCTGAAAAAAAAAAAAAAACCACCTATGACCACATAAGGCTTTGGGGGAAAATCTAGACACAAGCCATTACAATTGCTGAAAATCCTCATGAGATAATTTCAACATCTGATTCATTTTGGTATTGGCATGTCAGCATATCATCCTTTCTCATTCCAGGTAATTCCCCTGGCTCATGGTGTGATGAGTTCTTTTCTATTGTTTCCTTTGCCAATTTTGAACATTGTGTTTGAGACCTTTAAATTTTATCAATTCTATTTCTCCTGACAGTCAGTCTATTTATGTTTATATTATAAGCATTAATTTTGGGAATTGCAGTTTTAATGAAAATTTACTTTCAGAGTCAGTCACATTTGTTTCTATGACACAAGCAAGCAATTTTTCATATTGGACCAGACATTCCAAAAGAGGATTGGACAAAGACGATCAGTCTCAGGGCATGTGTATGCTACCACTAAGATGGGTCAGGCAGGGTTCTTTCATATATAGGGTGCATTAGCCCTTTGTATTCTGTTTCAGAAGACAGGCCTACAGTGTGGGGTATAGATCACCTGCTTATGTCTTCTATCAGCTTTTTCCTGGCTTTTTTGCCAGAGAGAAATTTTTCACTATTACATTTGCTTTTACTAATTTGTGGTTCCAAGTTACAGATTTCTCTCTTATAGTTCAAAATTTACAAAGATAAAAAGAAAACCTGGGAAATTGCTGTGTTGTTCCTCAAGTCATGTTTTAGTTTTTCTTTTTTCTTCCTTCAGAGTCATTTTATGGTTGCATTTGTTGGATTATTCCCAGAATATTTAGAGAAAGGGAGTGAAATGTTGTGGAAAAGGAAACATGAAAGTATGAAAAAGTGAGTACAATTTTTCCAAAACCAGAAGTCTAATTTTGACTTGATACAATACCAAAATGACACTAAATTGTACAGATATATCTTTATCTAAAGTGATGTACATGTATGTTAGAAATAATTATTTTTTAAACAGTGTAGTTCTTTTCCTTTATGCTTGAACTTCAGATAGTTTAAAAAGTAGAAATACACATATAAATATACCATTACAGTGATCTTTTTTACTTTAGATACATTCAGAACTGATCTGAAGTGTTATCCTTGTGATTTTTGCAACTAATGGCTTAACATTTCTGGAAAAGGAAAGTAAATTCAGCCTTTTTAATCCTATGGTATAGGTATCCATTCATGTGATGGCATAACAAGACATCTGAAGATATAGTTGTTTGCCTTCCTGTTTTATTAAATATCAAAAAGTGTAATGTCAAAAGCTCATGCTTAAGGTTCATGTAATATAATTTACCATCTCTCTCTCTCTCTCACCCCCCCCCACAAAACCCACATTTTCCAAAGATATTGTATGAAATATTTATAGTAACATGCAAGTTTTATATTATCAAATTCACTAGTGGCTTTTATTAGTGAATCTCTCAGGAGAGCTTCTGCCTTTTAACTATTGAAAGATAATTCTAAAACTTCAAAGGAATAGAAATTTGGTGTGAAAAGCTTAAGAGAAAGAGGTAAGTAATACGTTAAAGAAAATCTCAGCCCTAATAGTTCCCTAAACATATTTTCCTGTGGTAAGTTAAATATGGCCCTTCAGTGACATGCAAATTGTTCATACAGCTGCTTATCACATATTAAGAAATATGAAACGATTTTTGTTTTATGCTCTTCAAAAAGACTAAACTAACTTTTGCAAACCAACTTTCTCCTTTATTTAAATAATTTCAAATGAACATTTTATTTTTACATAATGAGTGTTGCATTGTAATAATAAAATATAAAATTAGGTATTTTCTTTGGGATAACCTATTTTTGGTGACTTCAGTTCATTCATAAAATGTAAAAGAAAAAATGTATAGTCACTAAATCTCTGTGTCTCAGTAGTAATTTTGAGTCAATATTATTATAAATAGGCACATAAACTCTTACAGAGAAAACAACATTTATCACATATTTTTTAATAGTTTATTTAATCCTAAATATTATTCCACACGGTGTATATGACTACCCTACTCATTTTAAATATAAGGATATTGATGTACAGCAATTTTAAATTGCCTTTGATCACATTGATAATAAGTGATATATCCTAGAACTGAATCCAGCTAAGCCTGCATTCTAACCTTAAGCATGCATGGTCTATAGTTCTTGTCTTTATCGTGTTACTGTATACCATTTAACCTATCATACCAAGTTCTACCATTGTGATGGGAAATCACAAACTTTGGTTTTGCTTTCATTACAAAATTTACTTGCATTATCTGTAACTATTTTGGTAAGAAATTTAAAATGAATCAGTTCTTTTTTAACATGATTTATTAATTCCCATCAGTGTGATTTATGGCTGCAGTGTCATGGAGGCCTTCTCATTGCCACATGCTAACAGTATCTTGTTTGTGAGTAAACAAAAATAAAATATCTTTCCATTTTTCTCTCACTTTACCCTGTTTCAAATCCAGCATACCATTAAAGGTATGGAGGATTTATGATCATCATTTAAAAATAATTTTAATAACATATTTTAACTTTGTATAAATATTTTAGTATTATTTAATGAGTGTACTCACAAATGGTGTTTTCAGTCATTTAATAATTCATTTTTAAATATTTTTATTCCTTTCTGAAGATATGACTATCTAATTGTTTATAGTATAAAGTGTGTAGCTTACAAAGTACATGTGTGCCAGCACTCTGGCAAGCTGAAGCAAAGGAATTGTGAGCTTGAGCTTAGCCTGGGCAACTTATTGAATTAGAAAGACCCTGTCTTAAATTTTAAAAAATAAATAAAAGGTCTGGGGATGTAGCTCAGTGTAAAGGTCATGAGTTTAATCCTTAGTACTCAAAATTAATTAATTAATTATAATAGATGGTAATACAATCTATGATAGCAACAAACACTTGACAAAGTAAAAAAAATCAACAGTTTTTCTACAATAGAGGAATTTCAATGTTGATCTCTGTCTCTCATTCTCCTCATTTTCTTTTCTTCTTTTCTTTTGTCAGAACTTCTTTAATACTGAGAATTTCCTTAAAACCTAAACATTATATACATGACATCATTGATGAGGACATCACAAATGTGCCATCATGAGTGCATATTCAGAATTGACATTTCTACCATACCACTGCCAATTTCAAAATCTGATCAAATAATATTTTCTTCTTTAATATAAAGTATGTTTTTATTTTCTGTTATTTATATTTTATTTTGCTCTTTATATTTATAGTTTCTCATATAAGAGAAGTCACATGATATTTAAACTTGGGTGTCTGATTTATTTCAGTTAATATTATGGTCTAAAAGTCCATCCATTTTTCTACAAAAGACTTAATTTATCCTTCTTTATGGCAGAGTAGAACTCCATTGTGCATAAATACCATATTTTCTTTATTCATGCATGTGTGAATAGACATATAGGTCACTTCCAAGGTTTATCTGTCATCAATTGTTCTGCTATAATCACGTATCACTGTAACACAGTGTCTTTAACTCTTTGGGAAAGACACCTAGAAAAGAAATAACGGTTTAGTTCAATTTCTAGATTTAACTTTCTGAGGAATCTCCATAATTATTTCCATAATGTTATACTAGTTTATCTTCCTACTAAAAATATAGCAGTTTCCTTTTTCTCCAGTGTTTGCCAGTATTTGTTATTATTTGATTTCTTTTTATTTTCCCCCCATTAACTTTATTGGTACATTTTAGGTATACAATACAGATACATTCATCATTGGGATCTTGTACCATTACATGATTCTCTTGGTTCTTATTCTTTTTCCCCTTCCCTTGCCCTCCCTTCACCCCCTCCAACCTTCCATATTTGCAAAGACCTTGTTTCCATTTTTTCCTCTTCTCATATTTTTTTCTTTCCCTTTTTTCCCTTCCCCTACCCCTCCCAATTCCCCTGCTCTTTCAGACCTTTTCTTCCTGTTACACAACATCAGTTATACATTTTTTAAATTACAATATTAAGATCTAGGAGACATTACCACAGATTTTACAGAATTTAAAAGGATATAGAAAGCATATTACAA
>NW_004624748.1:24283571-24297801 GCF_000247695.1 Heterocephalus glaber | reverse complement strand
CCCTGGGATGGTAGCAGGGGAGCTTCCTGCCAGGTTCTGGGACCAGCTCACCTTCTTGGCCCTAGGACCCTGGGATGGTAGCAGGGGAGCTTCCTTCTGGGTGCTGGGACCAGCTGAGTTTCACTGCCCTGGGAGCCTGGGACGGAGGTGGGGGAGCTTCCTTCCGAGAGCTGGGATTGGCTGAGCTTCACTCTATTATTTGATTTCTTGATGATTGTCATTCTGGAGTAAGTTGGAATTTGAGTGATGTTTCTATTTCTATTTCTCTAATGACTACGGATGTTGAACATTTTTTTTTTCATGTATTTATTGGCTATTTTAACTTCTGGTGTGAAATGTCTGTGCATTTTAGTCAGTCATTTTTTCACTGGGTTTTTTATTTTAAAGGGCTGAATTTTTTTTTAGTTCTTTACATATTGTACACATTAATTGCCTGTCTGAGGAATAGTTAGCAATTGTTTTTCCCATGCTGTAGGTTGTATCTTCACTCTGTTGATTGTTTCTTGTGCATAAGCTTTTTAATTTGAAATGATCCCATTTGTTGATTCTTGATATTATTTCTAATGCAACTGAGGTTCTGTTCAAAACATCCTTTCCTATGCCTATGTCTTCACAAGTATTACTTATTTTATTTTCCAAGAGATTGTTTCTATTTTAATATTTAGATATTAAATTCATTTTTATTTTAGTCAGTACATAGTGAGATATATTGGTCTAGATTCAATCTTCTGCATGTGGATAGCCAGTTTTCCCAGCACTGTATATTAAAGAGTCTATCTTTCCTCCAAAGTGTGCTTTTGGCCCCTTTGTCAAATTTCAGATAGCTCAATGTGCCTGAAGTTTTTCTTTTTTTATTCTCTATTCTGTACCATTGGCCTATGTATCAGTTTTTGTGCTAATACCTTGATTTCTGTAATTACTGTAGATTTGTAACATAATTTGAAATCTTGGATCATGATACCTCTTGCATTGTTTTTATTGTCCATAATTGCATTTCCTATTCTGAGTCTCTTCTGATTCCATAGGAATTTTTGCATATTTTTCTGTAGTTCTGTGAGGAATGTTGCTAGCCTTATTTATTATTTTTATGCTTAAATCTATTTTCATCTTCAATATAGTTTAACTTCATTTGATCCACTATTTTTGGCTATTTCATTCACTGACATATTAAAAAATTAAAGAGAAAGTATTCAAGACAAGCAGATCAGAGGGAAGTTTACTTTTGAAAAGTTACAAGGGTAAGTGGTAACAATGCAAATTCATGTCTTTTCTCCTGAAGTTTTTGACAAATTACTTGAAACTACAAAAGAGAAAAAAAATCACTGTGAAACACTACAGCCTTATCAGATCAAGACAATGGAAAATTGAATTCAAGACTAAACCATTTAAGAATGAATACTTTGAAAGTGAAAGAACCATAGAAAAGGTGTAATTTATAATTTGAGTACAAAGTACTTAAATCTCTTGATGGCTACTAATCTACATAAATGTGTTATGTATCTCTATTTTAAAACACACACACATGACAAAAAGTATCATAGAGAAAAGATAATTCACTATTAGTAATATTAATTTGTCCCAGGTGAGTTTAGTGCATATGTTGCCTTTCAAATTGATAGAATAGGTGAAAATTAGTAGAAATCTCCAGAAAGACAGGATTGGCAGAAACACTTTGCCTCCAATTTTAAATTTAATCTCTGACTCCAACAGCTTGAGAGATAAGTTAAGCAGAATCTGTGGATATTGTAGGAGAGTTCTCCAGGTGGACTTGTACTGACCCAGTTCTCCCTCCTTTCTCACTTGATAAGGTGCTGGAGAAAAAGCATCCCGAGATAGAGAGGAAATGGCTGGAACATCCTAGGCTCTGTTCCATTTTCCTCCTAGAGTCAGGATATTTTTCAGTGTAGTATTCCAATGATTTCTGTAAACCCAATATAAAAAAAGAAAAAAAAAAACCCCTAAAATCAGAATATAAATATCGTACATGCAGATGAGACCCCATTCATTCCTGGTAGCTTTTCTGACCTTCGGGACTAGCTTGCAATGAATCTTAGACTTGTCCCTTATCTGGAAGTAATAAATACACTTTGCATAACTTGTTGGATCCATGATCTTTATCACTGAACTTAAAGAAGTTGGTAATTAGTTTAAGTTTCAAATTTAATGGGACTTCTAAGAAGACAGGTAAATAAGTAGCATGTGGTAGTCACAATGATTTAGCTGACACATCAGCTTTTGCCTAATTCGTGCAATGATAAACCTATCATTTTAAATCTATCATTTTAAATCTTGTTACTGCTTGTCAGAAGAAAAAAATAATGATTCTGAGAATCCATGTATTTACAATTTTTGGTTTTCAACAAAAATTTCAATGCATGCAAAAAATGGGAGAGTGTCACCTAACACTAACAAATAAAAAAAGGATGCTGAATGAAAACTAACTCAAAGTGATATCAACTTTATTGATTTAATAAGAAAAATGACTTCCCAGAAGCTATTAAGCTATATAAAAATAATTGATGGGAATTATGTCTAAAAGTTAAAGAAAATTGACTTAGTGAATGAACAGAGAAGGGTTCCCAACTAGAAATGAAAAGAACAAAAATTTTGGACTGATAAATTAAAAAGAAATATGTCACTATGTTTTCAGCTGAAGACTAAAGATTACAGAGGAAATAATCAGAGTACATGAAAATAGACCAATCAACATATCAGAGGGAAAAATAGTAAATTAATATATATATTGAAGTACCTTAACAAGAAGATCAATATATCTGTGATTGCAGTCCATAAAAAGAAAAAGAAAAGAAAAACATATGATGAAAGAATGACTGAGAACTCATCAAATCTGGAAGAAAACATTAACTTAAAGATGTAAAAAGATCTAATCTAAAGCCAATTAAAATCCCATCTGGACATATCATAGTCACAATAAAAAAAAGCTGAAGGAAGAAAATATCTTACAATGAGCTTGTGAGAAAAAAAATTACACACAAAGAATAACATGTTGGTTTGTAGATGATATCTCTTTCAAAACAAAGAAATCTAGATAAATTTTATAATCATTCAGTTATAAGGCACATTCCCCTGTAGAACTATATGCATTCAATATTCTTTCAAATTATTTCCATGACAAAAATATATTCTCATATGAAAACATGAATTCCTCCATTAATCAAGCCATATAAAAATAAGGTGGAAAATATGTATATTAAATGACAGTATGTAAAGATAAATTTATAACATTTAGGAAAATATTTCTTAGAAAACATAAATGTAGTTTTAATAGAAGTTATAAATTCACTGAATAAAGATTAAGAATTTGTTTTCATTATATGTTAGTGGAAAATGAATAAAAACATACATCACTAAAGGAGAGAAAATATATCTTCTGCATACAACCACTGTCTAATAATATGTAGAAAATATAGAGAAAAAACATAATAAAAAACATAAAGAAAAAACTTAACAGTGCTTCAGTCGATAAAAGGTAGTGACATATTTGAGAGACCATTTTCAAAAGATGAAATCTAAATGGCTAATAAAGACATACAAGCTTATTGGTGGTCAAGGAAATGTAAATTAAAAGTACAAAAATACAGAGATATATATAGATGAGATTGCCTAAAACTAAATACCTATACCTGCAGGTCAAACTCTATTATGCTTTAGTTAGTAGGTGTGGCATAACTTCATTAAAAATAATTTCAATTTTAAATAAATCTTAACGTTTTACTATCTTATCATAAATATATATCTTAAATAAGCACATTAGATAAATATACAAGCATATTCAGTATAAATTTTTGAGCATTTCATCCAGACAGCTAATAACCCAAATTTTATTTTGCTCAGGTAGTTAATTACAGTTCATTATATAAATGTAATTATATATTTACAGTCACTAAGAATTAGGACAAACACATCTTTGGGAAACTATTATCTTGCCTACTAAATGAAGCAAAGAGAAGTTCTATTTTCTAGGAAAGTAAACACAGTTAGGAAAAATAAAGATACAGAGAAAATAACTGTCACAACACTCAAGAGGGAAAGTAAGAAGATTGCATAGAAAATGGTATCTTCTGGGTCATCTAGGAAAATGGTACATTTCTTGATTTAGGAGGCCATTTTTTATCCCTTTGTTTTTGAAAATATTGTTTTCCATTTCACGTAATTTCATGTTGAGTCTGATAAATAATACATTGCATAATATCTTAAATGGATACATGAAATCTATTTTGGCATCTTTGCTCAATCCAGGCTGATGTGGTGTAATCTAAAGTATATTTTTGCCATTTCATAAGGAAAAACTGAATGAATTAGTGAAATGTTTGAAGAAAATACCAACAATAGATGTTATTGTTACAGTTTATAGACTTTGGGGTTTTGTTATTCTATTCTTATTCTTTTCAGATATATTTTACACATTTTTGTTGTTAGCTATATCATCATTTATTATATAATCTTTGAATGATGAAATGACTCTCTAACCCAATTTTGACAAGGAAGAAACAATGTGTCTGAGTTTATTTTCAATTAAGTTTTTGAAGATGCATCTTTTTAGAAGATACTTTTTAGAAGATATATCTCTGCTTACAATCTTAATTATGATAGGTGATGATTCTCACAGTACTTCTTTTTATATATATCAACTTCTGAAATATTTGACTATGACAGTGCAAAAATCTCTGATGACAAAATTTGATACAGCTTAAAACATCTCAAAATCAACAATGAATGTTGTTGATAATAAAATAGAGAAATGTTCAATATAAATATAAATAAAAATAAATTTTAAATGATTTTATCTAACAATTTACTTATGAAGCATGATTAAAATATAAAGTGAATATTTACATTTGAAAACATTATCAAGCAAAAGACACATTACCACTAATCCCCCTCAAAATACATACTCTTCTCTTGAAAAACACAGGTTACTGGGGTTATGGAGTACTCTGAACTTCTAGAGATTCTTTCCAGATTTATGTCATCCTGAACAAAGAATTGGTCAAAACATCCTCAAAAGTTACCATAATTTTACATTTTTAAAAGTAGGAAAAGAAAAATGCTGTGCAGAGTGAGTCCAGGCGAAATAAGCAGGTAAAGCAGTTGGCTCTGCAGGGTGAGAGTGGGCAACTGAAAGAGCTGACCCTAATGATGAGGTTAATTGGGGAGGTTTTTTGTATCCCTTACTCTTCAGACTAATGTCAGATCTATGCTGTCCTGTCAAAAAACTGCTTGATCTCAATTTTTCATTCCAGAAAGACTGAAAATAGCATTTTTTGATTGGTCCCAGTTGCAGGGCTTGGGAAGTGTTTTTCTGCACATGTGTTCTAGATTTCTGCGATTGAAAGGCCACACCTGCTCACCCAGCTTCTTCATTTATGCCATCATTCTTGCCATTTTAAGACGCAGTTCTAAGAATCCTCATTGTGTCTTATGAGATTTGATCAGAAATTCAAAGAATGATGCTCTAGAGTGAAATCAAATGGAAAGTCAGGCTCAGAAAAACAATATGGTGTTCCTCATTAACCTATTTTCTGAATTTTTAACTGTGTAACTTCTATCTTTTCCCTCAAAATGACCATGAAAGTTAAACATATTGAACCAATTCAGGATGAGGCAGCAATGACAGCACAAGAATCATTTTGCAAATAAATTCCAGCTATGATTTAAATATCAAACCAATCAACAATAATAATATATTTTTATATTTTACTCTTATAAATTAGCAATGCTTGTTTAAACATGATCTAATGGTATAAGGATTCTCTATCTTCTATAGGATTTTGTGAGGAGGTAGCCTACTGCTTTATCTATCAAAAAGTAACTGGTAGTGAAGCTTCACATCTTGAATTCATAAAAGTTAGATACCTTGATATGACTTCTTTATCTAAATTCTTATATGGGAAAAAATAAAGTTTCTACAGGAGTAATATCTAGTAAAACTTTCATTACTTCAAAATTGTGACTATAGAATAGGTGCCCGTGATGACCTAAAGGTTAAGATCACTATGTAGCTTTTTGGAAATGTGGATTATTCTTATTAAATTTTACTTTTTAAATATTAGAAACATAATTAAATTAAAAATTCTCAATTACTAGTCATATATATATATGTATATATACATGAGCTTTAGTTCATAGTTTCTATACAGCTGATAAAAAAATCTACACAAACTCACAGAACATTAGCATTCTGAGAGTACAAAGAGTAAAGCTTGAACTTACTTACGTAACATATTTCTTAGGAATTATAGAATTCATAAGAATGTGCTCCATAAAAGAACTAGTGGCTGCATGACAGATATTGATGACCAGTGGGAAAAAAACCCCACAATTATTCAAATGTAGTATACAATAGCAGTGCTTTGAAAAATAATTTATTAATTATCCAATGGTGTTAGTCATAAAATTTTCAGAGCTACTGTTTCAGTATTCTTTCAAATAGAGTGGTTATTAGAATAGATGGTTTATAATTTGACAGAAAATCAATGGTCTTATAACTTGTTTAAAACAGTTTGGGAGAGGAGGTTCATACAGGATTATAACACTTACTAAATAGGCATAATGGTTTAATAACCAGTTATAGAATTTATTTTTCCAAGCTAATTAAATATATACTTTTATGTGACTGATTAAGAATTATAAATATATTAAGAAGGGAAAAGCTCTCACAATATCAATCCAGTTTGTAGTTTTAAGACCTTTATAGATGTCTCAGGGCACAGAGGGTTTAATTAGATTTTTCTACAGAAACAGAGGCCGAATAATCTCACAATGGCCCTCCGCACACTGGAGAGCCAGAGAAATCATTGACCTCTCAGTCCAAGAAGCTGGAAACAATAGGAACCAGTAGTGTAGCCTCAGAGGCTGAATCCCTGAAAGCTCCCTGGAAAGTCAAAGGTGTGGTTTTGCTTGGAAAAGCCAAAGATGCTGAAGTCTCACTCACCAGGCAATTAAAACAATTGCCAGCTCCTCCTAGGAGAATTGGCTTTTCACATCCCAAAGGTCTTCATCTTTCTTCTGCAGAATTTGTTCCACCCAGGTCCTCAGCCTATTGAACAGTGCCACCCAGATTCAGGGTGAGTCTCTCTCTTTAGTTTGCTGTCCCACATGCCAATGGTCTCTGGAAACACTTTCAAAGACACACTCAGAAGTGTGCTTTACTAATTTTCTAGGGATCTCTCCAACAAACTGATATGATGAACCAACACAGTATCTAAGTAATACAAGTTTTGTCAGGATGAAATGAGATTCTCTTTATAAAATATATAGCCTAGTGATAATTTTATTAGGACAGTTTTGTTGATGTGATTTACAATTATTTATTATGTTTGTGTAGAAACAGAAGAGAATGGGAAGGAATTGAGAAAAACAGGAAGGACAGAAAAGAAACAATAAGGAGGAAGTGGTGGAGGAGATTATTGAAAATTGTGATACACAGCATATTATTAATATGACAAATTAAGACTCATTGAAAGGTACTCTATGCAAGATACATGAGTTTCTTTTTTCATGTGCTACTTTTTTCCTGAAATAAAATATGATTTAATTCCTGACTATAAAAATACATTAATTGTACAACAGTTTAATAACAGGAAGAAACTTAATTGTCTAAAACCACATATGGAATACATATTAAAAATTATCAAAGAAATTTCCAGAATGTAGACTTATAAGCTCAGGCATTCAATACATATTTACTTACTTTGAATGTTATGGAATTCTTGCCATATCACAAGGCAAAGTTCAGCCAGAGCCAATGTAAGTCGCACTTTTGGAGCATATGCTTTACTAATTACTCAGAAAATCATGATATGTAACAGTTGACTAATAGAAAGAGATAAAATATGACTACAGTAATCTAAAAAATTTTTACTTTGTTCAGATAAATAATATAAATATTATATGTTTATGTGAATGAATCTGTATATGTGTATCAAAGATGTGTAAAACGTATAATCTCATCCAATGAGACCATTTGTATAATTAGAATTTCTTCAAGTTATATTTAAATTCAATTTATTTAAAAATAATATTTGCTTCATTTTACTCAGCAAAAATTAATATATTTATTATCTGCATATATTTTTGAAATTCCAAATATAATGTATCCATGAGTTAACAGTATCAGTCTATCAGTCATTTTTACCAGTGAGATTCTTTCACAAAAATGCCTTTATTCAGACTTCTCATATACAAGGCAGGTAATACTTGAAATACTGTACTACAATTTAAATGGGAATTTTTTTTTTGAGGTTGCAGATATTAGCCCACCAGTTATGATAGCCAGCTCATTTAGACAGAAATTAACAGACATTAAGAGATGGAGCCCTTGCAGAAGTCAGTGCAAAAGATGAGACACACCATGATTGTGGCTGAAGAAAGCCAGGCCTCAAGATGGAGATGTGATAGGCAGGCCTGCAAGCCTCCCTGGATGTAAACAGCAGCTTGAGATTATACTGTGTTTAGCACTGCCTGGTTCTGTGAGCCCAGATAGACATGAGACTCACTGGGTGTATGACCAGAACACCTGGACCCATGCTCCTCTCCCTTCCTAGGAATGCCTTTGTTCTTTCTATGTGCTTCCCTGTTTTATTATTGGATCAATATTAGCTAAGTAGCTATACTTGTAATCCTATAGGTTGATTGTAGTTTGACCCATAGTTACCCAAGTTTTGATTTTGCTGTATAAAATACCCTTCCTTGAGAAAGAGCCTCAGTGGCCATTCACATGAGAACCATCCTGGAAATCCAGGAGCTATTCTTCTAAGTTCCAACAAAATTCTCCCAATCTCCTTTGGTTTTCAAATTCATTTCTGCATGTTGTGAGATTATGAGCTAGGAAAATACAGTAATAAAACGATATGTTATTTTGTTCTTTGAAAAAAATAAGATATGATACATAATCTCTTCCAAATACAATGTCATGCTGTTAGTCATGAAAGAATGATTTGTAGTCAAAGAATGAATGGATTAATTAAAACAAAATATATATATTTTTTAACATGTATTCTTTTTGTGAATTTACCAAATAAGTGCAGCAGAAAAAAATATATTTTAAAAATCTACTTACTGAGTATTTCTAATATCAGCCAATAAATACTCTAATACAGTATTAAATAAAAATCAGTGAAGAAAGATTCAGCTATTGAGAGATGAAAACACACTATCACCAGACATCTATCTTTATTAATTTTTTCAGATTTATGCTTTTTTATGCCCTCTTGCTTCCTGCATTTTTTTAATATAAGGATTTTAATAAATTTTAAATTACCTAAATCAGTGGGAATAAGCCTGATTAAATAAATAAGCATGATTAAATGGGGTAGAACATAGAATCAGATAATTTTTACACTTTTTAATAAACCATATTAAACTTACATAAAAAATGCAATACTGTATATAAAGGTAGTACAGGCATGAACATCTGGTTCCTATGGTTTTTATTTTTTATATCAATATAATTGCCTGGGAGAAACGTTGTTTTGGAAATATTAGTTTTAATTGTATATAAAATTTTGATATTCACAAAATTTCCAGCCTATTTTTATTGTTTTAAAAAAATTTTTTAGCAAAGATGCATGGTCAAAATCCAAAACTTCCAGTTTAAAAAGGAAAGAAATCATATCAAGCTTGCACTCTTATTGTTAAGATAAAAAGAAATAGGTAAATTAACATTTATTCCATATCTCTTTTTTATTTAAATCTTGGCCTATCATTAACATATAAAACCTAGAAATAATTGAGAGATAAAATTAATGATATCATTAATATTTTTTACTTTTATTAGTACCTGTTTTTAATGTGAAGAAAATAATGAATATTTACTAGAATATTAATTACAATACATTTATTAAAGATCTCTTATGTGCAATTAGTGGAAAAATATCTCTTTAATGAAGTATAGTTTCTATATTCAAGAAGATCAACATTCACTTATTATTTTATTTCTTTAAATAATCTCCATTTCAAAAACTTACATAGTTTTTTGAGGGGAGGCAAGGGACATAATATTTTATAGCAGATGAGGTACAGTGTTATGCTTTGGATCTTTCATGTCCCCACAGAATGCCAGACTGTGGTACTATGTGAAGTAGTGGAACCTTTAAGATGTAAGAAGTAGTAGTAACAGAAAGGTCACTAGAGGTATACATGTGAAAGGGGTATTCAGAGCACTGTCCTGGCTTTTTCTCCCTGATTATCATGTGTCGAGCAGCATGTATCCCTACAATGATGTTCTACCTTACTACAGGCTGAAAGCAATGGAGCCAACTGAACACAGACTGAAATCTGCAAAATTGTGAGCCTAGACAAATTTCACCTTAGTAAAGTTAATTTTCTCAGGTGTTTTATCATAGTGACAGAAAGCTAACACATGCTGAAATTATAGTTTTGCATGAATCAATAGCAGCATTACAAAGGATAAACTATTAACAATATTTTCATAACTAATCTCTTCATGTTCAATTTTATTAATTATATCAGTATATTTAAGGTATACAATATAATGACATTCAACATTGGAAATAATCCCAAAACTTTGGTTAGTTGTTTGGAAATTTCTACATATCCTAGGGAGTTCAAGAAGGAATGTCAGATACTGCAGTGAAGGCAGTGTATTTAAAACAATGATTCAAAATTAGTTTTCAAAACAGGCATTAGCAAAAAGAGTATATGATTATATAAGGAGGGAGTGATAAATTTTAGGAGTGCTAGTTTTTTCAATTAAAGAATTGAGCCTGCAGTGGTTCCAGAGCCTGCCTCACAAGTGCAAGGTCCTGAGTTTGATCCCTGGTACCAAAAAAAAAAAAAAAAAAAAAAAGAATTGAGCCTGTTTTATAAACAATCTTGGAAATATCTGGTGGAAATGCAAAATATAGATTGGCCATTGTTTTTTAATGCTCATAACTGATCTCAAAGTTTAATGTTATTTAGGGTTCTTTAATTGCAGGAAAGGGTCATAGTAGAAATTAAGTTAAATATCTTAAAGAAGTAACAGAGCGTGCTTCTCAAAATCAAGGAATCATTGTGGGAAGGAAAGGATCAAGTAATCTAAATCTGAATCCTAATTCTGGTCTAATTGTAATCCTAAATTTAGCTAAATCTGGTGAAAAAAGAGAAGGAAGAACATTGTACTGTGTTTAAAATGGAGATTCCCTGGAAATAACTCTAATGAATAAGCTTTATTAAACATTCTATAGAATGTTTGAATGTTTATTCAAAATAGAATAGAAGAAAATTTGATTGGTAAATCCTGCTGACAGGAAGACGGAGGTTTTTGAAATTATCTAAAAATTACTTTTGACATTACTTCTATTATTTTTGACATATAATATTTGTAATCTTATGGAGTACAGTTTTATAATTTTTAATGTAGTAAAAAAACTAAATTGTAAAAAATATATTAATGCAGAGCTCAGTTTGAAATTATCACAATTTCATTTACATTTTAATAACACTTGCAAATTGAGGCACTGTTTTCATCCTATTTGGAAGAAATTTGAAGTTAGCTAACTTCCATCCTCCTAATTTCATCTACAATTGACTTTAAAAGTCACCTTGCTGTTTCAAATATTTGGTGAATTCTAGAATTTCCAAATCCTTTTTATTCATGACAATCTCCCTAATATTTTATACAGTTCAGTTTTTCATTATGAAATAAAATGCCTGAGAAACTAACATATGAAGAGAAGGGGATATTTAACTCTGACTTTGGGAAGCTGAAAATCCAATGTCACTTGGTGCCGGGGAGGTCTATCTTGGCCTCTGGTGAAGATATCAATTATTTCTCAATCAGGAGCAAAGAAAAAGGGAGGACAAATTGAGTCATGGCTGTTTCTTTGAAAATATTCTTCTCAGGAGAATTCAGTCATATGAGAACTATCTCCTATCCAAAACTACCTAAGAACCTTCCACTATGCACCATCTCTCGGTTCCACATTCTTCTACTAGTACCATCCGAGGGACCAAGGTTTTAATTGCAATGAACTATGGGGGAACAGTCAGATCATATTGAAACCATAATATCACTCAAAAATAAGTAACTCATAAGACATTTGAAATGATTTTATTATCCATGAATTTAATGAATTTATAAGAAGCATGCTACATTGAGAAGGAATTCATGAACAAAAAGGCTTTTAAATTTCAGGCATGCTATTGAACTTAATCCTTATAAAAACATGCCTTGAGACAGGCATAATATTACCAATCTATTAGGAAGACAGGAGAAATTCAGACCAGTTAAATATTTTCTTAAAGATGAAAATGTATAATAACAATTTGAATGTCAAAAGCATTATTTTAAATAGGGTTAAAATTTTTTCTGCTAGATCATATAGATAATACAGTTTTATTATGCTTTTTCTAAAGGACGTATATTTCAATCTATGTCATAAAACATGGAATTAAAATGTATTAAGTGCAGAAATGTTATGTCCATAATTGTAGATATGCATTAAGGAAAAGTAGACATTCTCTTAGAGTAAAATGAGGGATCAAAGTGTTCCTAGTCAAAAGATTATATTGGATGACAGGAATTATTTTCAAAGACATATCAGATGGAAAAGACATTTAGGTGAAAGAAGTGTTGTATTTAAATTAGTGAAATAGCAGGTTTGACCAGAATTTAACATATATGGTTTCTCATAATAGTAACAATGAACAATTTTAATTACTTTAAATAATATAACATTCTAATGTGAATTATATTTTTGCTGTCCACATGCCCTGAAAATAAAAAATTCAGAGGAACTCTGTACATCACAAGCATATCTTATTAAAGACTGTGAGAGACTTTCTTGTCTGTATTTTCATTAAAAGTAATTAATTTCAATGTGTCCCTATTTGAATTACATAAAGGAAAAATAGTTCTATTAATGCAGTTTTAGTCATATTTTAAAATATTGCTTTAATATTTTTTTCACCGTCTCACAAGGTAGAAAATATTTTAGCTTGTCTGTTTCTCAATTTTAAAATTCTTTGTGCTTTAAACTTCAAAGTATTTAATAAACAACAAAATTAGCATTTTATCTGTTACCATCTTTCATTTTATCTTTACACCAAAATGAGGAAGCTAAGTCATTTGGGGATCTAGGCTTCAAATTTCTTATAAGAAAGTTGCTTTTTAATGCTGGACAAAGATAAAGTTTTCCAAGGAGGAATATTTCATTCAGGTTGTCCGATTAATGTCAAGGTCCCAGAAGGTCATTATTCTTCTCAAGTCAGTCTAAATGACATATGCCTCAAGCAACCTAGAGGCATAGCTGATTGTTCTACTTTTGTAGTTAGAATAAAAGCTCTTATAAATTTTGATTTAAGTGTGGATAATTATTTTGTAGTAGAAGATATGCATTTGGGAAAAGTAGTAAGACACATTAAGCAAGCTTTTAAAAATTGAAACATAAATGGGTTATAACTCCAAATATAACATGTAAATATTAAAATAAGTATGGTTTTGAATTATAAATCCTCATTGGAGAGTTGGATGAAATAGTAAAGGGAAAATGTCAAGTCAATGTTTCATGACTAGTTTTCCATATTTTATTTCTTGAAACACTGTCAATCTTTGCACAAAAACAAAATCAAACATGGACAGATCTATAGGCCCATCAGAGAACTAATAATTCACCATGGCACTTATTTTTTTCCATTGTGTTATTGTTACAAGCTGTGGTGGAAAACTGGACAAAAACCTTTACTTTTAATTTCTGTTAGTATGACGGTACATATCTGTATTTTTTACCTGGAGTTCAACTAGAAATAAATAAAACAGATGGAATGTGATGCTTTTCATTACAGGAGTTGTGAACAATCTGAACTAAAACAGAGAAAAATGTATGGACTCAACAATTAGCTAAAATGTTGAGTCATTCTATTTTCTAAAATTCACTTGAATTAATACTTTAAAAATTTTTGACTAATCCTCTTGGAATTGGGAAATACATACTCAATTTTACCTCTCCAGAGAAGAATTGCAAAGAGGCCAGACTATGAGATCAAACAAACCTTGATTGATCTGGTCACTCCACACTAAATATATATATATATATATATATATATTTTCAAGACATATGAAATGCATGACTGGAACTCCAACTTGCAGTTTAGGATGTTTTGTATTACAGAATGTAAATAAGATTTTATATGAAGACTGTATTTCTCTTGAGTTACATATCTTTCATTATTACATTCAAGGCTTTAACCCACATTCAGAAAAAAA
>NW_004624748.1:24261234-24273671 GCF_000247695.1 Heterocephalus glaber | reverse complement strand
CATTTGTTTCTTATGTTGGGATTCCATCATGTTCCTGAGCTCCTCTCTAGATTTATTAATCATGTCTTGCACTAGGAGCACAACTTCTCCTGTTATCTGATAAATTATTTCTGATTTCATTTTTTCCAGATCGCCTTTTGCTGACAGTTCAGTGGGTCCAGGAGTTTGAGTATCAGAGTGTTCCATCTCATTTTCATTCGGGGTTGCTCTAGGTGATCTGGAAGTCTGGTTTTGAGACTTATTTATGTTTTTTCTCATTTTGAGTGGGGCGGGGGGCTCTTAGCACCTGCACGGATTACCTCCTCTGAGCTGGGAGAGGTGGAACAGGGGCCGGGAGCTGTGGTAGTGATTATAACCCAAAAGCCCTTTCCTGTGGGCTGGGAGCAGTGGGAGGGATGGTGGCCAGGACACACCTTCCTCTGGACCAGGAGGAGTGGGATGGCAGCTCAGAAGTCCCTACCTCTGGGCTGGAATTGGTGTGAGGGAAGGTGGCCTGGAAGCCCCTTCCTCTGGGTCAGGAGCAGCGGGAGAGAAGGTGGCCCAAAAGCCCTTTCCTCTGGGCTGGTAGCAGTAGGAGGGATGATGACCAGGCTGCTCCTTCCTCTGGACCAGGAGCAGTGGGACAGCAGCTCAGAAGCCCCTACCACTGGGCCGGGAACAGTGGGACTCAGTACCTTGGTCTGGTGGTCTGGTGTCCTCTGGATCTTTGTAGTGTGGAACCAGGTGGCTGCCTTTCTGCAGAGGGATGATTCGATGTCTTTCACATGACTGGGGACCTTGGTAGGGCATGCACAGACCTGCATGTCTGTAGGGGGATGATTTGGCATGTTCTGTGCCACTTGGGACCTTGGTAGGGCGTGGGCAGACCTGCCGATCTGCAGAGGGGTGATTTGGCATGTTCCGCAGGACTGGGGACCTCAGTAGGGCATCTCATTGTCATCTCTTCATCTTGAATTGTTCCCTTTACAAGGATGTAGGGTCCTTCTTTGTCTCTCTGAATCAGTGTTGTTTTGAAATCCACTTGATCTGCAAAGAGGATAGCTACTACAGCTTTTTGGGGGGTTCCTGTCACATGGAGTATTGTTTTCCACCCTTTACCTTTAAGTTAATGCGTTTCAGTTTGAATTAAGTGTGTTTCTTGTATGAGGCATATTGTTGAATTTTGTTTCTTAACCCATTCTTCCAGTCTGTTTTTTTTTGGCTTGGTGAATTGAGATCATTAACATTGATGGTTATAACTTGAGTTATCTTTGTCATGACTTTTTTTTGTTGTTGGATTCTCCCCCTTTGCACTTAATTTCTTGTTGTCCCTGATGAATTCATTCTGCTGGGCTTCCTGGGGTTGTGATCCTCATTGTCTTTTCCTCGGATATTGTCTAAAATTTTTTGAAGTGCTGGTTTTGTATTCATGAATTTCCTAAGGTGCTCTTTTTCATCAAAGTATCTTATTTCTTCATCAATTTTGAAAGATAGTTTTGCAGGGTACATCAATCTGGGTTGGAGGCTGTTTTCCTTTAGGGCTTTAAAAATGTCACTCCGTGCTCTTCTTGCCTTGAGGGTTTGCATTGAAAAGTCTGCTGTGATTCTGATGCGATTTCCTTTGTATGTGATTTGTTTCTTTTCTCTAACTGCTTGTAGAATTTTTTTCTTCTGTTGGGTTTCTGGAATCCTAACTACTATATGCCTTTTTGTAGATTTTTTTTAATCAAGACTATTTGGAATCCTATGTGCCTCACTTATCTGTATGTCAAGTTCTTTTCCCCTTCTTGGGAAGTTTTTTGTCATCACTGCTCTGAAAAGTTTTATTATGTCTTCTGTAATCTCTGCTGATTCTTCATGGACTCTAATCAGTTTTATGTTATTCTTTTTTGCATTGTTTAGCAGCTGCTGGATTGATTTCTTGTGGTCCCTTACCATTTTAAAGCAATTTTTCTTTTCCTGGTCACTAGTTGCACTAACTTCTATATCTGAAATTTTGTCCTCACATTGGCTCATTCTGGTGTATAAACTTTCAATGGAGTTTTTAATCTCCTGGAAATATGTTAGCATCTATTTTCTGGATTCCATTTGTTTCCTTTGTTGGGATTCCTTCATGTTCCTCGGGTCCTCTATTTTTTAATCTGTGTCCTCTCTAGATTTATTAATCATGTCTTACACTATGGGCACAACCTCTGCTGTTATCTGAGAAATTATTTCTGATTCATTTTTTCCAGATCCTTTTTTGTTCCCTGTTCAGGAAGTCCAGGTTGTTGAGTATCAGTGTGTTACATCTCTTTTTGCTTTGGGGTTGCTTTAGGTAACCTGGAAGTCCAGTTTTGAGACTTGTTTATGTGTTTTCTCATTTTGGGGGCGGGGGGTTGCTGGCACCTGCACGGCTCACCTCCTCAGTGCTGGGGGTAGCTCTGCTCCTCTGTGGTAGGGGGAGTGGCTTGGTTTCTGGGAAGGCTCCTGCTTGGCAGTGAGGGCAGCTCTGCTTCTTTGGGCTGGGGGCCTTTTTCTTCCAGTCTCTACACTTCTGTCACCTGATTTAAAATCTTCTACTTTCACCTTATTGAAGAAGCCTTACCAGTCAGGGCAGGCAGATTGTATTCATTTCAACAACTTCTGGTCTCAGTTTTTCCAGCAAGCATTAGTGGTCAACTGCAGAGTCAGTTGTGGAAAGTGCAAAAGGGCTGTCTGAGCATTGGAGGTCTGAAAGAGTCATTCAAAGGCTGGATGTTCACTGTACTGTCCTCTGTGACTCAGTATTGGCAGCCTAAATGTTTCATGATGGAAGGCTGAAAAGTCTGCAAGTTTGTAGAGGTCTCAGTCCATAGTTTACTGGCTCCAAGCCAGGGTGCATGGCAGACAGTCATTGCAGAGAAGAAACAACACAGCATGCACAAGGTAGCAAAGGCAACAAGAGCGCTTGTCCTTTATATTGATTAAAAGAAACATCAGTGACCTGAATGATTTTTATTAAAATTTATTTTCCTTTCTAAAGAAAATGATTATTTATACTTTGAAATTGCTTAGTTTTTTATTTATTTATCGTTTTGAAACAATTCTCCACAACTATGCATTTTGCTGCAAATATTTTAGGTTTTTAAAAAATTGAAGCAAAGTTATTTGAAATTTATAATTTTTTGACACATTATTTGGGATGTATGTTATTATGGAATTTTTACACAAATGAGAATTTTCATTTATTCTTTTGTGAAACAAAGCTCATTAAATGAGAGATAATTTGGAGTCATATTTTTATTACAGTATTATTTCATTGAAATCACAGTGTCATTTGACATGAAGTAGCAAGCAATACAATGTCTCATGCTCTAACCAAACCTAATTCTTTGAAAGAATAATGACATAAGGTATTCTGATGGTGGAAAAAAACTCTTCTCATGTCCATTGGGGAATAAGAAAGAGAAAATATAGAAAATCTGAGATTGTGGTATACTCAGTTTTCTATAGCTTTTCTTGGTTAAAATTATTGTAATATATGTAAGTCCATTCAACTGTCATTCAACTAATGACAGCGTTAGTCTAAAACAAGAAGCAAGTTTAGTGTTGAAAAGACAAAAGTTGAAATTATACAATTAATTAACAAATATTTCTCCTAAAGCTAAATATTACACCTAGGAGAGCCTGAGCTTAAAGGTTATGCTATTAATTCTGTGTTCATATGGTATTTTCATTACCCATTAACCACTTCTAAGTGTGTGATTATTTTTAGCCTTGACTTACAAATTATGAACCTGAGACATGAAAATGGGTTAGTGGCTCTATGTCAGACAATAAAAACTTCTTACTAATTAGTTTTATAAATGGTTTGGCAATCAGACACATACAAACAAAATGAGTACGTTGCTTCATGACAAAATAAGTTAAATTAATGTGTCCTCTTCACAGGAAAGTCAGTAAAACATCAGTGTTTGTTCTCATCCTCTGTTTAACATCTCTGTCTTGAGAATGAGTGAGTCAGTTTTGCAAAGAAGAAAAAATCCCCACAGCAAAAAATGTTGGCAGTCTTTCCCACATAGGCACCATCTAATACTTTATATTTTAAAAAATCACTATTTTATTGGTGTTTTAGTCAATATAGAAGCAAAAGTACACTTATTTGCCTAAAAAATTAATGCCCTAACAAAAAATTCAATGGTGAAAATCCCTCAGAACAGATCTGTTTTTTTACTTATAAGCATTCAGTGTAAAAATAATAAGGATCAATATAGAGATTCTGTGTGTACAATAATCCAAAAACCAGGGAGCCCATCATCAGGCAGAATAAAAGTCTAATTAGCATAAATATCATCAGGTGTTGACATAAAGTAGATTGGAAATTAAGGAATACAGTATTTCAAGAAATAGCACAAAGTCAAGAGTCACATCACAATATATATATTTTCACATTTTGAATCTATATATCTTTGTCTGATTACTTTAAATGTGTGTACACACACACACATACATACATACAACACTATCTGGGTAATTATATGCAAAAAAATTCAATGAATCCTGAAATCAAGATATAAAAACCAAATATTTACATATTTTTGTGATGCCACAATAATAATATATAATGTTAATAAATATATATGATATATATGATATATATTATATATAAGATATATAATGTTAATAAAGTGAGGTTAATGAATTTTGAAATATGAGGATTAACAGAAGACTGACACACATACTCTTTTCCGCCCCATATATTAGGGGATTATATTAGTGAACAGGCAGTGCTGCTCCAAGTGCCAAGATCATTTTCACTTACACCATCATGTGTGAGAATTCCATTAACATTTTCAGGAGAATTTGGTATCATTAGTGAAATACACACATACATATGTACACATTCATAATAGCATGAAAAGGTTTTTAAAAATATGATAATTTTGCATTCCACTAAATATTAGTACTACTGAATATAGTTTCACAAAGTTTTTTGGTGAATTATCTGCTCAAAACTTTCATTAATTTTAGGGCTGGGGATGTAGCTGAGTGGTTTCGCTGCCTGCTGCGCAGGCACAAGGACCCGAGTTCAAAAAATAAACTTTCATTAATTTTAAAAATTTTATTCTTGTATTCCTGAGTTCTAACTATTTGTTATTCTGGTTTTAAATGCTTTAGGAAACATAAAGTTTGCAAACATTTTTTCCCAGTCTTAGACTTGTCTTCTCATTGTTTCAACACTGACTTTCAAGAAAAATAGATTGGTTTTGTATTTTGATGAAGTCACATTACATGCACGTATACATTCACACACACACACACACACACACACACACACGTACACTGCTCCAAAGTATGTAACCTAAGATCACAAAGACATTTTCTTATGTTTTCCTCTGGAAGTTGTTTTGAATTAATTTTACATGCTTCAGACAACAATGAATGTGTGTTTGATTCTAAAATATAGATATTCAATTTTCCAGTACACTGTGTTGGGAAGAATGTTTCTCTTCAAATAATTGCCTTTACTCCCTAGTGAAAATCAATTACTTGTACATATTTAGATCTGTCTTTGAACTCTATTCTCTTCTATTGATTGTTTCATAAAGTTTTAAAATCAGATAATATGAAGTTTGAGTATAGTTTTCTTCCAAACTTGTTATTTTCCTTCAAAATTATTTTGGCTAGTGTACTTCATATTTCCAAATATATTTAGAATACTATCATAATTACAACAAAATTATTTATATTATTCTGATAAAGACACTGAATCTATGCATAAATTTGTAGTCTTTCAGTTCATGTAGATAATGTACTTCTACTTTATTTTTTGGTTTTATGTGAATCTCTTGGTTAAGGTTCTCAAGTTTCGGCATATTTAAATTTATATGCTTTGCTAGGAAATATATAATTAAAAAATAATTTTGACTGATTATAACTTAGAATTAAAAAACATTTAATTAATGGTTATTACTAATGTACATACATACAGCTGGGGATGTAGCTCATTGGCACTGAACCTGCCTGAAAAATCCAAAGTCCTGAGTTTGATCCCTGGTATCAAAAAAATAATTAGCATATACATAAGTATATGATCTATAATGTATGTATTATGTAATATATAATGTATAATATTTTATATGATATATAATGTATGTATATAATATATATTATATAACATATAATGTATAATTAAATTAGGTATTATTTATATTAACATATTACTAAATTTTTGATATTTTCACTGATTATTCATATTACCATATTAGATTTGTTTCTATTTTTAATGATGACAAGATGTAATGTTGTCTGTAGCTAGGCACAGTGTTGTGTCTTTCACTCTTATTTATGTGTCTATTCGCCATTACTTTTTCCCTTTTTTTTTCCATTTTTTTTTTTTTGTAGCCTGAACAAGTGATCTGAAATGATATTAAAGAAAATTGAGAAAACAGCCCATGGTCTCGGGGGAAAATATTTCATATTTCCTTATGAAATAGTGATATTAGTCTTCTTAAGTTCTTCTTAATTGATATTAATTTTTTTTATTCTTGATTAATTGATCAAGGTGCATGGAATTATAACAAATGTTTTTCCTTTTTGTTTTTTTCTGAATTCTTCGGATGATTATACATTTTTAGTCTTTATTTAATGTATTACATCATAGGTTTTATACCTAATATAAATCATTCTAAATATACAACTTAATGACTTTTCAACAAGACTATAAAAACTAATTTTTATTATTTCTATTATGCCTCAAAAATCTATTGCACATATTTGTTACTTATTTATCCTACTTTTACTTCCCAATAAAAAAACTATGTCTTTATATATGTGTTTTTTTCTGGATATTTCAAATAAATTTGTATTTAAGAGAACATGAAGTCTTTTTGACCCTAGCTATTGTGATATTTGAAGGTTTATTCACATTTTTCCATAAATTATACAGAAGAGATATTTTTATTGATAAACTTTTGAGTGTACATATACTGTAAATTTATTTTAGGAACAAAATTAACATTTTTTAAGAGTAGGAAAAATTTACTGAGAGAAAGATGGTTTCTGTCTAAGAGATAGAAGGGAGACCAGAAAATGGGTCACCCCTATATTTAACATTTTAATGAACTGATAACCTGTTTTCCAGAATAGATCCATCATTTTGTAATCTAATGAGTATATTCCACATCCAAATTTCCTATTCCTTAACACTCATTATTCTTTGCCCTTTAATTTTAGCCAAGAAGGTATGATATTTCTTAGGAATCTCTTATGAAATCTTCTTAGCCAGTAAGATTTGAAGTTGTATCTTTGTGGATCTCATTTATTTGTACCAAATGGCCAATGATTTGGGGCATATTTTCTTTTAATAATCAGCTATTTTAGACCCTACATCAATAAATTTATACTAAAAATTTTGACCATTTTTAATTGGGTTTTTGTCATTTTATAGTTGAGTTTTAAGTGGTTTTGTACATTCTAGGTGAAAATAACATCAAATTTATGAAAGATGTTGAGTGATTTCTTAGATTTTTTTCTTTTTTTTCTGTATTAGGGATTGAACCCAGACCTTCACACTGAGCTATATCCAGTACATTTCTTTTTTATTACTTATTATTTATTAGTCCATTTGTTTGTTTATTTTGCGGCAGTCCCACTAATAAGCTAGGTTGCCCAAACTAGGTTCAGACTTGCAATTTTTCTTACTAACCTTCCCAGGATGTGGGATTATGCCTACTACACCAAATTTAGTATGTCCTTCATAGTGTTTTTTTGAAGGAAAATACCTAACATGGATTAATTCCACTAGTTTACTTATCTTGTAATATCATATCTAAAAGAGAATTATCTATCTAAAGGCTATAGGTATTTAACTCCATGTTTACTTCTTTTTTTTGGTACCAGGGATGGAACTCGAGTCCTTGTGCTTGCGCAGCAGGTGGCGAAACCACTGAGCTAAATCCCCGGCCCTCCGTGTTTATTTCTAAGAATATTACAGTTTACCTAGTTACATTTAGGTGTATAAATAATTTGGGGCAGCGTTGTGTTCAATAGGGTACATAATAAGTATTTTGTAATGTCAAGTTGTCATAGCATCATTTGGTTAAAAATATTATTCACACCAAATAAGTGTTTTGTTGATCCTGCATAAAATTAATTTACCGCAATGATCTTTTGCTTTGGAAATTTCATTTCTTTTTCATCAATCTATGTTCATCCTTATGCATTAAGCATCATCTTTGTTACCGTAGCTTGGAAATTGGGAAATCGTAAACTATTTCTTAAAACTTGAATCTTTTTGGATTCCTTTGGATTTTCTCATATTATTTCATATATATATTTTTGGATAAATTTGTCAGGTCCTCTGAAAATGAAGCCAGGATTTTGATAATGATTGAGTTGAATCTGCAGATTAGTTTGGGGAATCTTACCTATTTTAACAACATTATCTTCTGATTCAACCATGATATAATTTTTATTAACATCTCCATTAATATATTTCAATAAGGTCTATTAATTTTCATTGCAAAACTCTTGCATTATATTAAATATAAATTCATTATAAATATTTTGCAACTTAAAAGGAAATTTTTCCTACATAAAGTACAGTAAATTCCTGACTTATGAATGAGTTCTGTTCTAGGGGCATATTTGTAAGACAAATTTGTTCGTAAGTCTGACAAAGTGAGTCTCATACACCTCTGACACACTTCCAGACATCCTGGGCTCTCATTGAACACTGTAATTCTGTACATTATAGTACTGTAGAGTAAACACACAGGAGTACATCTGTGACATCTGTCCTGGAGACATGTGAGCTACTTCTGCGATTTGTTTCCATCTATGAATGTTTCTAATGCGAGGACTTTCCCTATTAGTAAGTTGAGGACTGACTGTATAAAGAATATTTCCACACATTATTATCTCTTACAAATTTACTGAAATCATTTAGTAGTTTTAATCCAATTTCAAAAGTATTCCTAAGAAGTTATTGAATGCAAGATCATGTCAAATGTGAATATGGGTTTACTTCTCCCGATACAGTACAAATGCCATTTATTTCATTTTCTTTTATCTGCTCTTGTCCTAAAATAGCCAGAACAATATTGAATAGAAGTAGTGACAGGAGATCTGGTTTTTGTTCCTAATCTTATGAAGAAAATAATCTGTCTTTTATGACTAAGTATGATGATAGCTGTTAGTTTAACTTAATGGGGCAGAAGACTTCTATAGTTTTAGCTTTGTTTTACTGAAAGTTTTATTCATCATGAAAGCATATTTGATAATGACAATTTTTTTTCTATGACTGAGATAATAATAGTTTTTGGACAATATTCAATTTAATATAATGCATTACATATTTTATTTTCACATATTAAATCATACTTGTCTTTCTGGAATGTTTCATTTGGTCACAACATATATTCTCATTATATGTAGGTGCATTTAGATTACTCATTTTTTGAAACAATATATATTCAAGGATGCTGATATATCTTTGTGTTTGTATCTGTGTTTTACTATGTCTTTTTATGGTTTTAGGCTTAGAATAATATGAACCTAAAATAAGGAAATGGGGACATTTTCTATTCATTTATTTTCTCAAAGAGTATGTGAATGTTTGGTATAACTTTCTTTTTAAATATGTGGCATAATTCACCAACCACACCATCTGTGCCTAAGTTTTTCTTTTTGATGCTACTAATTAAGATTTTTATGCTCACTAGTTAGTCAATTCCTTCCAATGTTACAGATTTATACAGTTTAACCTTTATTAAGTTTTGAAAACTGCTTTCTAGGACTGTGTCTATTTGTTTCAATATGTCATTTAAAAATTTTTGTACTATTCCTTCAAAATCTTTAAAAAATTCTTAGTTTGGTAATAACAGCACCTCTTTGATTTCAGAGTTTAATTTGTGTCTTTCTCTTCTTTCCTTCACAATTTAACTGAATTTCTTTTAGATTTGTTAATATATAATTTCTTGGGTTTCATGGTGGTTTATTATTTTTTCTAGTTCACATATTTTTGTTCTGTTTAATTACTTCTTTCTTGTATGTTGCTGTATTCTTTCATCTCATTTTCCTAGTTTCTTATTATTGCACGCCTATATTATAATTGGCATTTTTCTTAGGGAAATATTTGCATTGGTAAACTTCATTAGTAAATATTTGCATTGGTAAACTTCATTTTAGTACTAGATTTGTGGCATAACATAAATTTTGAGATACTGTATTATCATTTTTATTTATATCAAAATATGTTCTAATTTCTCTTATATTTCTTCTTTGTTACAATAACTTAGGTGTGGGTCATTTGACTTCCAAATACTTTCAAACTTCTCAAATGTTCTTACATTCTAATTTAATACTATCGTGGTTATATAGTATGTTTTACATGATTTAAATATTTAAAAATATTTAGACTTCTTTTATAGATTGTGTAAGAATTGTTTTAGAAATTCAAAGTGCACTTGAATTGGAAATGTATTATGTTGTCTGTGGAGTGATGTAAAAATTGTGGTGAATGTTTATTAACATATTATTACAGTAAAAGAAACATTGTCATTAAACCATTCAAAATAGTCCATAGTAATTATCCCCTCATTTTTACCTCTTTCCTGGGCAATCTTAGTTGTCCTGTCATAGCTGCCTTGATGTCCTGAATCCATTGAAAATGTGTGATTTTCATGCTCATTTTGACTTAGTGGAAGAGCTAGAAACCACATGGTACTAGATCCAGTGAATAAAGTGGATGAGGGTATACCATCATGTTTTTCTTTGATCAACACAGGATGATCATAAAATATAGTAAAAATTTAAGTTAAAATCAGTACAGTAAAAGACACATTGCCATTAGTTCCCCTCAAAATATTAAAAAAATACTTCTACTCACTTTGAAAACACTTATCCCATCATTCTTGGTAATGTGACTTTTAAAGCGGAAAGGTTATTTAATTTAAATATTTACCATATGTTTTGATCATTTATTGCATAAAGAGAGCTATAGATATGAGTTAGTTTAATTTGTTTGATAATGTTAAATTCATTTGTGTTGTTGGCTTTCAGTACATTTCTTTCCATTTTTGCCAAAAAGGAAAGGATGATCAAGGCAGAGCAGGGAATGTCTGTCAACTCTACTGGGCTGCTGTTTATATGGCAAGACTTTCTCATCCTTTCACTTTCAACATATTTGTGTCTTAAAGTATGTTTTCTAAAAGCTGATATATTTCATGACAAGAAAGAAAAGAAAAAATGAAAAGAAAATTATAGAAAGTCCATAGCATCTTGACAATGTCTCCCATTTGAATGGAATGTTTAATCCATTCAAAACTAATATGCTAATTAACCACATTTATTTCTATTCAATATTTTACTACTTCTTTACTACCAGTTGTAACTTTTAATTTTATTATTCTTTATTGGGTTCCTTTTATTGAAGTAATTTAAGCATATATTATATCATTGTAATGCCTTTGATTCCTTACATGCTTTTTAAATTCTTAGAGATTGATTTTGGAAAACAATAGCCATATAAATGTAGCACAGTCAACTTCTGAATAGCATTAACTTAATAGTTCGGCAGAGTATAGAAAATTAATTGTAACATATTTCCATCTTTCTAAAACATTCTGTGTAATTTTTTGAGTAATTCTATGATTACTGTGTTATATATAATTTTATAATTATTGCCTTATATATGCTTGTGTTTAAAATATATTAAAAGAAAAATAAAAATATGTTTATAGAGTATTAAATTTTAACTAGTCAAGTTATTCAGTATTCTCTGAAGTGATATTTCATCATTAAAATATATCACACAATTGTTTTTCAACTTTTAAAACTAGTAATTGTGGAAAATATGTATAATACTAATCACTTTATATACTGTTTTTACATAACTATTTTGGTTTATCAAAAACAACACAATTGGCAACAGTTCAACTCAGGGCTTGGGTGTGATACGGATCAATTAATTTATTTGAATAAAATTACTTTTTAGAAACATATGTAAGTAGAAATGTTGAATAAATTAAAACTGAGAATTTGACAAGGCATTATATTTTATTTTATTTTATATTTTTTAGGTATTGGGGATCGAACTCGGGTCCTTGCACTTGCGTAGCAGGTGATGAAACCACTGAGCAAAATCCCTGGCAAGACATTATATTTTAAAATTATGTTTATTACTTCTTGTGGGAAATTTCTTGTAAGCAATAAATCAGTAAAACTGGAGATCAGATATACAATCTCTCTTGATTTGTTAGAGAGTCAATTGTAAATCATTGAAATTATATACTTCAAGTTAACAAATAGGGTTCTATTAATAGCATGTAATTATTATAAATTAATTATTATGAATTAAACATCCTTTTACAAGTGAGCCTGAATATCAACATAGTGCTCCATGTTTACTGCATCACAAATGATTAATTTGTTTACAGATCATTTCTTACATTTGTTAATACAATTAAGCAAATATACACACAAATGAATATAAT
>NW_004624748.1:24195499-24214780 GCF_000247695.1 Heterocephalus glaber | reverse complement strand
TTATTGGTTGATTTCTTGATAGCAGCCATTCTTTCTGGGGTGAGGAAGAATCTCAGTGTTGTTTTCATCTGCATCTCTTGAATGACCAGTGATGTTGAACATTTTTTCATATGTTTATTTGCTGCTTTTAATTTTTTGTCTGAGAAATATCTGTTCATTTCAGATCCCCATTTTTGAATTGGGTCTTTGAATTTGGGGGGGCTGATTTTTTTCTTTTCTTTATATATTCTAGATAGTAGTCCTTTGTCTGAGGGACAGATGCTAAAAATTTTCTCCCAAATTGTAGGTTGTCTCTTAGCTCTATTGGTAGTTTCTCTTGCTGTGCAGAAGATTTTTAATAAATGAGATCCCAGTTGTTGATTCTTTGTGCTAGTTCCCGTGCCACTGAGGTTTTGTTCATAAAGTCTTTTCCTATGCCAATGTCTTCAAGAATTCTACATAAATTATCTTCCAGGAAGTTTAGAGTTTCTGTCTTAATATTTAGATCTTTAATGCACTTTGATCTTAGTTTAGTTCATGGTGATAGGTATGCATCTAGTTTTAATCTTAGGCAGGTTGAAATCCAGTTTTTCCTACACCATTTATTAAATAGGCTATCTTTCCACCAATGAGGGTGGTTGGCTCCTTTGTCAAAGATGAGGTGGCTGAGTATGTCTGAAGTTGTTTCTGCATCTTCTAAAATATTCCACTGATCCTGGGGTCTGTTTCCTGCCAGTGTCATGCTGTTTTTATCATAGTATCTTTGTAGTATAGTTTCAAGTTGGGGACTGTGACTCCCTCAGCCATGTCTCTGTTCCTTAGAAATGATATTGCTATTCTAGGTCTCCTCTGGTTGTAAATGAATTTTTGGTTTGTTTTCTCTAGTTCTGTGAAGCATATTGTTGGAATTTCAATTGGCATTGCATTGAATCTATACATTAGTTTTGGAAGTATGGCCATTTTCACTATATTGGTTCTTCCTATCCAGGAAGAAGGGATGTCTGTCCATTTTCTTATATTCTCTATGATCTCCTTTTTCTGAGTCTTATAGTTTTCAGTGTAGAGGTCTTTTGTTTCCTTTGTTAAATTGATTCTTAAATATTTCATTTTTTGGAATGCTATTGTAAAATAAATTGTTTTCCTAATTTCTCTCTCAGTGAGTCTGCTATTTGTGTATAAGAAGGCTATTGTTTTTTGAGTGTTGACCTTATATCCAAGTACTCTGCTATATCTGTCAATTAAGTCTAGAAGTCTTCTGGCAGAGTTTTTTGGGTCTTCTATGTAAAGCATCATATCATCAGCAAATAATGACAGTTTAACTTCTTCCTTTCCTATCTATATTCCTTTTATTTCTGTTCTATTCTAATTGCTGTGGCTAATGTTTTCAAAATTATATTGAACAGGAGTGGTGATAGTGGGCATCCTTGTGTTGTTTCTGATTTTAGTGTGAAAGTTTTCAGTTTTCGACCATTTAGTATGATGTTGGCTGTTGGCTTTTCATAGATAGCCTTAATCAGGTTGAGATAAAGACCTTCTATTGCAATTTTCTGTAGGGTTATTATCGTGAATGGGTGTTGGATTTTGTCGAATGCCTTTTCTGCATCTATTGAGATGATCATATGTTTTTTTTCCTTGGCTCTGTTAATATATTGTATTGCATTTATTGATTTATGAATATTGAACTATCCTTGCATCCCTAGGATAAATCCAACTTGGTCAGGGTGTATGATCTTCTTGATGATCCTCTGTATTGTGTTTGCCAGTATCTTGTTGAGGATTTTTGCATCTATGCTCATTAGGGAGATTGGCCTGTAGTTCTCTTTTGGGGTTGGGTTTTATGTTGGTTTTGGAATCAATGTAACACTTGCTTCCAGGAATGAACTTGGAAGTATTGCTTCCCTTTCAATTTCCTTGATGAGTTTAAAGAGTAATGGTGTTAGTTCTTCTTTAAATGTCTTGTAGAATTCAGCAGTGAATCCATCAGGACCTGGACTTTTCTTTGTTGGTATATTTTTTATTACATTTTCAATTTTACTCATTGTAATTGGGGTGTTTAGAACTTCTATATCTTCCTCCTCCTCCTCTTCTTCTTCTTCTTCTTCTTCTTCTTCTTCTTCTTCTTCTTCTTCTTCTTCCTCTTCCTCTTCCTCTTCCTCTTCTCCTCCTCCTCCTCCTTCATTCTTCTTCTTTCTTCTTCATTTTTGGTACCAGGGACTGAACTCGGGTTCTTGTCCTTGTCCTTGTGAGGCAGGCAGCAGAACCACTGAGCTAAATCTCTGGCCCTAGAATTTCTATATCTTCTTCATTTAACTTTGGCAATTTGTATGTATCTAGGAATCTGTCCATTTCTTTCTTGTTTTCCATTTTATTAGAGTACAGGTTCTCAAAGTAGGGATTGATGATCCTCTGGATTTCTGCTGGATCTTTTGTGACTTCACATTTTTCATTCTTAATTGCATGAATTTGAGCCTTTTCTTTCCCTTTTTTGATAAGATTAGCTAAGGGTTTATCAATTTTATTTATTCTTTTGAAAAACCAACTCTTTGATTCATTGATTTTTTGTATTGTTCTCTTAGTCTCCATTGCATTGATTTCTGCTCTGATCTTTATAATTTCCTCTCTTATAAGAGCTTTGGATTTTTTATGCTCTTATTTTTCTAGGAGTTTGAGGTTATTAAATAATCAGGTTGTCAAATAAACAGATTGTTTATTTGAGTTCTCTCAGTTTTCCAAATGGGGCATTCACTGCTATGAATTTCCTGCATAGAACTGCTTGCATTTTGTCCCATAGATTCCTGTATGTTGTACTGGCATTATCATTTACTTGTAGAAGCTGTCTAATTTCTTCTTTAATTTCCTCTGTGATCCACTGGTTGCTCATAAGGGTGTTATTCAATTTTCATGTGTCTGTGGGAGTTTTGCAGTTTTTTTATGTTATTGATCTCAATTTTTAGTGCACTATGGTCTGATAATATACATGGGCAACTTCAATTCTTTCACATTTACTTAAACATATCCTGTGAGCTAGCATGTTGTCTATTTTGGAGAATGACCCATGTGCAGCCAAAAAGAATGTGTATTCTGATTTTTGGGGTGGAACAATCTGTAAATATCTATTAAGTTCATTTGTTCAATAGTTTGGTTCAATTCTAGAATTTCATTGTTAATTTTTTGTCTAGATGATCTATTTGTGATAGTGGGGTATTGAGGTCCCCCACTACATTTATATTGTGCTTATTTGTTTTTTCATGTCTATTAATATTTATTTTGTATAGTTGGGGGAATTCATATTTGGTGCATATATATTTAGGATTGTCATCTCTTCCTCTGGGATTGTTCCCTTCACAAGGATGTAGTGACCATCTTTGTCTCTCTTAATTAGTTTTGGTTTGAAATCTACTTTGTCTGCAAATAAGATTGCTACCCCTGCTTTTTTTTTCGGTTCCCGTGGCATGGATACTTGCTTTCCATCCTTTTATTTTCAATGAATTTCTTTTTGAGTTAAGTGTGTTTCTTGTATACAGCATATTGCTGGATTTCATTTCTTAATCCATTCTGCCAGTTTATTTCTTTTGATTGATGAATTGAGGCCTTTAACATTGATGGTTATAATTGATAGATATTGACTCATCCTTGTCATAACTTTTTACTTTTGTTGGCTCTTTTATTTCTTATTTTTCCCCCTTTCCCTTTAGTGTCTTACCTTGCCTAGTGGCTTTCCTCTGTTGGGCCTCCTGGAATTGTGACCTTCATAGCCTTTTTCTAGGATATTGTTTAGAATTGTGTGGAGTGCTGGTTTGGAGTTCATGCAATTTCTCAGGTGTTCTTTGTCATGCAAGTATCTAATTTCCCCCTCAATTTTGAAAGATAATTTTGCAGGATACAACAGTCTAGGTTGGAAGTTATTTTCTTTTAGAACTTGAAATCCTTCACTCTTGGCTCTCCTTGACTTGATGATTTGTATTGAGAAGTCTGCTGTGATTCTGATGGCCTTTCCTTTGTTGGTGATTTGTTTCTTTTCTTTAACTGGTTGTAGTATTTTGTTCTTCTGTTGGTTTTCTGGGATCTTGACTATTATATGTCTAGGTGTAGATTTTTTTTTGATGGTGACTAGTTGGAGTTCTACATGCCTCACTTATCTGTATGTCCAATTCTCTACCTCTATCTATGAAGTTTTCTACTATTACTTCTGTGAACAGCTTTTACGTCAATTGTGCTTTCTCCTGTTTGTTCATGGACTCCTATCAGTCTTATGTTATTCTTTGCATCATCTAGCAGCTGCTGGATTGATTTCTCATGGTTCCTTACTGTTTTTAAGAAATCTCTGCTTTCATAGTCCTTAACCACAATCCTGTCTTCTGAATCTGATATTCTATCTTTACATTCCCTTAATCTGCTGTGCATACTTTCAATGGAGTTTTTAACCTTCTGAGTATCTGTTTGAATCTGTTTCATGGATTCCATTCCTTTCTCATGCTGGGCAATCATAGTTTCCATTTCTTTATTATGCTGAGCATTCATGGCTTCCATCATGTTTCTGAGCTCATTTACTTTTTTATCTGTTTCTGTTCTGGAGCATCTAATCATGTCTTTCATTCTGCTCACCATCTCTGTAGATATCTGGGAGATTATTTCTGCTTTGAATTTTTCTAGGCCTCATTCATCTGTTTTGTTACTTCCTGTGCTATCAGTTCAGGGTGTACAGGTGGTTGATTATCAGACTTTTCCACCTCGTTTCCCCCAGAATTTCTCTTTTTGGGGGTGGAAGTCTGAGTTTTTGCCTTACTCAACTGCTTTCTCATTTCTGGTTTTGGTACTGTCCTTTGTTTAATTCTTGGGTTGATACTTTGAAGTTGCTTGTTGTAAGTATCTTTGTTGCTTACGTTTAGAACCCTTATGGAATGATTGCTTCTCAGAGGTGTCTTCCAGATATAGCTGTTCTTGGGGTTTTGAGTTTCTAATGGCTCTGAGGCTGTCTCATTTTCATTATACCTGGAAGGACAGCTGATTAGATCAATCATAATACCTTAGCCCAAGCGATACAATCAGCAACACCATAGCATCAAGTACATCTTAGAAAATGACAATTTGCAGTAATTATTAATCTATCACCTTTAACTGTGTGAATTAAATAAAAAATAAGGACCAACCCAACATATGTTTATAATGAATAAATTTTTCAATATAGCCACTTACCCTTCTGGATGGGGAGTGAAGTGAGAAGGAGTTGGGGAGGGAGATGATAGTTAGGTAGAAGGATAGGGGAAGGTTAGCAGTGAGGCCAGAGGACACAGGCAAGAGAAGGAAAAAGAGAAGAAAAGAAAAAAAAAGAGGAAATACAAATTAAGCCTGAACAGGAATACAAAGGGAGATGAAGAACAATGTGGGACAGCAAGGGACTGAATTGATGAGAGAGAGGAGAGAGAGAGAGAGAGAGAGAGAGAGAGAGAGAGAGAAGAGAAAAAAGAGAAAAATTAAAATTTGAAAAGTAAAAAAATAAGAGCAAAGAAATAATGATAATTTTGAAAATAACAAAGATAAGATAAAAATGAAGGGCCTCCTTCAGGGTATGTCTCTGCTGTCATAATAGACAATGTGGGCCACAGTGTGCAGATCTAAGACAGTGAGTCTCAGCAAGCCAGTAGCAGACCCTTGAGAGTCAGGCAGATTTCTAGTTGCAAGCCCCAAGTCGAACTCCCTGTCCTCCTGCTGGGTTGAATTCTGCAAGGTTCTACTGCAGGTTCCAGCAGCCTTTCCCCTGAAGATAGTCCAGGTTCTGATGGGAGGTGATGATCCCTCCAACTTACCAAGTACAGTGGTGTGGTGTGCCTTTATTGCAGAGATTCTCTTCACTTTTCCAGTGGGCTTCAATTTTCATCAAGGAGCCTGAGAGAGGCCCTCTGTCTTTTGGGCACTTGTACAGCTCAGGAGAATGGCCTTTATGCCCCCTTGTGACTTTTTAGTGTGGAACCAGGTAGCTGCACAGACAGTCAAGAGGCCAGAAGTGGGGGGTGTGCAGGTGCCTGTGTGGCTACACTGGTGGCTGGTGAGTGGGCAGAGGGGTCCTCACTGTTTTGCTGGTCACAGGTGGGCATGGCGAGCCCACCAGAGCAGGGCTCCAGCTGGCCAGTGACCACTCAGCCCACTGCTATGCTGGTGGCTCTATTTTAACTTGTTTTGATATATACTCTACCCAAATTAAGCAGTTGTAATCTTTTACATCATTGATGAGATAAATTTTTATTAGCAAATGACATGCATATCTGTATCTATGTGCAATTATTATCTATATCTTTATATGTATGTTTTTAGGTATTTATCTGTATATGTATTTATCAGTATAACATCATCTGTAGTTTATCATTCTATGTATAACTACTTTACCATACAAATTTCATAGCATTCCAGCATTGATAGCTTCTTATTAAACATGACTTACTTTAAAAAAATTATCATTTAATTGTGTAGTTGTGCACAACTGTAATCTCAGCACCAGAAAGGATGATCACTGCAAGTGTGAGGTCAGCTTGTGAATACATGTGTCAAAAAAGGGAGAAACCACTATAAAAAATGTGCATTAAATACATGTTATATATAACTTTCTTAGAGAAAGACAAGGTGTATTATACCATCAGCCTCAGAGCATCTGCCATTCAAACAATGCAGTATTTAAAATAATCTTAATTTTCTTTTCCTCTGAGGACAGCTGAAATTAGTCTAACAATAAAAGTTAAGACACTATAATTGATCTTCAGTGCTTTGGGGGTTATAACTACTTGATGTATAAAATAACAAACAGATGAACAGTGAGATGTAGGGAGTAAATCTAATATTGAAGGTAAATACAAGTTCTTTAGAAATGTCAGAATGAAACATAATTAAACTGATAACATCATAATTTCTACTTCATAGAAGAAAAACTTCACAGGCTATTAGAAAAATGCAAACAAAGTTAGATTACTTAAAAAGACTAGTGAACACAAAGAGAACAAGTAACTTTGAGTATCAGTTTTGTTTGTTTCAGAGGATAGTGTTCCATGGCGACCCATTGGTGATTACCAACAAAAGCTTGAGTTGTTTATTCTTTTGTTTTATTCCCTGGTTCCACTGTTTACCACTCTGAAATTGACAGTGGTACAATACACCTTAGTTACTTGTCTCTCATTACTAAGACAAAATACCTGACACCCAAAATTAAAGGAGGAAATGTATATTTGGCTCACAGTTTGCAGAGGTTTCAGTCCATAGTCAGCTGGCTCTAAGGCAGGGTGGCACAGCAGAGGGGCATTGCAGAGAAGAAATAGAGCACAGCAAGTAGGCAGGTGAGAGCACATTAGCCCTCTTTCTGTGCTTTATATTTTATGCAGGCTACTTGCCCTAGGGCGGGTGTAGCACTCATACACTTAATACTAGTCAGAACTATGCCAAACCTATCAGTGGACTGATTCAGTAATCACACACCCTTGATCCCAGCACCACACACTCTAGATTCAGCTAGCTCTGAAAAGAGTCCCCATGACTGCATGAGACTTTGGGGACATCTAGACACAAGCCATAACATACTGACCTGGCCCCCAAATACACATTCCTGTATACAAAGGCATTTAGTCCATCTTTAAGATTTGCCAAAGTCCTAACATTTTCAGCATTGTAGAAAATTCCAAGTCCAAAATCTCCTCTGAGATTTAACACTTAGCTACAAGCCCCTGTACAAATAAAAAGAAAGTAAACATTTCCAACATTCAATGGCATAAAATAGACATTTCTTTTCCAAAAGATACAAATAGGGGAATAATAGGAATAGGAGGAAAGCAAGTCCAAAATTCAGCAGGGAAAAATTAGGTGCTTGTAGTTCCAAGTCCAGCATTTGGGCAATCTGTGGCAAGATGTGAGCACCAAGTGGTTTGGGTGGCTCCACCTCTACAGCACTCCCAGTGATTGTAGCTCCCATGGCTTCTCTCTTGGGCTGTATCTATTCCTTCCTTGTAGTTTTCCTCAGATGACCCATGTTTCTAACTTTTTCAAATTTCTGGGGTTTCCACTGCACCTTTGGTTTCACACTCACAGCTTAGCCTAACACCCTCTCAGGGGCATACTGCATGGCCTCCCAGGCTTTCTCCTGAAATCTGTATGGAAGCCTTCCTGACCCCACAACTCTTGCATTCTATGTGCACCTAAAACCAGATCTACATGGATCTGCCAGGGCTTGCTGCCAGCTGGAGCAGCAAGCAGACTTCCCTCTCTCTTGGCTGTAAGGGTGGAGTCCCTGGATCACTGGGCACTCAGGACCCAATCCCAAGGAACAAATTCTCTAGGCCACTGCCATTTTGGAACATGGTGCTCTGGGTCTTTCTTCTCAAAGCAGTCTTTCACCTTTGGTACTGAATCTGCAAAGGCTGAAATCCTGCTGGTTCTTGTGATGCTCTCATGCTATTATTTCTGTTATCTTCTTCTGAAATACTTGAGTTTTTCTTGCTAGTCTTTTCATTGGCCAATTTCTCCTCTATTCCCTCTTTGCAGGCCACAACTTCACTGGAACTTTCTTTCCTTTCTGGTCAAGTTTAAATCTTTTAAAAAGCATTCTGGTGGGAACTTTGCTCTTGATTCTCAGCATGGATCTGAATAAAAGCCCCCCTACAAAGCATCAATGCCATAGCCTCAACATTAGACTGTCTTGAAATTTCTTCTACAAAGTTAATTAGTCTGTTTTCCTTAGTCTCAGTCTCAGGCCAAAGTCTCTGGACAGGAGAAAAATGCAGACAAACTTTGTGCCAAGACAGAACACATATTATCTGGAGTCCAACAGCCAATGGAGTTCTTCTTCCCAGAAGAAACCTCCCAAGCCTCATCTTTACCAATAGTATTTCTATCAGCATTCTGATGTTCTGAGCTCTGACCAGAATCTCCCATAAAGTTCAGCCTCAAGTGTTCCAGCACTGCTTTTTTGGCTGGAATCTCTGAACCTTTCAAAACTCTTCCCACAAGCCAGTTCAAAAGGCTTCTGAACCATATGATCAGGTACAATCATAGCAATAACCCTACTTCTCTGGCACCAAATTCTGTCTTAGTTATTTTTCTCTCTATGCTGAGACAAAATACCCAACACTCAAAGTTAAAAGAGAAAAGGTTTATTTGGCTAATTATTTGTAGAGGTTTCAGTCCAAAGTTGACTGGCTCCAAAGCAGGATGGCATGGCAGAGGGGCATCACAGGGGAGAAATTGTTCAAGGCAAGCAGGGAGGTGAGAGCACATTAGCCCTCTTTCTGTCCCTTATATTTTATGCAGGCTACTTGCCCAAGGATGAATGTAACACTCACACCCTTAATCCTCGCCAGAACTATGCCAAACCAATCAGGGGACTGATTAAGTAATCACACACCCTTGATCCCAGCACCACATACTCTAGATTCAGCCACTTCTGAAAAGTACCCTCTCAATGACTGAATGAGTCTTTGGAAGGACATCTAGACACAAGCCATAACACATCTATTATGCAGTTGAAGAGAGTGGAAAATGCTCTTTCTGTAATAGTAGAAATTGGGATTTGTTTTACCCTATTGTTTTAACCTAGTGGCTATTTATTAAATCTGTCTTAATATATTACCTTAAATAACACTCTCTATTAAGATATATTTAAGTTTTCTAAATGATATAGAGTATTTTGCTAACAATTAAATCAAATTAAACAAATAAAATGCAATACTAGTGAAATGATAAAGCCACTGAGTAAAATATATGTTACTATGCAAGATAACATGTTCTGATAGAAAAAGAGAAGTTAGATTACTAGAATTACTAATTCTTATCACCAATGATGTGATATTAAATATTTTTCTAAATTTGCCCTTGAAGTATGTCATTCAAATAGATTAGCTAGTGTTTTCTAAAAAATTTGAATCATTTGTCAAGTAGGATCTTGTACATAAATATTAAAATGAAAGAAGCAACAATTCTAATTATATGGCATTTGTATTGAGAAACTTATTTTTAAATTCAGTGTCTAATTGTTCCTCCTAAGCACATGTTGTTTATATTAGAGCTGTTTTTCCTTTCTTATTCACTTCTTTTTTCCCTCTTTCCCTCCCTCTATCCTTCCTTCCTTCCTTGCTTGAATTATCTAATTTCAACAATGCATGAAAACCTTATTTCTGTAGGATAATCTATATATACATGGAAAAATGAAATAAACATTTAGTAATTCTCCAAAATCACAGAAGAATAAATATACAGTAAACTGATTTCAATATAATTATATCAATGTCTAAAATAAACCAAAAGTGTATTAGTTAGTGTATACTACAGTTCCTCCTAAGTGAATTAAGTCATAATGGATTGCTATGAGCCTTTCTTATATTGGATTAAGTTCTAATTTCAAGAAAGAAGTCAAATTATTCAAAGTCATATTATTATATGGAGATTCATCTACTAAAATTTGTATTTCATTTTAATGAAAGAAACAAATATTTATCTAAAATAATACTTCTGTAAGGTACAAAGACTATCATAATATGAAAATATTTGCTAAAATTTAATAATTTCAGAAGGAGATAAAACAATTCTACAACAAGCTTTTAAAAATACACTAGATATGAAGGCACATTGTGGATCTTTGACAAGGTTTTGTTGCTCTTGTTTTGTTTTTTGCTTACTGTACACATTATGGAGATTTATATACAAAACTTTTGAATAAATTGAATTTGCATAATGTGAAATTCCAATTAATTGATATTTGAAAAATACTGTATGTTATTAAATATGGCTGTGGTGAAATACATTAACAAAATGCCCCCTTGGTGTCATATTGGAGATATTTCCACTATATTTGTATAAAAAGTACCTCACCTTTTAATTTCGTATTCAAATCAAATTGTCATTATCAAGTAAGGCCATGCCATTTTTTTTTTTTTTTTTTTTGGTACTGGGGATCCAACTCAGGACCTTGTGCTTGCAAGGCAGGCAGTGGAACCATTGAGCTAAATCCCCAGCCCTGGCCATGCCATCTTTTTAAATAAATGAATTAATGTATCATGTAATAACATAGCCCCAGAGATGGTTAGAAATTCTAACACCATTTAACACAGAACATTAAACAATGAGCATTTTTCAGGGTTTTTTAGAGGAATAAGACCAATTGAATCTATATACATTTATAAGAGAGAGTTTAACAGATTGGCTTATATAACTAGAAGCTGAACAATTTAACAGTGGATTGTAGGTTGGAGATTCTGCTCAGTCTCAGGAAAAGAGGAACAAGTGCTGCAGTTTAAATCAAAGGTTGAAATAGTAGAAGCTTCTTGGAGAATCTCTGATTTGCATCTGATTTCAATGCCTGAAGATTATGGAAACTCATAGAGGTGATGATGGCACCTGCTCGTGAAGAATAGAATTTGTGAGCATCTGCATATTTCTCCTTTCTTTTGTTTTTGTTCCATCCAGGCCCCCATTTTATTGGATGATGCTCCCCACGTGCAGGGCAGATCCTCTCCCTCATTTCACTAATGCATATGCTAATTGTCTGGTTTCTCTCACTCCTGCCAATTGACAATCAATTTTAATTATGACACAACATAAAAAAAATTTATAAATCACTTCTGATTATCAAGGTGAACTTACTGTTTTATTGTTATCTCTATAAATCTTTTAAATTTTTTGGCAGTACTTAGAACTGAATCATTGAATCCAAGACCTTGTACATACTAGGCAAGTACTCTTGAATTGAGGTGTCTCATCAAGCTCAGTTTTCTTTGTGTTTGTGCCCTTCTACAGGGTTCTTGAGTAAAGCTCATAGGAGCTACTAAGTTCAATGACCCAAAATGAAAAAATATACACTTTATATATGTAAAAATATAATTAATGATAAAGGATTTTGAAGAGAACTAGACAAATTTTGAAATGAAATTAAAATTTAAAGTACACATACAAAATAAAATATTTAATTTGATATAAATTTGATTACACAATTGAAGTAATGAATGTAAAAATATGTATATTTCACACAATTACAAAATTCCAAATTCACAAAAGAAATAAAAGTCAAGATTTAACTTAGAGGTGGGGCATTATAGGACTTTTAGGAGAGGTAAATCATTTTAAATAGATTCTCAAGTCAATAGAAATTTAATAAAACAACATAAGTGGAAGGACAATGTAAATATATCATTTTTTTGGAATTACAAATCTTCCAGTAATCTGTAAGAATATTTTATGTGAAAAGCAGTATTAGACCTACAGTCCAGGTTATAAGTAGCATTAATTCAGGCAAAAATGTACATTCACCTAATTTAATAAAAAAGGAAAAGTTCTATATCTGTATTACAAAACAACATTGTTTTATATTTGGTTTTAATAAGGCAGAGGGAAGAGTTGTAAATCTTTTCCATAGTTATATGTCATAAACATGAGCCAAGAATGAGATGAACAAGAATGAAAATGAAGAAATGGCATTTAGAGGAGGAATGAGGGAGATGGCTTGGAAGGGGAAGGGGATTAAAAGAAAAAAAGCAAGCTGTACTATGTACATATACCCACTCCCCAAGATGAATGTAAACTTTATATACTGCAAACATGTACTAATAAAATAAATGAATATTGAGATAATAATTAAAAGACATATTGAATCCAAAGAAACTGATTTATGATTTTATTATTTACTGGTCACATATGTTATCCATGCTAAATTAACTGTTATGAATTCCTCAGTATCACAAAAATATAATGGGGAAGCATACTGGGAATCCAGGCCAACAAACAAGTGAGAGAACACTGGGCATCTAGTCAATTTTATTTAAACAGGAAATATTTAATTGGATTTGACATACATGTTTAAAAAAGAAAAAGGAATTTTAAAAATAATATCCCTAGTTGTAAAATACAATTTTTCTTGAAAGAGTGGCTTCTCCAAAGTAAAAGACAAATATTATAAATTGCACATGAATGAAAAAAATTACATAGCAGATGCTAATATAATATCAATATACTTTAACCATATTCATTAAAATAAGCAGGGATATAATTGGGAAAGTGGAAACCCAATTAACCTGCTTAACCTGCCTATTTAGATTGCAAGTTGCTAACATATCATGCATACAATTCCAGTATCAAGGGACTATTCAGTGAATTCAAATGAATTTAAGACAAATTAAAGTAAAATATATAATTCTGTAGATAAAAGTAAAACAATATTAAATTAGGTAAAATTGCAAGTATAATCTATACTCAGTGTTAAAAAAATTACAACATTCCACAGAAAATATTTTGATTGATATTTTAGCACTTAGATTATATATTAGAAATGAAAAACATTCAAGCTCTATGTGTATATAAAACTGTGAGCATGTATCATACCATCTCTAATATGCCTTTTGTGCAACCAAAAACAATGTAATTACTATATTTAAAACATTATGGAGCTCTCCTGAAGCCTGTGTTGTACAAAGAGAGAGGAATGGAGAATAGGACCCTGTGGCCTTTTATGTTTAAAAGACAAGTTTTAATATCACTGTATTCTCAGAGAAATTGAGAAACAATTCAGGGATAATTAGAAACATTTGCTTGAGGGTGTGTCGAAGGAATCTTTATATTTTGCAAATATATTAACATGGATTGTAACTTCTATTTAAATTTGAGATATTTGGTTCATTTTAAATTCCTCATCTGACTTCAGCTGTACCTAGTAGTATCAATGACTACGTGCTATGGTCAAGGACATCACGAGAACTGATTGAAAGCAGGAAATTTATATTTCTGTGAAAACATTAATATTTTCTGAAGAGAAATTATATACACTTATCATGATATAGAAAGATGAGCAACACAAATAAAACAAAAATTATGTATTGAGTGACTATAGAAAATTGTTATCAGATCATCTATCCCTGTTATTACTGGTAATTCATTGTTACTCATCTATGTATTCAAAACATATATGACATCTTGAATTTCATTTTGCTTACCAATCTCCCAAATGTTTTTCTCTTTAAAGTTGTACCTGATTTTTTAAACCAAAATTATATGCCATAATAGTGTTATTTATATAAAAGTATAGTTCATAGTTTTCTTTCTTCTAATATCTTGTCAGCATCTTGCACTCTTAACATAGTACTATGTGATAAGAAAAAGAACTTTGTGAAAGTACCTTCACATAAAGTTCAAATTTTTAGAATATTTTCCCAGAAACAAGACAACTTTTAAGAAGCTGAAATAATTCTTAAAAATGCATTTTCAGTATTGTTAACTCTCATGCATAGTGAATAAAAAAGTACAATTTCTTTAGATACATGTGTTTAATTTAGAAATATTAAACATTTCAAGTTCTTGGGAAATTCCATAAGTTTAAGAATACAAAGGTAAGCAAGAATCAGATATAGATTCATGCAGTGTTTATACTTACACATCTACATATGAAAAGTAGCCAATATCATCACTAATATTTTAAAGTTAGTTCAATAAATTCCTATGAATTATTCTTGTTTACTGCTGGTATTTCAGCCAAGTGAACAGTGCTCTTTTTTTACCTTGGAATTTATAAATTGTTGAAATTTTTGTTAAACGTGATTTTTTTAGTTTACACTGATAAGTGCTTGCACTTACCTGTATTAAAAGTTTTCAAAAAGAATAATAAAACTATAGTGAATACAGTTTTTCTGCATTTAAAAAGCAGTTAAAATCTCTATGTATTTTTGAGAAATAGTAATCTTCATTAACCTATGAAATAATAAAAGTAAAATCTATTTTAAAGTAATTCAGCTTGCATGCAACTGTATAATGTTAAACCCCTGTTATTTTCCTTTTTCATCTTCCTATATAGGTGAACTATATGGCTATCAATTCTCAGAAAGAAGCAAATCCAATAAATATTTCAGAAAACAAAACAAATTATAATCTCTTTCTAACATAAAGCATTTGTTACCAATGCACATTAGTCTCAAATGAAACATTCAACACAGAGGCATTATCTAAAAAAAATCCAATATTTTAATAATTTGTGACTGGAGTAGGGCACACTGCAGCACTATGAAATATATTTACAAGACATAGTGGCAGATCTTTCTACCTTCTATACTAAGAAGATCTTATTAGTGTGGTTCTTTTGGGAAGAAAAATAACCAAGCTACAAGTAATCATAAGCATCAATTAATAATCTATGAAATATAAAAATATCTTTCCCATCTTAATTTTATTTTTAATAGTTCACCAAGTTAGGCTGATTTTACTTTTGGAGGTAAAATTACAAATTTGAACATCCAAGATTAAATGCAAAATAAAATTTCAAATAGAAATTGAGGAAAAATCATAAAATGAAATATTGTCAGGGTTAGGATCAGGTACTCTAAGTTGATTCTGTGTGTCTTTTGAATATTGATAAATTTTCACAAAATAAAATATAATATTGACATCTAGTTAATTTACTTAGCTAATATTTATTAAAATTCATCTCTATAGAAGTACTTTAGAGAAGAAAAGTCAAACTACAAGCATTATCTCCAAAATGTTTATGTAAAAGAAGAAAATGAGGAACTACCAAAATTGATAGCAGATAGAAATAAGCTACAAATGGGCTGGGGATTTAGCTCAGCAGTTCTGGCACCTACCTCACAAGTGTAAGGTCCTGAATTCAATCCCTGGTATCAGAAAGAAAAAAAAAGAAATAAGATACAAATGACAGACACACAAGGTATTACTAAGAAATCTGTGCAAAGTATACTGTATTAAAATGTAGTTTAAGAAGTTTCAGTGACTGAATGATGATGTGTTTTACTGTATCAGTGACAACAGAAGTAATGAATGTTATCGTTAGAGTGGACTTCATGGTTCATTTGAGTTGATATTAAATCATACTGCCCAACACAAGGGTAATGTTCTTTAAAGCCATGTGTTGGGAGGAAAATTTGTATTGTTAGCCTTATTCAAGATAAAACATCATCATATCTGTTTCCTAGTAGATAAAAATATCTAATAATAAGAAGTATATATTCTGTGCAAGAACGGAAATGGACTATAAACTCCAAATTCTAATTTCAGTTTTATGTTTGATATTGGGCCCACGTAAGTGAAGGGAGGCATTGGGAAATATGATGGGGGCAGCAAAAATAGAGATAAGAGTATATTCATTCTGAGAAGGGTAGAACACTAGCAGTTATTATAAATTTTCTATTTTATACAAACAGCAAGAAAATATTTTTCTGAGGGGGCAGTACTTTCGTATTACTTCTCTAATAGATGATAAGATTTCTGAAAGACCAGAACTTCTCATTAATCATACACTAAAATAATTTTCCAAACTTTAAGATTCTTGCTATATAATTGAAAATGTACTTTGCATTTCTTTTTTATACTTAAGATAATATAATTAGAAACTTTTATCTAGTCGGATGTTTCTAATTTTATAAGAATAAAATCACTGGTTTTAGTGGACATTTGACTGTATCAATAATATTGAATGATATTTTTGATCACATACTGTGCAGATAATTATGTACCACCATTTTATTCAATATATTCCATTCACTGGGATAATGGTCCCTTTAAAAATTGGAATTTATTTCTCAGAAAAAAAGTTGGATTAAAAAATTACCAGTCTGTGATAAATCTAGACTTAGTCTTGATTACAGCTTTTCAAGGCATGTTTATTGAGAAATATTTCTTATCCTAAACTATTTGTCTCTTATAATGTATCCTCTGTGTTTTAACAAGTAGCAACTTCTAACACCCATAGTTTGTCCATGACACCACAGTTTCCTTGTGCCCTTCTACAACCACCTCCAGTTGCTAGCATTGTAGACCTGGTGCTCACATTCTTGTTTGATTTGGAGAAATCTCCATCTCTAGGGCATGAAGTTGTGTAACATTGTGAACCTGAATTATTTCAATCAGCATACTGCATTTGAGATTTACCTATGTCTGTATGGTAGTTCATTCATTTTTATTCCAATCAGTTTCTTGATTGGGATAATTTTCTTACTATTTTTCTACTCACAAGCTAAGGGACATGTGGAATATACTTATATTCTGGTAATTGTGAATAGAACTGAATACAATGTAGGTACTTTTTTATAATGATGTGCATTATTTCACTTGAATAAATACTAGTTAAACCAGTGGTTCATGTAATATGTTCCACGTTTAAAACATGCTAAGGTGTTTTCTGAGTCATGTATAATAGTTACAGTAGCTCTGAATCTTCACTAATAGTAGTCATTGTTGTAAATCACATTCTTTTATTCCAATTCTATAAATATGTAGTGATATCTAATAGTGACTTCAAATTTAGTTTCTCTGAATGAGTTACAATATTTTTTAATGGATAACCTCATAAAAAGTTTTCCCTTAATAATAAAAATGTAAATTAGGTTATGGGATGGTTATTAACTACATCATAAATGCTAATCTATCATGTTACTGTTTTTCTCTCAGTTACAAGGTGAGATATAGTTTTAAAATATATAAAACATGCAATATTTCTCAGGATTTCTCAGTTTTTATTCTGGTTTATTCAACCATGAATTTTTTTTTTTTTTGCCTTGATAGTTAACATAGCATTGTAACCGTACTTTCACTTACACACTCCCCTTTGAATTTCTCTCATAGGATTACTTTCATTGTGTCTCATAGATTCCTGTATGTTGTATTGGCATTATCATTTAATTGTGGAAACTGTCCAATTTCTTTTTTAATTTCCTTTGAGACCTATTGGTTGTTCAGGAGAGTGTTATTCAATTTCCATGTGTTTGGGAAGATCTTGTGATTTCTTTTCCTATTGATTTCCAATTTAATTGTGCTATGGTTTGATAATATACAGGGAATAATTTCAATTCCCTTGCATTTACTTAAGCATGATCTATGACCTAGCACGTGGTCTATTTTAGAGGAGGACATGTGTGCAGCTGAGAAGAATGTGTATTCTGATGTTGTGGGATGGAACACTCTGTAGACATCTATTAAGTCCATTTGTTCAAAAGTTTGGTTCTGTTCTAGTATTTTGTTGTTGATATTTTTGTCTAGTTGATCTGTCTATTTGTGAAAGTGGCACATTGAGGTCCTCCAACACTATGGTATTAGTGCTTATTTTCTCCTTCATGTCCATTAATATTTGTTTCATATAATCGGGTGCACTAGTATTTGGTGCATATACATTTATGATTGTCATCTCTTCCTCTGGGATTGTTCCTTTTACAAGGATGTAGTGACCTTCTTTGTCTCTCTTAACTAGTTTTGATTTGAAATCTACTTTGTCTGCAAATAGGACAGCTAGCTTGTTTTTGCTCAGTTTCCTGTCACATGGAGTATTGTTTTCTATCCTTGACTTTCAATCTATGGATTTCTTTTAGAATTAATGTGTTTCTTGTGTACAGCATATTGTCAGATCTTGCATCTTGATCCAGTCTTCCAGTTAATTTCTGTTGATTAGTGAATTGAAGCTATTAACATTAATGGTTATAAATAATATGTATTGACATCATTGTTATAATATTTTCCTGTTGTTGGCAGTTTTATCCCCCCACCCTGTGCTGGTTTTGTATTCATGAAGTTCTGTAGGTGGTTTTTTTTGTCATGAAAGTATCTTATTTCACGATCAGTTTTGAAAGATAGTTTTGCAGGATACATCAATCTGGGTTGGAGGTTGTTTTCTTTAGGACTTGAAATACTTCACTTTAGGCTCTGCTTCGCTTGAGGGTTTGTTTTGAAAAGTCTGCTGTGATCCTGATGGGCTTTCCTTTGTATGTGACTTTTTTTCTTTAACTGCTTCTAATATTTTGTTCCCTCTTTGGTTTCTGGAACCTTGACTATTATGTGGCTAGGTGTAGATTTTTTTTGATCAGGGATAGTTGGAGTTCCATATGGTTCACTTATGTGCATGTCAAACTCTTTTCATATGCTTGGAAGTTCTCCACCATTACTTCTACAAAGATATGTTTTTTTATGTTGATGGCAAAATCTCTTGCTTTTTCACTGACTCTGATCAGTCTTCTTTTTTATTATTAAATTCTTTTATTGGTACATTGTAGATATACAACACAATTACATTTCTCAGGGGGAATTGTACCTTTACATAATGCATCTTGGTTCTTATTTTTTCCCCATTCCTAGCCCTCCCTTCACCCCCTCCACCCTTCCCTATTTACAAAGATTTTATTTCCAGTTTTTCCATTTCTCATCATTTTTACTTTCCCTTCTTTCCTTTCTCCTACCCCTGCCACTACCCCTACCCATTTGGACCTTTTCTTCCTATTTTACATTATCGATTATTCATTCTAATCATTGGTATATTTTAGGTATACAATATAATGACATTCGTCATTGGAA
>NW_004624748.1:24169446-24182814 GCF_000247695.1 Heterocephalus glaber | reverse complement strand
TTCCAGTCCCTTCTTTCCTTTCCCCTGCCCCTCCCACTTCCTTTCCCTTTGCCCCTTTTCGTCCTATTTCACATTACTTATTATATGTTTTAGTCCTTATTTACACTTTCAGTTTCTCACACCAGAGAAACTATTCAGTGTATAAATACCAAATTTCACTCATTGTAATTGGGGTGTTTAGAATTTCTATATCTTCTTTATTTAACTTTGGCAATTGATGTCTAGGAATCTGTCCATTTCTTTTGTGTTTTCTGTTTTATTAGAGTACAGGTTCTCAAAGTAGGTATTGATGATCCTCTGGATTTTTACAGGGTCTGTTGTGACTTTACCTTTTTTGTTCTTAATTGCATGCATTTGAGTCTTTTCTTTCCTTTTTTTGGATAAGGTTGGCTAAAGGTTTGTCATTTTATTTATTCTTTCAAAAAACCAACTCTCTGATTCATTGAATTTTTGCATCATTCTCTTAGTCTCCATTGCATTGATTTCTGCTCTGATCTTTATAATTTCCTCTCTTGTATGAGCTTTGGGTTTGTTATGCTCTTCTTTTTCTAGGAGCTTGAGGTTCACCATTAGGTTGTTTATTTGAGCTCTCTCAGTTTTCCTAATATGAGCATTCACTGCTATGAATTTCCCTCATAGAACTGCTTTCATTGTGTCCCATAGATTTCTGTATGTTGTACTGGCATTAAAATATATGGAATTTTAAAAATGGTTGAATAAGTAGTAGATTAAGGCAAAGAAGGTAAGATGAAAAGAAAATTTAAGATATAGAAGAGAGAAAAATCAGGATAAGATAGAAAGAATGAAAGGTAAAAAGAAAGAAAGGAAGAAAGAAAGAAAAAGAAAGAAAGAAAGAAAGAAAGAAAGAAAGAAAGAAAGAAAGAAAGAAAGAAAGAAAAAAGAACATTTTGAGCAGCAGTAGGGGAGATAAAGAAAGGAGGCCAAAGGAAGAAAAGCAAAAATTGAACAAAAAAATAGGAAGAAAACATGAAAATAATTAAGACTAAGAAAGAATCTGTTTGACAGAGCTGTTTAATTATTACTCAATCTCCGCCTTACTCTCTTAAACATACTAATCTTCATATAACTTCATAGATAAGTACATCATTAATAAATATTATTTTATGAACATAATTAGAAATAGCTAATAATAATATTACTTTTGACTTCACAAGTAACAGTCCTCCAGTGTTGATGCAAACCACCAAAATCTTTTTGAAGACTTTTTTATAAAAATTTAAATATTAGGGTAAGGCAAGGAACATGATGAAAGTGGTGATAATGGTCAGAGCATATTATGTGCATTTTGAATCTGCACAGATGAAATCCATTAATCTGTGTGACTGATACACAAGTAAAAAGTGAAATATCACACATAGAATTTTTTAAAATAGTAATAAAATGAAGCCTTCTTTTTGCAGTTCAGAAAGCTGAAAATAATGCTGCTCCTTCATAATGACAAAACATCAACTAGACTACTAAATTTAGATTTCTCATAACTTGCATTTTAATGAGATAAGCTCCCAGGACAGTAGATCAGCAGCCATCCAAGGAGGACAGTGCTCTGTCAAGGGAAGACAAAACTTGATGACTTTCTCATCTGTGCCCAAGCATGAGATGAAGAACAGCCTCACAGGAAATCAAGGTAGAAGAAATAAACTGTAACTATAATGTGTTATGGGTGTTAAAATGTCAATTGTAGGCTATCATAGTGACCCTGAAATCTCATCAAAACTGCTAAGTTCTCACTCATTGACCTGCTATTTTCCCCAGACCTCCTTTTGCTGACATAGGTATGGAATGAGGGTGAGGTAGATTAGAAAAAGACTGTGATGGTTAATTTTTGTTGTCTACTTGATTAGCTTTAGATACATAGGAGATTAGTGACACACAATTGTGTACCTATGTCTGGTTTGGTCATGGTGATTTAACCTGAGTACCACGTCTTGTCCTTGTTCCCATCCTCATGCTCTGTATTTCCCTCAGCTCTTAGCTTCTTTGGTTCCAGGAGTTGAGCAGATTTAGTCTGCCACACCCTCCACTGTGACGCTTCTGACTTGCAGCCAGTTACCACAGAAAGAAATCTCTGTAACTGTGATACAAGATAAACTGGTCTTCCTTTAGGTTTTGTGTATAAGTATTTTTTCCCAGCAGGAGAAATCTGACCAACACAGACTCCTTTGCCAGTAGTGCAGGCAGGCAGGAAAATATACCCACAGAAGCTCCTTGCAAGATTGTAGTAAACATTAAGTTAGTTATTCAATTGATGTAGCAAGGAAAAGAGAAAGCCCTAAACAATTTTGAAAAGAACAAATTGCAAGGTTTATTCATATTTAGCATTAATATAGTGTGTTATTTTCATAGTGGTAGATGCCATTCACTGAAAGAGAACGGAAAACTTGAAAATAGACACATATTTATAGTAGATGGATTATTTGGTGATGTCAAGGTACCTCAAAGCAGAAAGGATAGTCCTCTGAACAAATAATAATGTTCAACAAATGACAATGTTAGTGTCTTATAGAGGAAAAAAGGAAAATAAAAGAAGGATGAAAGAAACAAAGAGAGAGAGAAAAGGAGAAAAATATATGAATCTTGATACACAATTTCACCATATGAAAAATTAATCTGAATGTCTTAGTCTAAATGTTTATACTTACAAATATTCATTATATACAAGAAAACACAAGAAATACATTCTGTGACTTTGTGTTGGGCAAAAATATCTTAGGCCAAAAATGCAAAATTATAATTGTTATAATTTATATATCAAAAAACTCGGCCTTTTGGGTCAGTTGTTTTAAATTATGACTTTTTAAGACATTGTACAATCTATGAAAATAGAAATTAAATACTAGGAGAAAATTCTGTATAAAACTCACATATATATTTAACAGAAAATGTATTTTAATGATATATATCTCAGATAATATATGCTTATATATACTTTCACATATTTAAAAGAACACAAAGAAAATATAAAGATTCTGACAATGTCATAGTAAGAAATTAAAGTGTGTATGTAAAAAAAATGGTGGATATATTTGAACAAATGATTCATCAAGAAAGATACATATTATATATTTCTCAAAGTTTTCAGTTACTAGAAAAAATTTATACCACAATTTACAACTATAACATTAAAACTGCTTAAAGTTTAGATTTAAAAAAAGAACTCACAGGTCTAAATGCTCACAGAAATGAAAAACAATGTAAACTCTTATTTTTTACTGATGTCAATGCAAAATGACACAGGCTTTTAAAAAAATATTTGCTGTTTTCCATGTGTTCCATGTGTCCTATATTATAGGTGGCTAAGTTAGGTAGAAATGAATATGCAGTCAGAAAGGAACTGGGCTCTCAAGGAAGTCAGCATAAAAAATAAAGACATCAGAATTCTCTCTGGAGGTGCATTTGAAGATCAGGCCTCAAGATAAAGATTCAGTGGCCAGCCCTAAATACTTCCCTAAGGGATAAGCAGTACCTTGGAATTATACTAAAATTGGTATCACCTGGGCCAATAAAGTCCAGATGCACATCAGTCACCCAGGTGTGTGACCAGAGCATCTAGACTCATCCCTTTCAAAAAATGTCTTTGTTATTTCCATGTACCCTTGCTACATCACCTGCTTCTCTATTGGATCAATATTAACTAAGCAGGTATACTTGTAATTTTATTGGTTGATCATAATTTGAGGTTGTACTCACCTCATGATTTTGTATCTACCTCTTGATTTTACTCTAAAAACATTCTTAAAGAACTTGCCTCAGTGGCAACCTACTTTTAGTACCCCTCCTTCTCTCAAGAGCTATTCCTATTCTCAATAAACCTTTCCTATTCTTAACCTCTTTATCCTTTGGAATTTATTCTTTGAATTCAGGGAACATAAACTTGGTTTGTTTGGCATCTAATAGGTTCAGAGTTATATTTTCTCCTATATAACTATGGTTTCATTCCTAGATACTTTCTAAGGAAAAATGAAATGTGTGTTCAGACACACACAAACCCCATAGGGAAATTTTTATAGTTGCTTTATTGGTTAATCACCAAAAACTAGAACTAAAAATGTCTTTCAAATGATGAATAGACAAATCATGAATTAAACAAACTTTGGTACTATATATATGTTTATCTAGAAAAATACTAATACATAATAAAATGAACTATTTACACATCTAACTAATAGCACAAAACAATCACAACTATTTTAAAGTAAAATAAGCCAGCACAAAAGCCTATGTAATAAATGATTTCTTTTTTAAGACATTGTAAAAATTGCAATAACTATAGTGGTAGACTATAAAACCATACTTGATTGAAGAATTGGTTGGTGACTATAAAGAATTGTTTGGTTCCCATCAGAGAACATTAAGAACTGAATGAAATAAACTGTAATTGGATTACTACGGTGGTAATATAACAATGCATGCTTATCAAGACTGCATAAAAGATGCACTCCAAAAGGCCAAGTTTTACATTATGTAAATTACAACAATTACAATTCAATAAGAGTGACTTATTCTTAAAAACCCAACCCTGTCATAACTTATGATGTTAACTAAGAGACAGTAAATATAGGGTTGAGAGTGTTTTCTTGCTACTTAACTTCATTTGCAATGCAGTACAGAAAATTTGTAAGTCTTATATTATATAACAATATGCATAAAGGGGTAAATGCATGTTTTAAAATAAAGATAAATATTAATTGAATGAGTTTTAAATAGACTAAGAGAATGGAATTTCAGATAAGGGGAAGGAAGGAGATTTCCAGGTTGTGCTATGACACAGCTGAGGCTGGAAGTGAGCACTTTTGTGTCTGCTTTGACTGAGTAGCATTTAAGTGATATCTCCTGGGCATAAAAAAAGGTCTGAGCAAGCAGGCAAGATGTTATCCAGGCTAGGAGGGTACATGTCTTTCTCTTCTGGGTGATTAATCTGGCACAGTGCTAAAACAGCAATTCAAGAGCTCTAAATTGGGTAGTTCTTTCTGAGAAGGCATGCCACTCTCTCCGGGAGAGATCTATTGTACAGAGGAAAAAAAAATTAGATTTAATTAACAGTACCCTTCTCTTGACCACTTTCTGACTCTCATATTTCATTTTCAAATTTGGCACATTAATGTGTGTACTATTTTCAAAATTTTGTCGATCTTTTCTAACATAGATTCATAGATAATCTACTTTGTCACACTTTGTTATAATCCCAGGAATAGAAAAATGCTGATTCTATTTGAGAGAAAATACAGAATCATAGATTTTATAATAATTATTACTTTGTACTTGACTACAGCTCTGTGAATAATATCCTAGGAATGGTGAATAAATCTGTGTTTGAATACACAAATGTATTAGAATTTCAGTTATTCCTGATTATCTAATTTTGTGTTTATGTCTGTCTCATATATCCCCCACAACCACTGATGCACAGTTAGATTCAATTTAGTCGACCTGAAATATAGTTGAAATTGTAGATTATTGAGAATTAATCTCAAATTCAATAAAAAGTCTTTAGGCATTATTTTTTTCACTGTATACACACAAAATTTTATATATGTGTAGTAGCTGTGGAAGGAAATTAAGATGGCACAATACAATGCAAATTCTAGATCACAAAGGTAAGAAGTTGCACAGAGAATATTGAACATAAACTGGCTCAATTATTTGCTGGTAATGAACCATAGCTTTGCAAAAAAAAAAAGTCTTTCCAAATTGCCAATGATTACTTACCTAGAGAAACAATTCACTTACTGCAAAGTTGAAAGCCTATGGAATTATCTAGTATATCTATATTTAACACTAACTTGAATTAGAGGGAATAGAATATCTACATCTGAAAATGTATTGCTCAGGTGGTGTCTACCCAGTGTTCATGATATTGTCACATTCTTTGTAAATCTGTCAGAAGGAAAATAAAAACCTTATACTTTATATCCCTATTTTAACTTGGTTATATATGCTGGGATGAAATACACTGTTTCTCTCCACTGACAGTCTTCAAGCTAGAGGAGACACAGACTTCTGTTGACATAATTAGGGTACTGAACTTTTTAGTTAGTTAATTAGAGAACTTCTTAGTCAATTGTACAACAGTTTCAAAAATTAATTTCAAAAACAAATCATAAATAAAATTATGGTCGATTTAGAATACCCTCCAAATTTATTCTGCATAGGTTTGCTTTCATTTTACAATAACAATAAATATACTTTTTATTACTGTCTATAGTATTATTGTTTATAATGATTAATGACAACTGTTAATGTATTTATACCAAAGAAATGTAAACATCAAAAAGACTATACAAACTTTAAATCATGTGCATCTGGTAATGTAGACAGACAATTCTTTGTATGTATACTGTTTATCCTATGAACATGCTTTTTAAAAACATGCTACTTTGCTTTTTTCCATAAATAAAATGTAAACTTGTACAATATTAAACTGCAATTCTTCCAAGATCAAAACTGAATAGAAAATTAAGTCAATTAGGTGTTAGATTCAAAAAATACATAATTTGGTTATTTACACACTTTCTATTGTTTAATATTTATTAAAAACATCTTTTTTGCCATGTTATATGCCTCATCTGCTTTTTCTAGTTTTATTTGACTTTGTAGATACATGCATATAATTTTACACAGAAATATTTATTTAGTTTTAGATTGATTGGATGATAAATATTTTCCACAGCCTGAAAGGAAATTAGTAACTAGTGTTGAGATGGCAGAGAAAAGGGTACAAGGAAAATATGATGATAAATTCTACCAATTTATTCAAGATTCCTCTGTAAAGTATTTTGGATTTATTATGTGTGCCTGAAAACCTTAGCCTTGATCTCATGGAAGAAAGCCTTTGCTTTGCTCAACAGGAAATGCACTAGAACTGTATTTTCCATTGCTTGCTGTCAGAGAAAGTACATTTATATTGATCATTTACTTCCTATCTTTTGCAAAGTAGACATCTGGCAACTTAAAATGTCTTGAAGATAAACATTTAGATTGTTTTCTGAATTAGTTTCCAATTTTTTTTCAAATTATATATTCAATAACAAATAGTAATTGTTGCAAGATTTGAATGTATAAAATTAATCTGAGTTGATATCAAATTCCTACCAAATTTTTATTTAAGTGCATTTAAGAGGATACAATGTTTTTAAACTTCAAATACATTTTAAGTATTATTGACTCAGAAATTAACTTTGTTCTTTCATTTTGTAAATCCAGTAGATACCTTTTCTCCCTAAATCATATATCAGTCCACAAATTGAAATTTTATTTTAAATAATAAGAAAATTATTCCTATCTTGAACTGATGGAGACCACCTTGAGCTAGCTACAAATTCATAAATTGGCTTTTCATATTAAAAGTCTGAGTCTCCCTATTAGCCCACAATGGCTTGCCTGAAGAGACAGCAGTTGGTGTGTGGGAAAGGAAAAACTCCCCACACCATTGATCACAGCAGAGGTCTCAATTATCCATGATTCTGTGATATCTTGGATGGCCAAGACAATAGTGCAGTTAAGGGCAGCATGTCTCATACAGAAAATTCCTATAGAGGCAAAAATTAATCCATGGGATGAAACAAATTTCCCATTAACCAATAATCTGTTCCTACTAGAATATCTTACTTCCTTGTTGTTAGGACACTGCTTGAGTTGGTGCTCTCCACCTCACTGCTGCCTGAAGCTCCCCTTACCCCTTCTAGAAACTGCATGATCAATAAATAGTGGTAAGCTCCAGGAGACAGTGTCTTAGCCAGATGAGAGCTATGGCTGTCCTGGGCTCCTCATTTATGTATTAAGATCTTGTCTTGTCTTTCTTAATCAGTCCACCATACCTTTGGTCAAATGATTGGGGACCTGATCAGCCTCCAGTATTGAACTTCATTCTATTACATTTGTATTGTATTCTGAGTATTAACATTTCATTTACACTGTAGTAAACATTTAATAGATGACAAATTGAAACTAATTACATTAAAAGATACCTATGTATTTCACTCAGTAAATTACATTATCTCTATTATAACTTTTCAATTTGTCTTTTCTTTCACATTACAATGCAGATCTATTTTTAACCAATGATTATAACCAAAATATAATAGTAAGTTTTGTTATCAATTATTTATTTGGGCTCCATTAATTAATCTTTGTGTTGTTTTGTTATTAATCACTATCCTATTTTCCTCATTAAGCTGTCTCCCTGATTCTGAAAAATGTTAAATAAGCATTAAAAATTTTTACAAGCAAGTAAATATCTTATTTATAAACAGCTATTAATTCATACATCATCTTTTTTTGAATTATTCAGCATGAGAATGATGATGTATACCAAAGGCCTCTATTTATTGACTGCTTTATAAAAATATTTCAATTTTATTCATTTTTACAAAGCAATTATCTAAAAAGTGACCAATGACTTCAAAGTCAAAAACCTATCTTATTTTGTTATAATTTTAAATTTCCTTTTGGTATTTTGGCATTCATTGTTTCTATTACCTTTAAATCTTTTCCTCTTTTGCTTTCTCTGTCTGATGATAATTTATTGAATACATTGTTTTAATTTATTCTTTCAATTATTTGTCCTCTTCCATCTGTCACTGTAACTATATCTCATAAAATTTTTCTTTTTTGTGTTTTTCACTTCCAAGAACCATATCAATTTTAGTATGATCTGACTATGTAAGGCTGCTAATATACCAATAAAATTTTTAAAAAGAATACTTTAAACTAGTATTACTTTCCAGGACAAAAGTAAACCCATATTTTAAAAAAAGGTTTGAGCTTATAAATAACTAACTGCCTATTGGACACAAATATATCATACTGGCAAATAAAACTCAGTATCTCCCTACAGTAATTTTGTGGGAATGATTTTACTCTCCACAACAAAGAATTTTCCTACTATAATTTCTCAACTTTGGTTCTATCCACATTTCAAATTGGATAATTTTGGACCTCATTGTGACAGTCACAAATATCTCCAGTTATTAATAGATGCCCCCTATGAGACAAAATTAGTTTTAATATGAGAACCACTGGTATAGATTTATAGAAGAAAATTCTTGTCATATGAAATAAAGATATATTGCAAATAATCTATTGTACTGGAGTGAGAAAAAGTTACTAGATTGCAATTTGCTACAAGGCAGATAAGAGAAAATTCTGGTTAATAATAAGATTTTATTTTATTGAGGAGGGCAGTGACAATAAAATATATCGAGTTAAAAAAACTCTATGTATTAAGCAATGAAACACTATCATTAAACACATTTCTGACATTCAAAATCACAAAATGTAAGGAAATGTAGAGCCCCCAAATATATATACATATATATATTCAATATATACTCAGTATATATTCAATACATATATATATTTATATACAATGTATACTCAGTATATATTCAATAATTCAACCACTGAAATTTAAAAATTTGAAACTTTGAAATATATACAAGCCATATTTAAATTTGAATTTAATGCTTCCTTAAAAATAATATTGCATTTGTTTTGTAATTTATTTTACTTAATGTCACATGATTAATCTTTTCTCATGAGTAATATCTATTCATGTGTTTCTAGAATGCACCTCAATGCTTTAAAATAAATTAACCAGTGCTTAGTATTTTTTCAATGTAAGATTTCATTAAAGCATTTTCTTAAAATTCTTTCATGTTTTATGTTTCACAAGTTATAGTATGCCAAGGCTATAAATTCAACCTTAGGTTCTGATACTCAGTGTAGAGAGGAAATCTCTATATTTAAAATAATTTTTTGTTTACATGAAATTCAATACTCTCTTGTTAGCCTTCTGTAGTAAAGCATTTTCACAATATCAATTTACACTGCTCTTCAACCACCACAGATTTATGACTCAGCAGTGTAAAAATTTCTCAAAAACAGAAGCATAGAGTTAATTATTAGAATATTTGTCTTCCAGGCCTAAAATGGAAATCATAAGTGTGATCAGTTTAAAATTTGATCATGACATTCCGAGCAGCCCTTTAAGTCCAGGTCTTTTTTTTTTTTTTTGCTTAAATTCTTTTATTGGTATATTTTAGGTAGACAGTACTTTTACATTTATCATTGGGTGCTTGTACCTGTACATGATGTATCTTGGTTCTTATTTTTTCCCCATTACCTGTTCATCCTTCACCCCCTCCACTCTTCCCTATTTACATACGTTTCCATTTTTTTTCTTTTCACATAATTTTTCCTTTCCATTCTTCCCTTTCCCCATCTCTTCCCACAACCCCTTCCCTTTGTACCTTTTCCTATTTCAAAGTATCAATTGTTAGTTATTAATCCTTCTAATCCTTATTTACACTCTGAGTTTTTCACACTAGAGAAACTATTCAGTATTTACACTTGTCTTATTTATTTCACTTAAGAGTATGGCCTCAATATGCATCCATTTAGCTAGAAATGACTCCAGTTTCTCATTCTTTATGGCTGAGTAGTGCTCCATTTTATAAAAAAATCACATCTTCTTTATCCATTTTCCAGTTGATGAGCACTTAGGCTGTTTCCAAGCTTTAGCTATTACAAACTGTGCTGCTATAAACATGGGTACACATTTTTCACTGTGGTATGATTCTTTTAATTCTTTGGGGAATATATCCAGCAGGGGAATAGCTGGGTCAAATGGAACCTCCAGCCCTAATTCTTTGAGGTATCTCCACAATGGTTTCCATAGTGGTTGCACCAGTCTACACTCCCACCAACAATGGAGAAGGGTTCCTTTCTCTCCACACCCCTGCCACCATTTGTTATTATTTGATTTCTTGATAGCAGCCACCCTTTCTAGGGTGAGGTGGAATCTCAGTGTTGTTTTCATCAGCATCTCTTGAATGACCAGTGATGTTGAAGATTTTTTCATATGTTTATTTGCTGCTTTTACTTCTTTGTCTGAGAAATGTCTGTTCATTTCAGATGCCCATTTTTGAATTGGGTCTTTAAATTTGGGAGGTCTGATTTTTTTCAATTCTTTATAGATTCAAGATAGTAGCCCTTTGTCTGAGTTACAGCTGCAAAAAATTGTTTCTCACAATGTAGGTTGTCTGTTAGCTCTGTTGGTGTCCAGGTCTTAATTGTGACCCTGATATTTTGTAACTTGATAAGGTGACTTGGGGGATGAGAGGGAAAAAGCCTCAGGAAGACAAGATCACAGTAAAAATTTATCTTCTCCCTAGAACTAAGGTATACTAGAGTTAAATTCCCTCCCTTTATGTGAAGAGCACTCCTAATTTAGAGGAAGGTTTAGTCTGAATTAAAGGCAGATTTACCATGGTAGTAGGATGGGAGGAAAATTCCAAAGGAAGAGTGCAATCAAGACAGAACATCTACAGAGTGAATTTATAAACAGATTGCACATTAAAGAGTATAACATAGAAACATAAGATTTCAAACTGGTTTTCTAAGTCTAACTGGAGATGCTGGGGTCATTGTTCTTGTTAGTACTACAGTTCACTAGCATGAAATTAAGAGAAGGGAAGTGCAGAACTTCAGAACTAAGGACAGATCACTCCTGCTACAGGCAAGTGATGATGCGATGTCTAGAAACTGATTCCTGGCTTCTCTACTTTCTCCCTGTCTTTGTTGGGATAGAGATTTTTTTTCCCAGATAGGCACTGGCCTAAGGAATCCATCAGTCTTGCAAAGCTTGAGATAACTGTTTGCTCTCTGAAACTCTTAAAAGTGGTTAGCAGTTTCCTGACATATAACTTTTTTTTCATGTAGCTATAGGAAAAGTTTAACTCTCTACTTATACATTTTTAATGGGAAACTATATTGTTCTCAAATGATAAAGTATTAAATAGGATTTCTTAGATGGTTAGTTAAATAGAATTAAATTGAAGAAAGGATTTTCCACGTTGTTAACTCTTATATAAGAAGTACGTGCATTCCACCATAAGGTGAAGAATGCATTTTAAATGAACTTGCTAGAATTATTGCCAAATTCATTAATATATTTTCAGTTTCACAAAATTTGAACTAATTCACCACATCTACTTCTGATGGTAGTAGTAAGCAGAATAACAATATGAAGGTAGCACAGGCCTGTGTAGGCCTGTGCCTAGTCACCACAGTCAGAGAGATGAGTCCTCATTAAACTATAAAATGCAGAAAAAATTATATTCATTCATTCATTCATTCAGCCCAATTGTTAAAGTACTAGAGATATTTTATTGTTTCTATCCCCTACTATAATTACAATATTTTAAAAATTGGCACAATGTGATTTTAGAGATAAAATGATACTTTTAGATATATTGTAAAGAGTTCAGTGAATATTTATGTCACATTTTTAACCTAAAAAGATGAAGCAGGTCTTTGAGAGTATGAGATTGTTTTTAAATATTAAAATACTCTTTTATAAATTTTATTCAGCTGGGGTTCTTTATACTGTTAAGGCCAAATTGAATACTGATCACAAACTGCCTTATTCTAATGAGTGCAAAGGGTTTAGGTGGCAGGGAGCTTGTTGAAAGGACTTCACCATTATAAATTCTTTAAAGCATGGATTATCTATATGCTAACCTTTGTGAGGCACTAATTCCATTTACTCCACTTTATGAATAATGAATAAACTGGCAGAGCAACTTTTAATAAAGATTTCAGTTCCTTAGTTGGTGAATCAAATTGCAATGTATAAATTAAAATCGCTATTCATAAAAGTTTTAACATTTTGTGCTAGTGTGTTTCCAAAATGTATGAAAGGTTTTTCTTCTTGAAAACATGTTTTCCTCAGTGATATTATACAGTGAAACAAGATTTAGAAGTTCATTAGAGTGCTATTTCATTTGTTCATACTGGAGTATTATGTAAATTTTAGATACTAGGAAACACAAAATGCAATAGAATTAAAGTAATTATCTCCTTATTAATTTAGGTTAACATGTATATTTTATTTTTTTTTAATTTTCTTTTCCCATTAAGTTTATTGGTACATTTTAGGTATAAAATACATTTACATACATCATTGGGATCTTGTACCTTTACATAAGTATCGTGGTTCTTATTATTTTCCCTTTCACCTGCCCTCCCTTCACCCCCTCCACCCTTCCTTATTGGCAAAGATTTGGTTTCCATTTTTTTCCTTTTCATATATTTTTTCTTTTCCCTTCTTTCCTTTCCCCTACCCTTCCCACTTCCTCTGCTCCTTTAGACCTTTATTCCTGTTACACAATATCAATTATACATTTTTTAAATTACAATATCAAGACCTAGGAGACAGTACCACAGATTTTACAGAATTTAAGAGGATATAGAAAGCATATTACAAAAATCTGTTTTGAAATAAATTTGACAACTTCTAAGAAGTACCTTGGAAGACAAATTAATGAAACTAACTCTGGAGGAAATATA
>NW_004624748.1:24140565-24156216 GCF_000247695.1 Heterocephalus glaber | reverse complement strand
CCACTTCGTTTAGAAGTATTAAATCCACTTTTGTTATAAAATTAAAATATTATTAATTGACTGCATGCATGCTAAACAATGAAAGAAAGAATAAGAGTAAAAGAATCTCAAGATAGGGAATTTAAAGTTGAGATTAGTGGCAGCAATAACTTTATTAGCTTTAGAAAACAGCTTTATAACCTATCACATATAATGATCACCATAGAAATAAGAAAAGGAAGATAATTCAGAATAGTTCATACTACTCTAGAAAAGAATAAGAATATAAGATGACCTTTGTGAATTGAAATTATTTCTTTCATTTTAGGTGATTGATTTTATAACTTTCTATTTAATTCCAGCTATACTAGAAGAAACTGAATCTTCAAACACTGAATCATTAAGAGTTTTATGTGTGTGTTTTTGGTACATGTGTATTCAACTACTGTGCCTAATCTTTTTTAACATCTGTTGCCTGACAATGAGTTATTTAACTTAGTCTGCAGTTCACTACCTATTCAATAAGCCTTTACATGAAAGTAAAGTTTGCTGACTGAAACAATCTTTTTCATGACTGAGAATATTAGTGAAGAATATTTATCATGACATTAAAGATACCCTAAATAATTTATATGCACTCAGACAATATTCTACTGGTTACAAATAATAATCTAGCAGCCAAGTATGACTGCATAAATGAAAAGATAATGCAAAAATATCACCCAAGCTATAACAATAATATTTCTTTACAATGGGTGTGTACGTCATGTAATAATTTGATGTATTATAATGTAAAATTTCTAGTACTTTAAATATATGCTGTGTGGTCATGTGGACTATATGTGTTGATATTTGATATTATTATAATGTTAAATTTTAAAAACCTAAAAATTTCACAAAGAAATGAATTTTGGAGAGAAGAAAATAAAATGAAACATTACAGCTGTGTTTACAAATAATTGGAATAACCTAAATGTAAATGCTTCCAAAAATAAATATAAATAATAAAAATACTTTGGTGTACTTACAGTAAACATGAAGTAATTAGCAAGATTATATGTTATAATAATAACATTGAATTAAAAACTCAAAATTTTTTGTGTGTAATTTATTTCTACATGAACATAAATATCAAGACAATAGGGAATGTGAAGATAAATTGGTCTTTTACTACTGTAAATGCACTCTAATGGGACATTAGGTATCTTGATATGTATATTTACATTTTTAAAATAGCTCAAGGATATCTTCTTTATATGAAAGAACTTAGTTGAGAAAGTGCTGGAAATTTGACATTCAAATCTTTAATACACACAAACACACATATGTATATATGATTTTGGATCTGAAGTAATTATCCATTTAAATCATTAATTATGTCTCTGATGAGTGGATTTTAGACATTCATTTATTTCTTTGTTTTATTACTTTTTATGTTTCTTCTAAATCCTAGATTCCATGGAGTGAAGAGCATGGAATTTAATAAAAGGGAGTATAAATTAATTATCCTATAGGAAAAAAAGACTTTAAAAAGCTAAAATACACTATTATTTATGATATGAATATCTGTAGGATACTGAAACCTCCGGTTGAAGGACTTTATCAATAGCATGTTTATGTGAAATTACATGAAACCTATAGGTAGGCAGTATTCTTGGCTGTTTGTTTCAGATGTTAAACTTTTTTGAGTTGAATGGATAGCAACCAAATTTTTCGCTTTTTACCTTCCTGGTTATTTTATGATTGCATGGGGCAGGATCCTAATGGGATTCAGATCCACAGTAGACTTACTACCTTTGGAAACATGGAAGTCTGTTTTTTTTTCTTCCAAAGAAATAGTTTGGATATTCGTTAACAGAGCTTGCTAAGCATAGGCATATGCAATAAAAGTGCTATGCAAAATCTTGGCCATGTTTCAAACATGTTTACATTTCAAGAAGAAAAAGAGAGATGATACTGAAATTACTCTTTGTATTCTTATGTTAATTTTATCTAAATCTCTGAATTCTGAATTAATGTCCCTTCTCTAGGAGTAGTATCCAGTACAAGGTCAATAAAAGGCTTTTATCTCTGGGCACGTGGGAAAATCACACTTTCCCTCCTTTTGTCGTTAGTTTTTAAAAATGATTTTGAGCAATAAACTTTGATAGAAGTAAATACATTTGCCCTTTCTAGGTTAAATCAGTTGATGGTACAAAACATTGTGTTCTGAAGCATCTGTTAAAATTAATATGTCATAAGATCAAAGAAATATGATTGAGCCACTACATAGAGGACAAATTATATAGAGCATTTTGCAATCTTCAGGGAAATTTTCTTTAGTTTAAAATAAGTTTCATTTTGTTTAGTCAGAGAGATTTTTTTTTTATTTTGTGTTAATGCAGTATAACCAAGATTATCCTGATTGTAATATGTCAACAATAAGTAATAATATCTACTTTAAAAAAATCAGTCTGCATTAAAACATTTTTCTAGATGACACATTTTTAAAAATATGAAAACCATAGTTTTAATACAGTATACTAGCACCAATCAACAATGCCTAAAAAACAATTCAGAGTTGTAGTGTTAGGGAGAACAAAAATAATAAAAAAATCTCCTATCTGTACAATTGCTTCAAATATACTTAATAAGTAAATTCAAACTGTTGTGAAAATCCCCTAAATTGTTATGCAATTGTTATTCTTAGTAAGTGCATATAAGATATTATTCCTTAATATGGTTTGGTTTCTTATGCCTCTCTTTCAAAAGGTCTGTTTAGAATGCATTTTGTTATTTAGTACTAAATAAAATCATACATTTTGTATGAAGATTTTACTTTTTATTGGTTTTTGTTTGTGATACACAATATTTACACTCATTTTAGAAAATTAGTACATAGATGAATCATATCTTGATCACTTTCAATCTTTTCACTCACGTACACCTCATTTCACTCTTCCCTTAATCCCCTTTGCTATCTCCTGAAAGTCTGTCTCTTTTTTCTACCATCTCTCCTTTATTTTACTCCTTAATTTATTTATATGTTGGTTTTCTCATGTAAGAGAAACCACATGGTATTTAATATGCTGTGTCTGACTTATTTCATTGGATACTATCATGTCAAGATCCAAATACAATGTTCACAAACAGACTTCTTTCAGCTGTTTCTTTAAAATTAGCCTTTTTTGTGTACATATTGTGTTTTAATTATATCACAGAGTCTGTATTATCTGTGCATTCCTTAAAAGTCATGTCACTGATCAGTATCCTCTAATATGTCTAGCACAGAGTTTTGCAGGAATAGAACTTCATAAATCATGATAGCTAAATTAATTGATTGAATTTTATGTTACAAATGTCTTCTAGCACCTTATATTGAGAAGTATAACTTTGATTCATTATAAGTCTTTTTAAAAATTCATTAAGTTTATTGGTACATTTTAGTTATACAGTATGATGATATTCATCATTGGGAATTTGTACCTTTACATGATTTATCTTGATTATTATATTTTCCCCATTCTCTACCCTCCTTTAAACACTTCTTCCCCTTCCTATTTACAAAGACTTTATTCATTTCTTACTTTTCTCATATTTATTCCTTTCCCTTTTTTTCCTTTCCACTACCTCTCCCACTTACCCTTCCCCTTTGGATCTTTTCTTCCTATTTCACTTTATCTATTATATATTTTGATCCTCATTTACACATTCAGTTTTTTACACCACAGAAACTATTTGATATTTACACGGTGCCCTATTTATTTCACTTGAGAGCATGGCGTCAATGTGCATCATGATCATTTTCCCAAAATTTAAGGTTGTTAGAATACACAAATACTTGCTTAAGTTGTGTGTATGCATTTTAGCTATGTTTAATTATATTGACACAGGAAAGTATGGATATATAATACATGAAAAGTAATGTGTTATAGAATTATACACATCTATTTTAATCTATTTCCAATATTTACAATTTATTTTAAAGTATTTATTCAAAACATATAAAAGGATGGATTATTTATTCATTCATCTGTCTACAGAGATGTATTATAGAAATTTCCTTTAAGGAGCAAACACAGGAAATTTTAATGAGAAGAACACACATAGTAGACCAACTGGAGATTTTAGAAGAGATAAAGTCTGAAGCTCATCATTTTAAGGATTTGTAAGTGTTAGAAAAAAATCATGAGCCATAAAGCTTACCAGAAATGGAAATCTCAAGGTCTGTGACAGATAGAAATGCTTCCCTAGACAATAGTAAGGATAAGTAATAGAATAGGAAAAACATATAGAGAAAATAATATTCAAGAGTTAAAATGTCCAAATTTCTGACTCCTCTCTCCAAATTTCCACTCTAAAACTCCTAAAAGCCAATTTCTACTTCACAATTACTATCTTATCTCTATCCTTGCCCATATTTAAAATAATGACAGTTCCTCACCCCAGGTATCTTAGTGCTATCCTTGATTATTTTCTTTTACATCTAATGCTAATATTTTTAGGAAAACATATAGGTTTATTTTCAAACTATATCTAGTAGTCAATTACCATTTGTTTTCACTATTACCACCACGGACCTAGTCATCATTATTTCTTGACTAGATTATGGCAACAGATTACTAATTATTCTCCTGTTTGCTAGACTTGCCCTTTGGAAATCAATTATCTTCTAAGGCATTAGGCTGTTAATATCTGTTGTGTTCTGTCTTTTCTCAAATCTGGCAAAATAACCTCATTTTAAGGGTAAAATTCAAAGTCTTTAAAATGGTTTACAAATCTTTTAATAATGTATTCTTTTTAATGCACCTTTCTCTCTCATTTTATATTTATTTATTTATTTTTGTTTGCTCAAGACAAAATCTTATTACATACCTCAGGCTGGCTTTGAGCTACAGATCCTCTTGCCTCAGCTTCCAGAGTTAACTGTTCTCTGGAACTACTCTCCACTAAACCTCCCACCATAGTCACTTTGGGATTCTTGATGCTTCTCATCTGCCAGTTGTAGTCCAGCTGTACATCTTTGCACAATCTATTCCCTCAAACACACATCCTTCAAATAATAGATGAAAACAGAACAATATTTTTTACAGATTTACTTGCATTTTCCTGTACCCAATGGCTATAGAAAGTAATAAAATCAATGTCCTTTTAGAAATGTCTTAATTAGTAGTAATTTTATTTACTTTTGGGATGGTGTATATTTTATATTCTAAATCTATGAAACTGTTATGTACCTGTTTATCACATAGTACTTATATTTTTGCTTTGATATCCCAGAAATAAAACTTTCCATTAATTTATGTGGGTTTTACTCATTTCTATTTTGATTCCTATAGCTAATTTCTTAATCCTAAAAGAATTGAAAATGTCTTCGCTTCCTGAAAATTTTCTCTTGATAATTTTCCAATGTAAGTTTTTGAATGAACTTAGTAGGGAGAATCATAACAAAAGTAAATTAGAAACTTGGACACTGCAGGATTAATTCTGTCAAGTAAAAAGTAGCAATCACTTCTCTCTTTCTAGTAGTAGTAGTTTTCTCCCTGCTCAGTGCTTATACTTCAACACTAATGGAATCACTAGTGTTAGCTCTCAGAAACTTACTTGAGATTCTCTGTTAGCCATTTTCACTGTTCAGGAAAAATGATACAAATCAGAGAGAGAGAGAGAGAATGAGAATCCTTAATTAGAAACTTATCATTTGCTTGAGACATAAGATTTCAGAATCTAATCCTGAAATTAAAATGATCTGATCAGGAAGAAAGATATGAACACAATAAAACATTGAAAAAATGCAACACAAATGTATCTCTTCAAATAAGGCAGTAAAAGCTTCAGTCATATGAATAAGACATTACATGTGTTTTCTATCTTGAATTTTCTATTTTACTGCGGTAGAGTTTCCAGTAATTATAAATATTATTCCTTAATGATTATTGTTTAGTATACTATGGAGTCAATTGACAGAGAATTCTCAAATTTCAAAGAGGATTTTATAGGAGTATGTGTGCAACAGAAGGCATAAAGATAAACCCACGTGAAAGAGTCACAATATAGTGATTAGTATAACTAAAAGTAGAAGCAGCATGTTTCTTTGAAATTCCATTAAATTCATAGGAAATTTGATAACATACAATAAAAAAAGTTATTGCCAAGCTGGCCAGAAATTAAATAATAATATAAATATTTTTAAATTAATGAATTTAAATAGTCATTATTGTTTGGCATAAATTTTATTAGCATTTTGTCTTTTGTAGTCCGCATTTCAAAAGCATCTACGTATCAGCCAATATTTATAAATATATGATGATTTTAAAATTCAAATGGACATCAAAATTACATTCATTACAAAATTAATTACATCTTTCTAAGTTTTATTTTGGAATAAGATTATAAATAACCCATCAAATGTATCTGAAAATCTTCTATTAATGTCTTTATTCTTTTTTCTAATAATAATAAATGCTGATAATTTTGTACACAATGAAAATGAATAATTTTAGAGTGCCAAACTCTAATTTCTAATTAATTCCTGTTGTATATTTTGAATTTGTAATGGATATACATTCTTATTGGATATATATATCCTTATTGGACTGTAAATTTTACCAGGATAAAATGCACTTTTAATATCTCTGAACTTCTTTTTTTTTTTTTTTAATTTGGTTTATATTCTTCCCTTATTTATTTTCCAGTCCAAAAGTTATTTGACAAATTTCATGTTCCATTCATTGCCTCTATAAATTTTAAGGTAATTTCAATTTTTTCATATTTTATCCAGAGAATATAGACTGAATGCCATTGACTTTTTTGTTTGTTTTGTTTTGTTATTTTAGTACCAGGGATTGAACTTGGGTCTTTGTGCTTGCAAGCCAGGCAGTAGAACCACTGAGCTAAATCCCTGGCCCTGCCATTGACTTTTGAAAATTTTCTTTAAAGCTAGTACTTGTTCTTTATTATTTTACATCATGAACTTGTAGTACCAATTTTACAAATATGTATGGAGATAAATTTGTGTTGTTTAAATCTTTGATTTATCTGCTAATTATTTAATTACTTCATCCATGCTTTCTGTTAAAATCTGACATATCCTAACTTCTGTCACTGTTGATAAGTCTAACTTTCCCTATGTTTTTGTGTACTTAGCTTAATGTATTTTATGGGTTTGTTAGAATTATAAATATTTGTAATGGATATACATTCTTATTGTACTGTAAATTTTACCAGGCCATTATGCACATATGTCACAACTTGGCCATTAAAATCTTTTGTCTTTCCTGGTATAGCATAACCATTTCCCAACATTTTGTGTATAGATGACATATTTATGTTTGTGTATCTTTAAATTGTCTGTTTCGGTGATTTTAGAAAATATACAGATGAATGCCATTTTCTCAAATTAACAAAAGATCTTTGAATTTTAATTTGTGTATTTAATGTATTTATCATATATGTAACAAATCTGTACTAAGATTTTTATTTGCATTTTTCCTATTTTCTATTTATCTGTTTGTTTGCATTTGTAGTGCTAGAGAGTAAACCCAGGGCCTCACATATGCCATACAGATATTCTGTCATTAAGCTGCATCCTCAGCCTTTGTATTTTTAATTGTAAAATTCTTTTTGTTAGTTCTTTGTCCTACTTTTCCTGCTTTGCAGAGAAAAAGGCCATAATTTCTCTGTAGGGCTAACAGTCTTGCTTGAAGTGTTAGAATGTTGATCACTCTCACTTTAACACTTTATACCTTTTCTTGACATTTCCTTCAAAATATGTTCAAAATGGATTTTATATGGAAAAGTGAGATAATTTATATGTCTGATTGTTTTTATTAGCTACTTAAATAAAATTTAAGTAAATGTGAAGTTTAAATGCTAATATTGTTTCCTGTCTCCTTATGTACCACAATTGTCTTCTTACATAAAAATATTGCAGTCAACTAATTTGCTATGAATGTGATTCTTAGAACAGTTTTTGATCTTTATGAAACTTTAAATTTTCTTATGCCTTTTATATTCTTAAATTTCTTTCACTGTATATAGGTGTGGAATTTATTATTTTGTTCTTTTTTATGCAACCATTCAATGGAGCCTGGGAGGCATGATGGAAAAGACATTAAGCACATTGTCCTGAAATCAGATCCTTTACATTTGAAGAACACTACCGGTAAGATTTAACCCTAACTAGTTTTATGACATATGGCACACAGGAAAAATCTTTAACTTCTTTATGTCACCTTTGTTCATATGCAAAAAAGGGAAAATAATACGCATTACTCATTGAGAATTAAGTTAATTTTTGTAAAGCATTCATATGTTTACGTACATTTTCATTGGAAACATCTCTCCAATATTTCTTCAAATTACTAACTTGAAACTTGGCATGGCATTTTATGTCTGTAGTCTCAGCTACTCAGGAGGCTGAGAGAAGAGGACTGCAAGTTGAAGACCATCAGGAGTAATTTAGCTAGATCTTATTTAAAAAGAAAATTAACAAAAGGGCTAGGGATGTAACTCCATAGAATACCCAAGGTTTAATTCCCAGTATTCCCTCCCTGCTAAAAAAGATTTTAACCTGTAAATTGAGATAATAAGAACCACATTTGTAACATTAAATTAATTTATGTTTTAATTAAAACATATATAATAAGTATATATCTTTATATGTGCATAAATATATTAGTGTGTCCAGGTGTGTGTATAAAAAATATACCTGTGTACAAGAAATGAAAGGAAAAAAGTGAATGCTTATAGGTTAAAAAATACATTAAAGTAAAAGATACCTTACTATTAATCTCCCTTGCTTCAGAACACACCCCCTTATTATTTTTTAAATCTGGTTTTATTACCTAATTGGTTCATTAGGTGATTACAGAACTGGGAATTAAACCCAATGCCTTTGCACTGATTTATAGTCACAGTCCCCCATTTATACTAGTACATATTAGCAGAGCATAACAATTGCTTTCCTTGTGAGAAGTTGGTACCTGTGTGCAACACACCTTAATTCTTTTTTCATTTCCTTCCACTTTCCTCCCTCCCACCCTTCATCCGTTGATCTCCTTCACATTTACGTTATCTATCTTATATTTTGCTTTTTATTTATATCTTGGGTTCCACATATAAGAGAAACCAAGAAATACTTAATCTTATGTGTCAAATTTGTTTTAATTAACATTATGAATGCATAAAGAAAATATGGGATTTGCACACAATGTAATACAACTCTGCCAAAAAGAATAAACTTGAGTCATTTGAAACAAAATGTATGCACCTTGAGACTATAATGTTAAGTGAAAAGAACCTCATCATTCTTGCCAATTTCTGAAGCAGTTCTGGAAGTTCCATGTTATTTCATTAAAAGATGTGATGAAAAATATGCTTAATGCTTCTGCTAAGTGCCATCAAATGAAAGAGCAGGCTCCTCATTAAAATATTGCAATGTGTTTTCATCTGCCTTATTCACTGCATCTAGCACCTTGTGACTTTGGGTTCTTCCTCAAATCAAAATAAACACATACAAAATTTTATCTATTCATGATATCAAGGTAAACATGAAAGAACAACAAAAGACAAGAAAAAGGACTTTTAAAACTGCTTCAGAAAGTGGTAAGAAGTATGAAATAAGTATGTGAATTTAAGTACTTTGAGGCAGGTTAACAACAACATGTATTAACATGTTTTTTATTGTAATGATTTTTAAAATTTAAATACACAATATTTTTCACACCTCATATACACATATATGTGAGTATATGTAGATATATACATAGAGAACACAAATGGTATATAATTTATATATATATATATCTGATATGTAAATGTATAAGTCTTGGAAGATATTCTAATACATAAGAAAGACTACAGACAAAGTTGTTGCTAGTATTACTATGTCTTAAGGTAAGGTCAAATGTCAAGCATCTTTAATAGCTTCCTTGATGAATTAATGGAATTGAGGGCATGAAAAATAGAAATATGTATGTATCAGAGAAACACTTTTTGTTCTTTCTATTATTTTAAATAACTCATTTATTGTATAATATGTTCAGTGTTATAAAATGTGATGAATATAGTACAGTGAGTTCCATAGACTCAGCACCTGATTTTTACTATTATTAATATCTTGATTCACTGTAGTAGACACGTTAAAGTTTATAAGTTCATACTGATATATTATGATTAACTAAACTTTAAACCATATTTAATGTCTTTAATTGGACCAAAATTCCCTTTGCTGTTTCAAGATCCACACAGAATACTACATTAAATTTAACAGTTATGTTTGCTAAAGGTAGTCTTAGAAATGAGTTTTTCATTGTACCTTGCTTTTTATGACCTTGACAAAGTTGAGTACATATTAGACATATTTTAGAATGTCTCTCTATTGTGATATGACTGACAGTATTTTCATGATGATACTGGAGTTTTGGATTTCAGGGCAGCAGATCACATATATAAAGTCCAATAGGGCACATATTGTGGACATGAGTTTTCATTGATCCTAATCATGATCAGCTAGTTGCAATAGTGTTTGTATGGTTTCTATACTATAAAATTACTTCTTTTATCCTGTCTCCATATTTTAGGCAATCTAAAGTATTTCATTTCAGACAAATCCAAAGAAAGTGATTTATTTCCAATTTTCTATCATTCTGTTGTTTTAACAATGGAGTGCAACTTCTAAGCTCTTTCTATGTGGGAGCTGAAACTGGAAGTCATCAGTACTTTTGAGGATTCTTGCTCAGGGCAATTTATCCAGAAAATTCCTATAGCCTGAACTTTATCTTCTTAGACAGAAGAAAAACAGAGACATTCACACATTTCAATTCAACAGGTCTTCTACAACAGAGCATGTCTGAGATCTGCACTGGTAGTACTAAGTTGCTGTTGATGTCTTTCATGCTTGCCTTGGTTCTTATTTTTAAGTTATATAAATGTGTACCAACATTGTAAGAACTTTAAAAAAATGAAAACTTCACTACTATTCTCTTAAAGCTGGTCTTGCCATCTTCCATAATCTTCCTGTTCTCCAACACACAGCTTTTAACAAATCCACAAGAGTCCCACATTGTACATATATTCTCCAGTTTCTCACATTTTGTATGGTTAATAAAGTCCTTTAAAATATTTTCAATGATAATACCATATAATTTGTGTTTTCAAATAAATTATAATTTACTTCAGCCACCTGTATACTAAAAAATAGCTATCAAGAGATTGGCACCCATCATTTTCTCAGAAAAATTTAGAAGCCCCTTCTTACATGACAGTTCTTACAACATGCCTTTAGGGAAAGGTATTGCTATTATTATCATGTCTTGAAGAAAGGCATTTAGAGAAAGTACCTAAGGTTTCATCTGAAAATAATCTTTAGTCAGAGATGGTGAGGACCCCTAGGCATGCCCACCAGCTGCCAGCAGCATAGCACCATGGGCTGAGTAGTTCCTGGTCAACTGGAGTCCCACTTGGTTCTGCTCAACATGCCCACCTGCAACAAGCGAGGCGGTGAAGAACCCTTGGCATGGCAACCAGCTACCAGCAGCTTAGTCATGTGGGTGGCTGCAAAAACCACCTCCCCCAACCTCTGGCCTCTTGACTGTCTGTGCAGATACCTGGTTTCAAGCTAGAGAGGCACAGGGGGCCATAAAGGCCATTGTCTTGAGCTGCAGAAATGAACAACAGAAAGAGGGCATCTCTAAGGCTCCCTGATGAAAAAAAGCCCACTGGAAAAGTGAAGAGAATCTCTGCAATAAAGGCACACCAGATCACCACACTTGGTAAGTTGCAGGGATAATCACCTCCCATCAGAACCTGGACTATCTTCAGGGGAAGGGCAGCTGGAACCTGCAGCAGAACCTTGCAGAGTTCAACCCAGCAGGAGGACAGGGAGCTCAACTTGGGACTTGCAGCCAGAAATCCCCCTGAATCTCATGGGTATGCAACTGGCTTACTGAGGCTCATTGACTTATATCTGCAGACTGCTCCCCACATTGTCTATTGTGACAGCACAGGTATACCCTGAAGGAGGCCTTTCATTCTTACCTTTTATTTGTTATTTTCAAAATTATCACTATTTTTTGCTCTTATTTTTAATTTATTTTCTTTTTCTACTCTTTTCAAATATTTATTTTTTTCTTTCTTTTCTCTTTTCTTTCTCTTGTTCTCTCCAATCACTCCCTTGCTGTCACACATTGTTCTTTATCTCCCTGTGTTCCTGTTCTGGCCCTAATTTGTATTTCTTCTTTAGTTTTCTTCTCTCTTTCCTTCTCTCACCTGTGTCCTCTAACCTCATTGCTAACCTTCACCTATCCTTCTACAAGCAACAAAGATACTTACAATAAGCAACTTTGAAATATCAACCCAGGAATTAAACCAAGGACAAAATCAAAAACAAAAATGAGAAGACATTTAAGCAAGGTACAAACTCAGAATTTCACCCCAAAAGAGGCAAATTCTGGGGGAAACAAGGTGGAAAAGTCTGATAATCAACCACCTGGACATCCTGAAGTGATAGTACAAGAAGTAACAAAACAGATGAATGAGGCTCCAGAAAAACTCAAAGTGGAAATGATCTCCCAGATAACTACTGAGATGGTGAATTGAATGAAAGACATAATTGGAGGCTCCAGAACAGAAACAGATAAAAAAGTAGATGAGCTCAGAAACATGCTGGAAGCCATGAATGCCCAGCATAAGAAAGAAATGGAAACTATGATCACCCAACATAAGAAAGAAATGGAATTCATGAAACAGATTCAAACAGATATTCAGGAGATTAAAAACTCCATTGAAAGCATGCACAGCAGATTAAGGGAATCTGAAGATAGAATATCCGATATAGAAGACAGGACTGTGATTAAGGAGCACGAAAACAGAGATTTCTTAAAAATAGTAAGGGACTACAAGAAATCAATCCAGCAGCTGCTAGATGATGTAAAGAAGAATAACATAAGACTGATAGGAGTCCATGAATAAACAGGAGAAAGTACAACTGACATAAATAAAACTGTTCACAGAAATAAAAGTAGAAAACTTCATAGACAGAGGTAGAGAATTGGACATACACATAAGTGAGGCATATAGAACTCCAACTAGCCACAATAAAAAAACAAATCTACACCTAGACATGTAATAGTCAAGATCTCAGAAACCCAACAGAAGAACAAAATACTGCAAGCAGTTAGAGAAAAGAAACAAATCGCCTACAAAGGATAGCCCATCAGAATCACAGCAGACTTCTCAACACAAACCCTCAAATCAAGGGAACCTGGAGTGAAGTATTTCAAGCCCTAAAAGAAAATAACTTCCAACCTAGACTGTTGTATCCTGCAAAATTATCTTTCAAAATCAATAGGGAAATTAGATACATACACGACACAGAACACCTGAGAAATATCATGAACACCAAACCAGCACTCCAAACAATTATAAACAATATCCTAGAAAAAGGCAATGAAGTTCACAACTCCAGGAGGCTCAACAGAGGGAAGCCACCAGGTAAGGTAAGAATCTAAAGGGAAAGGGGGAAAAATAAGAAATAAAAGAGCCAACAAAAGTAAAACATCATGACGAGGATGAGTCAATATCTATCAATTATAACCATCAATGTTAATGACCTCAATTCACCAATCAAAAGAAATAGAATGGAAGAATGAATTAAGAAACAAAATCCAGCAATATACTGTATACAAGAAACACACCTAACTCGAAAAGAAACTCATAGACTGAAAGCAAAAGAATGGAAAACAGTTCTCCACACCACAGGAACCCAGAAAAAAGCAAAGGTAGCAATCTCATTTGCAGACAAAGTAGATTTCAAACCAAAACTAATGAAGAGAGACAAAAGATGGTCACTACATCCTTGTGAAGGGAATAATCCAGAGGAAGAGATGACAATCTTAAATATATATGCACCAAATACAAATGCACCCAACTACACAAAAAAAATATTGATGGGCATGAAAAACCAAATAAGCACAAATACAATTATAGTGGGGGAACTCAGTAACCCCAGTCAGAACATCTAGACAAAATATTAACAAAATTCTAAAACTGAACCAAGCTATTGAACAAATGGACTTAATAGATGTTTACAGTGTGTTCTACACCACAAAATCAGAATACACTTTCTTTTCAGCTCCACATGGGTCATTCTCCAAAATACCCCACATGCTAGCTCATAGGACAGGACTGAGTAAATGTAAAAGAACTGAAGTTATCCCCTGTATATCATGAGACCATAGTGCAATAAAATTGGAGATCAATAACTTAAGAAACCTCAAAACCCCCACAAACACATGGAAATTGAATAACACCCTACTGCATAATGAAAGTGTCACAGAGGAAATTAAAGAAGAAATTGGAAATTTTCTACAAGTAAATGATAATGCCAGTACACCATACAGGTATCTATGGGACACAATGAAAGCAGTTGTATGAGGGAAATTCATAGCAGTGAACACTCATATTAGGAAAACCAAGAATGACCAAATAAACTACCTAATGTTTTACCTCAAGCTCCTAGAAAAAGAGAGCATAACAAACTGAAAGCTTATACAAGAGAAGAAATTATAAAGATCAGAGTGGAAATCAATGCAATGGAGATTAAGAGAACAATACAAAAAATCAATGATTCAAAGAGTTGGTTTTTCAAAATAACAAGTAAAATTGATAAATCTTTAGGCAACCTTATCAAAAAGGGAAAGAAAAGGTTCAAATTCATGCAATGAACACCAGAAAAGGTGAAATCACAACAGACCTAGCAGAAATCCAGAAGATCATCAATGCCTACTTTGAGAACTTGTTCTCTATTAAAATGGAAAACACAGAAGAAATGGACAGATCTCTAGATACATATGAATTACTAAAGTTAAATGAAGAAGACATAGAAATTTTAAACACCCCAATTACAATGAGTGAAATTGAAAATGTAATAAAATATTTACCAACAAAGAAAAGCCCAGTTCCTGATGGATTCACTGCTGGATTCTACAAGACATTTAAAGAAGAGCTATCGCCAATACTCATTAAACTCATGAAGGAAATTGAAAGGGCAGCAATACTTCCAAATTCATTCCTGAAGCAAGGGTTATTTTGATTCCCAAACCAGGGAAATATCCAACCCCAAAAGAGAATTACAGGCCAATCTCCCTAATGAACATAGATGCAAAAATCCTCAACAATATACTGCCAAACAGAATACAGAGGGTCATAAAGAACACCATATACCCTGACCAAGTCGGATTTATCCCAGGGATGCAAGGATAGTTCAACATACATAAATCAAAAAATGTAATACACTATATTAACAGAGTCAAGGACAAAAACCATACGATCATCTCAACAGATTTAGAAAAGGCATTTGACAAAGTCCAACACCCATTTATGATAAAAACCCTACAGAAAATTGGAATGGAAGGTTTTTATCTCAACCTGATTAAGGCTATCTATGAAAAACAAAACCAATAGCCAACATCATACTAAGTGGTCAAAAACTGAAAACCTTTACACTAAAATCAGGAACAAAGCAAGGATGCCCTCTATCACCACTCCTGTTCAGTGTAGTTCTGGAAAAATTAGCTACAGGAATTAGAAAAGAGAATGCAGTCGTGCAGAACATGCTGAATCAGCCCGCTGCAGACAGGCAGGTCTGCAGACCCCATAGCAATGTCACGAGCTGGGCAGAATGCACAGAAT
>NW_004624748.1:24115109-24139100 GCF_000247695.1 Heterocephalus glaber | reverse complement strand
GCCATGAATACCCAGCATAAGAAAGAAATGGAATCCATGAAACAGATTCAAACAGATATTCAGGAGATCAAAAACTCCATTGAAAGTATCCACAGAAGATTAAGGGAATCTGAAGATAGAATATCAGATATAGAAGACAGGATCACAGTTAGAGAGCATGAAAATAGAGATTTCTTAAAAATAGTAAGACATCACGAGAAATCAATTCAACAACTTCTAGACGATGCAAAGAAGAATAACGTAAGACTGATAGGAGTCCATGAAAAAACAGGAGAAAGCACACCTGACATAAAAACACTGCTCACAGAAGTAGTACTGGAAAATTTCTCAGACAGAGGTAGAGAACTGGACATACAGATAAGTGAGGCATAGAGAACTCCAACTAGTCATAATCAAAAAACTCTACAGCTAGACATATAATAGTCAAGATCCCAGAAACCCAATAGGAAAACAAAATCTTACAAGCAGTTAGAGAAAAGAAACAAATCGCCTACAAAGGATAGCCCATCAGAATCACAGCAGACTTCTCAACACAAACCCTCAAATCAAGGAGAGACTGGAGTGAAGTATTTCAAGCCCTAAAAGAAAATAACTTCCAACCTAGACTGTTGTATCCTGCAAAATTATCTTTCAAAATCGATGGGGAAATTAGATACTTCCACAACAAAGAACACCGGAGAAATTTCATGAACACCAAGGCAACACTACAAGTAATTCTAAACAATATCCTAGAAAAAACAATGAAGGTCCCAACTCCATGAGGCCCAACAGAGGGAAGCCACCACTCAAGGTAAGACACTAAAGGGAAAGGGTGAAAAAATAAGAAATAAAAGAGCCAACAAAAGTAAAACATCATGACAAGGATAAATCAATATCTATCAATTATAATCATCAATGTTAATGGCCTCAATTTACCAAACAAAAGAAATAGACTGGCAGAATGGATTAAAAGGAAAATGCAACAATATGCTGTATACAAGAAACACACCTAACTCAAAAAGAAACTCATACACTGAATGTAAAAAGATGGAAAACAGTTCTCCATGCCACAGGAACCCAGAAGAAAGCAGGGGTAGCAATCGCATTTGTAGACAAAGTCGATTTCAAACCAAAACTAATTAAGAGAGACAAAGATGGTCACTACATCCTTGTGAAGGGAACAATCCAAGAGGAAGAGATGACAATCCTAAATATATATGCACCAAATACAAGTGCCCCCAACTATACAAAACAAATATTAATGGACATGAAAAACCAAATAAACACTAACACAATTGTAGTGGGGGACCTCAATACCCCACTATCACAAATAGACAGATCATCTAGACAAAAACTTAACAAGGAAATTCTAGAACTGAACCAAGCTATTGAACAAATGGACTCAATAGATGTTACAGAGCGTTCCACCTCACAAAATCAGAATACACATTCTTTTCTGCTCCACATGGGTCATTCTCCAGAATAGACCACATGTTAGCTCTGATAAACTAAGATCAAAGTGGATTAAAGATATAAATATTAAGACAGGAACACTAAACTTGCTGGAAGATAAGTCAGGTAGAACTCTTGAAGACTTTGGCATAGGAAAAGCTTTCATGAACAAAACCTCAGTAGCACAGGAACTAGCACAAACAATCAACATCTGGGATCTCATCTTATTAAAAAGCTTCTGGACTGCAAGAGAAACCACCAACAGAGCTAAGAGACAACCTACAATGTGGGAAAAATTTTTTACTAGCTGTATCTCAGACAAAAGACTACTATCTAGAATATATAAAGAACTGTGAAAAAATCAGGCCCCCAAATTTAAAGACCCGGTTCAAAAATGGGTATCTGAAATGAACAGACATTTCTCAGCCAAAGAAGTGAAAAGAGCAAATAAGCATATAAAAAAATGTCCAACATCACTGGTCATTCAAGAAATGCAGATGAAAACAACACTGAGATTGCACCTCACCCCAGAAAGAATCGCCACCCATCAAGAAATCAACCAATAACAAATGCTGGTTGGCGTGTGGGGAGGAAGGAACCCTTCTCTTTTTTTGGTGGGAGTGCAGACTGTTGCAACCACTGTGGAAATCAGTAGGGATATACCTCAAAGAACTAGGGCTAGAGGTCCCATTTGACCTCACTATTCCCCTGATGGGTATCTTCCCAAAAGAATTAAAAGTATCAGACCACAGTGACATATGTGCACCTATGTTTATAGTGGCACAGTTTGTAATAGCTGAAGCTTGGAAACAGCCCAAGTGCCCATCAACTGGAAACTGGATTAAGATGTGATTTTATTATAAAATGGGTTACTACTCAACCATAAAGAATAAGAAATCAGAGACATTTATAGCTAAATGGATGCATATTGAGGCCATACTCTTAAATGAAATAAATAGGACACACATGTGTAAATACCAAATAGTTTCTCTGGTGTGAGAAACGGAAAGTGTAAATAAGGATTAAAATGAATAATTGAAACTTGAAATAGGAAGAAAAGATCCAAAGTCTAGGGGAAGTGGGAGGGGAAGGGGAAAGGAAAGAAGGGAAGGTAAAAATTATAAGAAAAGAAAAAAATTGAAACAAAGTGTAATAGGGAAGAGTGGAGTGAGTGAAGGGTGCACAGGTAATTGGGAAAAAATAAAAAACAATAGGGAAACAAAATACATCATGTAAAGGTACAAGCACCTAATGATAAATGTAAATGTATTGATTGCCTAAAATTTACTAATAAAAGAATTTAAACAACAACAAAACATAATCTTTAGTCCACCTATTTGCTCAGAGAACTTCTTATTGCCTCAACTTGATGATTAGAGCTAAGGAAATATTCTGCCAAAAAAACATTTCAGAAACCTTTTATTGAAACTCAACAGTTGAAGTATCTTAAGACACAACAAATTAAGCCATTATGATTCATTATTAAACAAGTTTTCTAAAACCTTTTGTTGCTTATTTATATACAAAAATGCCTGATAAATGTTTGTAAAGATGACCAAAATTTAATCTTCAGGGCACCGTAATATTGATTATGCCCAAAACAGGATGTGAAGAGTTAACCTCACAACTGGCTTGTTTTAAGAAGTGAGTTCCACTGAAGCCTACCTGCTGAGGTCAGAGTAATTAGCACTCAAATTCCATTCCCACAACTAAAACTTTCTTACTAGAAGGACAATATTCTAATTACAATCATGTATTTTGTTTATACTATTCCTAATTTTAGAATGCTTTGTCTTGTCCTTTATGAATTTTGCTTACATTCATTTCCACAGAAATGGCACAATTGTGCATCCTCTCACATAGTCCTGCCTTTGCACATAGCTTACCTTTAACCCAATTAATTACTAATAAAAACAAATGCCTTGGGCTTGCCACTGCCTTTGTTGGTTGCACTGGCATTGGTGATCATGGCATGCCACATTCTCTCTCTTAGTTCTGTCTTTTAGGTTCTTTTTAAAAATTTTCCCTCAGGTATGCATTGTATACTGGGCAGTTTCCCGGAACCTAACTGCGGGAGTCTCCAGTATAATCTATGACTATCTTTCAATATAAATAATTACCAATGTAATAAATGAGATTACTAAGTGATCTATTTAAATTTAACCAATGGCTACCATAATTTACCAAAACTAAGTAAGAACATTGTGTAATCAAATTATCTAAAATTAATGTGGCAAAGTTCCCTTGTAGATCATCAAGAGTAATTTTGGGGTTTTTTTGTTTGTTTGTTTCTTTTTTGGTACCGGGGATTAAACTTGGGAGCTTGCACTTGCAAGGCAGGCGCCGGAATCACTGAGTTAAATCCCCGGCAATCAAGAGTAATTTTGAGTAAAGAAACTTAGAGGTTGCTAGTAGTTTTCCATGTTCACAGAAGCTTGGAGCACTTTTACTTCTAATATAAAATTATATATTTTATTTTAACATACTTTTTCATGTTTTCTGCAAACAAAATAATATATTGAAGCGACTTTGCTTTTATACTCTGATAGATGATGCATTTGATTTTAATTATTAGGTAGTGAACACTACAAGTTTTCAATAATAGTGTGCAATGCTATATTTAGTTTGTTTTAACTATTCTCAGTGGAATTGTTCTTGCCTCTAATTTAAATTTTTATTTTATATAATTTCTCTCCTAAAATACTACTTATTAAAATTGCATGTACCATATGCTACAGAGAAATATTTTCTCTTTCCTTTCTAGAACTAAGTCTTGTAAATGCTCTATTTTTCCAAACTTATGAATATTCAAATATTAACACAGCCTCTTCATGAATATTATTTACTTTCTTGTGAATATTGTAAAAGGTTTCACCTTAGAAACAAAAAAGTGATTTATTTTATTTCTCATTATATCTAAACTAACTCATAGGAAATAGAAAAGTAAAGATAATTGCTTCAATAATGAATTTTAGTGACATATGGAATGCAATTGGCATGAAAAAAAGTAATGAAAGTAATTACAAATCTAATATAAAGTATAGATATCAAATTATCCATATAAAACATTATAGACCTGATAACTATTATGCCAAGATTATTTTTCATTGATAATGAAAATATGCCATTATTTCAATAAACAATGAGTAAAACAATTACAGTGGACCCTCAAGTGTGATCTGCCTGACATAGGAACAACTTTGGTTAATTAGGTTAATGAAAGATTCAGCTGCTCTTATTATCTATAGCGTATACCTGGGTAAACATCCAGATCTCAATTGTATTGACTTACAACCAACTGAAGTTACAACCAGCCCATGAGAACTGATTAAGTTCACAAGTCAAGAGTCCACTGTATCTGTGAGAGTATATGTGTTTCTATAATTGAATTAAAATATTTCTTTATCTAATAGTTAAAGACTTTATAAGGATGATGTTTAAAGTTATTGTGACATTTTTAAGGTGATTTTGGAATGGATGTGGCTGTAACCTAATAACTTTAGAGGTATATGACAGTAAATCAAATAATTATAATATCTGAATTTTTATTAAAATGTTCAAATAAATTCATGTCTTCAGAAACTGCACCTGAAAATGTTAACCATAATGAATATGACATTATCAAAGCCCCAAACTTTCTTGTTCTCTGGCTATCAACATTCAGTGCAAGGACATCTCTGTCATAATTTCAAACTCTACAAACATGTTTTCATTGTATCCTATACATAGATATATATTAATGAAAATATGTGGCCTGCAATATTTCATGCAGGTCTTTTTGATATAAAATCATATTTAAAGATCTCCCTAATATTGTAATAAAAGCTTACTTCTCAATTCTCTCTCTCCAGATAGATAGATGGTAGATAGATAGATAGATAGATAGATAGATAGATAGATGATAGTAAAACTTTGGTTTGCAAGCATAATTTCTTCAGGAAACCTGCTTGTAATCCAAAAAACATGTATATCAGGGTAATTTTTTCTATCAGAAAGAATTGAAACTCAGTTGATTTATTCTACAATACAAATATATTCATATAAAATTATTTCAATACTGTAATAAAATATAGGATACTGAAGAAAATACAAAATATAAAGAAAAATAAATTAACCTGCACTTATCTTTAAAAACTTTCATGGCTGGTGTGAGGGAGACAACAGAGAGGAAGATTATTGTGTAGGACGACTTTCACTATCACTAACAAAATCACTGCTATTGTCTCAATATAACTTTTTTCTTTTCCTGCATTTATCAAGGAACTTATTTAATGGCACTTTCTTTTGAGGCAAATGTAACATTACATCATTGTTAAACAGATTAATCACTCACACTGCTACAGGTTTATTCATGTGGTGCTTTTCTGCAAATTTGTGCACTGCTTCTCATCTTTTACACATCTCTCTCATATCATTTGAAGTAAAGATTGTTCAGCATTTTTCTCCTCCTCTGCAGACAAGATCTCCTCCACAACATCATGCTGTTGAGAGATGATTATCCACAATCCCACATTGAGAGAAAGGGGGAGAGAGAGGAGGGAGGAGAGAGAAAGAAACAGAGAGAGAGAGAGGGAGAGAGAAACAGACAAAGAGAGAAACAGACAGAGATGAACCATTGGCTCATTTGTGATCATGTAACTTTGGCCTCATGTACTACTTATATTGCAAGACATCACTTGTTTATCAAGTTAAAATTTATTAGAAATGTTTGTTCATCTTGGGGAGCACTTGCAGAACAAGTTGCTTTCAATCTAAAGTTTTACTACTTTTTCTTTTATGTATCCATTCAGTGGTTGATGAATATTTGAGTACTTTCAAGTTATTAGGTATTACAAACTATGATTCAAAGAAAGTATGCTCTCTATTCATAACATATATGTTGTTAAGGTAGTACCCAGGACTAGAATTTCTGGAATTAGGTATACATATGTCCAGTTTTCATAATTATTGCTACTTAATTAAAATTCTTATGTCAATAAAAGAAAAACACAGATTACTCAACTGAAAAATAAAATGTGCAAATACTAAATACTAAAAAGAAACTACTAGAGTTGAGGAAGTCTTAATTACATTACAATAAGATAAATGCAATTGAGTATACCATATATACCCACTAGTAGATTTGAAAATGAATGCTATTGAATAATGAATAATGCTAAGATGGCGAATAACATAAACTTTTATACTTTGCAAATAAAAGTATAAAGTTGGAACTCGCAATTTGAAAAAGCATATAGCAGATAAGGTAAAATTTAATAAATACAAATATTTTTCACATTAATTTTACTTTTAGTAATATTCTGAGCAGAGAGGAGTACATTAATTCACAAAAATATATGTATGAGAAATATATAGCACTATTAAGTATAATGACTGAACTGAAAATATATCAGCATTTTCAATAGCAGAATTGACAAAGGACAGTATTTTTATACAATAGAAAGCTATGAAATGAAAGAGTTATCAAGGCTATACATGCAACCATAAGAATGAATCCCTCAGATTGAGATGGGGAGGGAAAGAAAATAATGAGGAAATATTACTACATGATACAATTTATATAAATTACAAAAGCTTGCACCTATTATGATTTATTATTAAACAGGAGAGTAGTGACTTTATGTAGAATCTAGAATACTGTTTACTGGGAAAGTAATTGGAGAACGACTGGAGTACTGCTAACAATACATTATGTTGAAAAACAAATTTGATCCTAAAACAGGTGCAGATAGCTCCCACTAGTGAAGCCCACAAGAGCACAGCTGAAAGCTAACAGAGCTTTTGCTGATGAAAGAATGGAAAGTAGGCCTGGTGGTCACTCTAGACTTCACAACCTCTTCACTCACTGGTATTACGAGAACAAAACATTGAAGGAAAACCAGCTCAAGCAACAGTTGACATACACAATCCCCTATGTATAACCACACAGAACTGGAGCTCAGTCCATGCAGCCATTATAGACAAGGTCTCTCCAATTTTTAAAACTATGCTGGAAGGGCAAACTGGTCAAATTCTGACTGCAGTAAAATTAGGATTGAGAGAATTCATTTTTTTTTTATGTCTGTACTATTTTTCTTTTATTTCTCCATATTTCTTTGTTTAGATATCTGAAATGGAGAACAATAATTAACTAGTGCTTTTTTGGGGGGGGTAGTGTCTTTCATAGTCATGACAGGTTAGCCTTAGAAAAATTTTGTGTAGAGGAATTTACATACAAGCTTTATATCAGCATATAAATTAGTTCTATCATTCTTAGAGTATTTCCAAAGGACCAATTATCCCTTCCTTCATCTCTGTTCCTTTCCTACCTCAAGAAATGGCCTATATCTTCTCTCCTCTCACTTCTCCCTCTATTCTAGATATAAAAATATCACCAAAGTCATATTATTTTCTTTCTTTAACTGGCTGATACCTTATTTTTTCTACATCCCCTTTCTAAACTATATTCTTCCATTTATTCTGCCTTTCTCTTTCTCTCTTCGTCTACCTCACACTCTGCTGGTCATCAGTACTACTTCATTGTCTTCTTGGGTTACTAAAACAGTGTAATATTGTTAAAAGTATTTTATATTATATGATTAATATATGGTTCATTCTGTAGTTGCTGATATAACTGGTAGTTGTTCTCTCCTTGAACCACTATGACTGGGATTAACCCTGTAACATTGGATATTTTCAACAGGTGCATGAATGTCAAATCATAATCAAAACCAGGGTCATATCACAAAGATATACTCCTGCAAAAATATTTCCACAGTAGTGACAGAGTTTGTCTGCCCTAACAGATTTTCGATGCCTAGCACAAAACAATAGAACAATGAGCAAATGAGGCAATAAACTGTTTCCAAAAACACTTGACTCCAGAAAAGCTCATCTGATGGGCACTGCAGTGGAGGAATTTTCAGTCAAAGAACTCAGGAACTAATCAGTTTAAATGTTTGAGTACATTAAAGTAGAAACAAACATATACTTAAGATATTCAGTGAGCTTAAAGAGAATGTAAATGAGCAGAAAAAGCATTTAATAAAATGTTTAATAACCTTAAAGAAGCCACAAATATGTTGATTTAATTTTGAAAGGCAAGGCAAGATATGAATAACCACTTTTGTAAAGAATGAGAGATTATGAACATAAATCAAACAGAAATCCTTGATATAAAAATAAAAATAAATGTGGCACCAACATACACCACCAGAAAGGGAGGATACAGTCAGAACTTGAGGAGTTTGCTGGAGTAGATCAAATACTCAGTGATACTTGAAAAATAACAAGACACCAAGAAAGCAGGATCCAAAATCTGCTAGATAACATAAAATACACAAGCAAAAAACTTAATGATTATAGAGGTAAGGGAAAGTGCATATAACACCATACGTATAAAAAATTTATTCACAGATCAGAATTCAGAGAAGAAAATGTTCAAATCTGGGAAAAGAATTCAATAACCAGTTAAATTAGTACAGAACTCTAAAGAGCCATGACCAGAAAAGAACTTTTCCTCAACACATTATAGTCAAAATCCCAGAAATTTTGCACAGAAAAGATTAGTAACATCATGTAACTTATTAAGGCAATCCTATCATCATAACAGTGTATTTCTCATCATAAACCTTCAAGCCGGAAGCACACAGAGCAACATTTTGCAAGCCCTAAAAGAAATAAAAAAGCCCAAATTACTATGTCCTGAAAAACTATCCTGAAAAATTGAAAGAGAAATGTTTTCTATAATAAAGAAAATCTAAAGAAATTTATAATCACCAGTATAGCAAGGTCATATTGTACTGGTCATATTATACTGGCATCTGTGCTATTTTCAATATAGACTTCAAGCCAAATGGAATCAGAAAAAAAAATGCATCACTATACTCTATGAAAAGAACAATTAAACCGAAAGAGTTAACAAACGGAAAAATATATGTGTTGAACATAAGTGCATCCAATTTCAAAAAACGAATAATATTGGACTTAATAGCACAGATAGGCACTGATACAATTATGCTGGGAAAAATCAATACCTGACCAGAAGAAAAATCAACAAGGAAGTGTCAGAATTAACCCTCATTATTGAACAAATGAACTTAAGATAAATCTACAGTGTTTATCTAACAACAGCAAAATACACATTTTTTCAGCAGCACAGAGAATTTTCTTCAGAATAGACCATCTTTCAGGCCATAAATTATACTTAAATAAGTAAAAATTTTAAATAATTTAAAATATTTAAATGATTAAAATAATCTCATTCCACAATATCACAATGGACTGAAACTAAAATTTAATAATAAAAAATTACATGAACTACTCAAACACATGGAGATTAATACATTTGAATAATCGTTGAGTCAGAGAAAAACTAGGGAAGAAATTTTAAAAGTTCCTAGAATAAAATCACAATGACAACACAAGATGCAATAACTCCTTGAACCCAAGAAAGGTAGTTTTAAGAAGAAAATTCATAGTTTGAATGTCTCAAATAAAGAATAATGTGATCTCAAATAAATAACTTAATGTTACATTTCAAGGTCTGAAAAATATAGCAACACAAATTAAAAATTATAGGAAAAAATAAGTTATAAAGACCAGATGTGAAATTAGTAGAATTGAAATTAAATAATACAAAGGATCAATGACAAGATTGGGACAACCTTAGCCAAACTTACCAGAAAATTAAATAAAAGACTCAATGCAATTAGAAACAAAAAGGTGAAATCAAAATGGACACCTACAAAATCCAGAGGATTATAACAAACCATTTTAGAAAGTTATATTCCAGTAGACTGGAGAATCTGGAAGAAATGAGTAAATTCCTAGACAAAGATAAATTAATAAACTTGCACCAACAAGATATAAAATATTTGATAGGCAAATAACAGGCAATTAAATAGAAACAGTAATAAAAACACTACCAACTAAGAAAAGCATAGGATGTGATGGATTAACCAATGAATTTTATCAGAAAAAATTCTAAAATTTATTTGCAATCAGAAGACAACTAGGAATAAGAAGCAATCATAAGCAAAAAGAGCAAAACAAAAGACATTACAATCTTTAATATAAGTTTTATTACAAAGCAAAAGAGATGAAAACAGAATGCTACTGGCACAAAAACAGAACTGTTGATCAAGAATAAAATTGATGATGTGAAAATGACTCTACAAACCTACAAACACCTGATTTTTGACAAAGGAGTCAAAAACATACCCTGAAGAAAAGATGGCCTATTGAACAAATGGTGCTAGGAAAATTGATTATCTACATGAAGAGGAATGAATCTGCAATAACTCTCATCCTATACTAAAATCAAATCAAAATGGATTGAACACCTAGATAAACAAAAAATCTGCTGAAAGATAAAATTTGTAAAACTCTTGAATACTCATAGGCAAAGACTTTCTGAATAGAATCTCAATTGCACAAGAAATTATACCAAAAACAGAACAAATTAGATTATATTAAATTAAAATGATTCTATACATCAAAGAAAACAACTGAAAGAACAAGATAACAACACATGGAATGGGAAAAAAGTTGCCAGCTACTCCTTAGAGAACAAATATTTAGACTATACTAATAAAACTTAACATGAATAAGTAAGCACTTTAATGTAAAAGACTTCATCAAAAATAGGCAATTGAAATGAATACACACTTTTTTTACTTAATTATATTGGTATATTTAAGGTATACAACATAATGACATTCATCATTGGAAATTTGACCTTTACGTAATCTCTCTTGGTTCTCATTTTTTCCACATTCCCTTGCCCTCCCTTCAACCCCTCCATCCCTCCTGATCTACGAAGATTTTGTTTCCATTTTTTATTTTTCTCATATTAATTCCATTCCTTTCTTTCTTTTCCCCTACCCCTCCACTTTCCTTTCCCTTCCCTGTTACACCTTTTCTTCCTATTTCACACTATCTATAATACCTTATAGTCCTTACTTACACTTTGAGTTTCTCACACTAGAGAAACTATTTGGTATTTACACGTGTGTCCTATTTATTTCACTTAAGAATATCTCCTCAATGTACATTCATTTAGCTACAAATGACTCTAGTTTTGCATTCTTTATGGCTGAATAATAAATTTTATAAAAAAAAAAAAACCACCCACATTTATATCCAGTCTCCAGTTGACAGGCAATTGGTTTGCTTCCAAGTTTTACCTACCATGAATTGTGCTGCTATGAAATGGGTGCACATATATCATTGTGGTATGATTCATTTATTTCTTTGGGGAAGATACCCAGCAGGGCAATAGCTGGATCAAATGGGACTTCTGGCCCTAGTTCTTTGAGGTAATGTTTGAGGAAATCTCCATACTGATTTCCAGAGTGGTTGCACCAGTCTACACTACCACCAGCACTGGAGTAGGGTTCCCTTTTCCCCACAGCCCCGTCAGCATTTGATATTGGTTGATTTCATAACAGCAGCCATTCTGGTGGAATCTTAGCATTGTTTTTGTTTGCATCTCTCAATTGACCAGTGATGTTGAACATATTTTCATAAGTTTATTTGCTATTTCTACTTCTTTGTCTGAGAATTGTCTGTTCATTTCAGATGCCCATGTTTGGATGGGGACTTTAAATTTGGGAGGTCTGATTTTGTAACTTCTTTATAGATTCTAGAGAGTAGACTTTTGTTGGAGGGACAGCAGGTGAAAATTTTTTCCCACATTGTGGGTTGTCTCTTCACACTGTTGGTGGTTTCTCTTGTTGTGCAGAAGCTTTTTAGTAAGAAGATATCACACTTGTTGATTGTTTGTGCTAGTTCACGGGCAACTGAGATTTTGCTCATAAAATCTTTTCCTACACCAATGTCTTCAATAGTTCTACCTACCTCTCTTCCAGCTGGTTTAGTGTTTCTGTTTTAATACTTAGACCTTTAATCCATTTTGATTTTAGTTGAGTGCATGGTGAGAGGTATAGGTCTAGTTTTAATATTTGGCAAGTTGAAATCAAATTTTTCCAGCACCATTTATTAAAGAGGCTATTTTCCTCCAGTGCGGGTGTGTGGCTCCTTTGTCAAAGATGAGGTGGCATAGTGTGTCTGGTGTTGTTTCTGCATCTTCTAACCTGTTCCAATGGTCCTTAGGTTTCTTTGCCAGTACCATGCTGTTTTGATCATAATAGCTTTGTAGCATAATTTCAAGTTGGGGATTGTGATACCCCCTATGATTTTTCTATTCTATGTCTCTTTTTGTTCTAAATGAATTTTTGGATATTTTCTCCAGTTCTGTAATATATGCTGCTGGGATTTCAATTGGGTTGCATTGAATCTGTACAGCAGTTTTGGAAGTATGGCCATTTTCACTTTATTGATTCTTCCTACCCAGGGACAAGGGATGTCTTCTCATTTTCTGATATCCTCTTTGATCTCTTTTTTTCAGAGTGCTATAGTTTTCAGAGAAGAGGTCTTTGATTTCTTTTGTTAGATTGCTTCCTAGGTATTTCAATTTTTTGATGCTATTGTGAAAGGAATTGTTTGCACCATTTCTCTCTCACTGAGTCTGTTTTTCATGTACAGAAAAGCTATTGATTTTTGTGTGTTGACCTTGTATCCAGCTAGTCTACTGAATTTGTTTATAAAGTCTAGAAGACTTTGGTGGAGTTCCTGGTGTCTTCTATGCAGAGTATCATGTCACCTGCAAATAATGACAATTTGACTTCTTTATTTCCTATCTTCATTCCTTTTATTTCTTTCTCTTAGCTCATTGCTGTGACTGTTTCCAAAACTATATTGAACAAGAGTGATGATAGAAGACATCCCTGCTTTCTTCCTGATTTTAGTGTGAAGCTCTTTAGTTTTTGACCATTTAGTATGATATGGAGTGTTAGTTTTTCATAGATGGCTTTTATCAGATTGAGGTAGAGACTGGCTATTCCAATTTTTTTGTAGAGTTTTTATCATAAATGCATGTTGGATTTTCGTCAAATGCTTTTTCTGCATCTGTGGAGATGATCATATGATTTTTGTCCTTGGATCTATTAATATAGGGTATTACATTTATAGATTTACATATGTTGAATCATCCCTGCATCCCTGGGATGAATTGCACTTGGCCAGGGTGTATGATCTTCTTGATGATCTTCTGCATTCTATTTGCCAGTATCTTATTAAGGATTTCTGCATCTATGTTCATGAGTGAGATTAGCCTACAGTTCTCTTCTTCAGCTAGGTCTTTCTCTGCTTAGGGGATCAAGGTGATGCTTGCTTCCAGGGATGAATTTGGGAGTATTGCTTTCAACTTCTTTGAAGAGTTTAAACAGTAGAGGCTGTAGTTCCTCTCTAAATGTCTTGTACAATTCAACAGTGAAGCCATCAGGACCTGGGCTTTTCTTAGTTGGTAAGATTTAATTACATTTTCAGTTTCATTGATTGATATTGGGTTGTTTAGAATTTTTAGGTCTTCTTTATTCAACTTTGGTAATTCCTATGTATCTAGGAATCTGTCCATTTCTTCTGTATTTTCCATTTTATTGGCATATAGGTTCTCAAATTAGATATTGATGCTCCTCTGGGTTTCTGCTGGGTCCATTGCAATTTCACCCTTTTCATTCCTAATGGCATGGATTTGGGGCTTTTCTTTCCTTTTTTCTGAGAAGGTTGGCTAAGGGTTTGTCAATTTTGTTTATTCTTTCAAAGAACCAACTCTAGGTTTCATTGATTTTTTGTATTGTTCTCTTAGTCTCCATTGCATTGATTTCTGTCCTGATCTTTATAATTTCTTCCCTTGTGTGAGCATTTGGTTTGTCATGTCTTTTTCTAGAAGCTTGAGGTTCATCATCGGGGAGTTCATTTGGGCTCTCTCTGTTTTCCTAATATGAGCATTCACTGCTATGTATTTCTCTCATAAGACTGCTTTCACTGTGTCGCATAGATTCCAATATGTTGTATTGTCATTGTCATTTAATTGTAGGTCATGTCTTATTTCTTCTTTAATTTTCTCTGTGACCCACTGGTTATTCAGAATTGTGTTGTTCAATTTCCATGTGTTTATGAAATTCTTGTGATTTCTTTTGCTATTGGTCTCCAATTTCATCACACTATGGTCTGATAATATACAGGAGATAACTTCAATTCCTTTGCACTTATGTAAACATGTCCCATGAGCAATTATGTTGCCTCTTTTAGAGAATGGCCCTTGTGCAGTTGAAAAGAATATGCATTCTGATTTTGTGGGGTGGAACACTCTATAAACATCTGTTAAGTTCATTTGTTCAAGAGTTTCATTGAGTTCTAGTATTTTATTGTTTACTTTTTGTCTAGGTGATCTATCTAATGGTGTCAGTGGGATATTGAGGTCCCCCCGTACTATCGTATTAGTGCTTACATGATTTTTCATGTCCATTAGTATTTGTTTTATATAGTTGGGTGCACTAGTGTTTGGTGCATATATATTAATGATTGTCATCTATTCCTCTTGGGGTGTTCCCTTTACAAGGATGTAGTGTCTTTCTTCATCTCTCTTAATCAGTGGTGGTTTGAAATCCACTTGATCTGCAATGAGGATAGCTACTCCTGCTTTTTTTTTTCAGATTCCTGTCCCATAGAATATTGTTTTCCACTCTTTAATTTTCAGTCTGTGAGTTTCTTTTTGAATTATGTTTCTTATATGTACCATATTGTTGGATCTAGCTTTTTGACCCATTCTGCCAATCTATTTATTTTGAATGTTGAATTAGGATCATTAACATTGATGGTTGTAACTGATACGTATTGACTTATCATTGTCATGACATTTTCATTTTGTTGGATTCTCCCCCTTTGTGTTTAATTTCTTGTGCCTGATGGATTCATTCTGGTGGGCTTCCTGGGATTGTATCCTCATTGTCTTTTCCTAGGATATTTTTAAAAAGTTTTTGGAGTGCTGGTTTGGTATTCATGAAATTGCTAAGGTGCTCTTTTTCATGACAGTATCTTATTTCTCCATCCATTTTGAAAGGTAGTTTTGCATGATACATTAATCTGGATTGGAAGTTGTTTTCCTTTAGGGCTTGAAATACATCACTCTACACTCATCTTGCCTTGTGGGTTTGTTCTAAGAAGTCTGCTGTGATTCTGATGGGCTTCCCTTTGTATGTGATTTGTTTCTTTTCTCTAACTGCTCATAGAAATTTGTTCTTCTGTTGGGTTTCTGGAATCTTAACTATTATATCCCATGCATAGATTTTTTCTTTGATCACAGCTAGTTGGATTCCTATATGCCTCATTTATCTTTATGTCAAATTCTTTTCCCAAATTTGGGGAGTTTTATGTCATTACTTCTGTGAAGTTTTTTTTATGTCATCTGTACTCTCTCCTGTTTCTTCATTGACTCCAATCAGTCTGAAGTTATTCTTCTTTGCATTGTCTAGCAGCTGCTGGATTGATTTCTCATGGTCTCTTACTGTTTTTAAGAAATTTTTCTTTTCACTAACTGCAATCCTATCTTCTATGTCTGAAAATCTGTCCTTGTATTGACTCTTTCTGCTGCCTAAGCTTTCAATGGAGTTTTTGATCTCCTGGAAATCTGTTTGCATCTGTTTATGGATTCCATTGGTTTCCTATGTTGGGATTCCATTATGTTCCTCAGCTCCTCCATATTTAAAAATCTGTGTCTGCTGTAGACTTATTTTCCTGTCTTATACTATGGGTACAATCTCTGCTGTTTTCTGAGAAATTTTTTTTTCATTTTTTCCAGGTTCTCTTTTTTTGCCAGTTCAGGAAGTCCAGCTAATTGACTATCAGATTGTTCCATCTTGGTGCCCTTTGGGGTTGCCTTAGGTGATCTGGAAGTCTCGTTTTGAGACTTATATATGTGTCTTCTCATTTCAACAGATGCAGCCTGATGCACCATTGTTGAGGCAACTTTTTGTTCATTCAGTGGTCTTGAATTCTCCACAAGCCACTGAATAGCCTTTTCTCTGCTGTTCATCAGTACACCAATTCCTGAGTTCAGAGTGTTGACCTTCTGGATCCCTGAACTGATCTGTTGTCTGGGCAGGCTTCTGTCTGGGGACTGTGCACACTTGAGATGGTATCTAGACATACCTCTTGCTGGGGCCCCTATGCAGCTGTTGTCTGGGAGAGACTTTGGCTGGGGTCTGTGCACCCCAGTTCCAGTTGTCTGGGCAGGCTTTGGCTAGAGTCTCCACACACTTATCATTGGTATTGGGGTAAGCTTCTGGGTATTGCTTGTGTGCCTGTGTAGCTCTTTTCTAGGTGGGTTCTTGACTGTGGCCAATGGTATGGTGGGCCTCTGGGTGAAGTTTGTGCCCCTGTGCAGCTCTTTTCTGGGTGGATCTTTGGCTTGGGCAGGTGTGCAGGTGCCTCTGGGGTTGGGAGAAGGCCCTGGCTGGGATCCATCTGCAGCCACCCAGGTTTGGGCCACACAGCTGCTCCCTGGGATCTGCACACACTTACTGATCTGAATACACACTTCTAAGAAGAAGACATATAATTGATCAATAAGTACTGTATATTAAAAAAAGTGTACACTTTGGCCTTTAGAGAAATGTAAATCAAAACAATGCTGAGATTTTGTCAAAGTCAAGTAACAATGACTGTCATAAAGAACTCAAAAAACAAATGCTAGTGAGTCTGTGGAGAAAGGGAAGTCCTTCTGTACTGTTGGTAGGAATGGAAACTAGTAAACTCCTTATGGAAATCCAAATGGAGATTCCTCAAAAAAAATAAACTTTGAAAGTAAAAATTTCAATCAACCCAGCTATACTTCTTCTGAGTATGTTTCTGAAAGAGTTAATATCATCACATTACAGTGATACATGCATACTTTTGTTTATAACAGAAAAACACATAATGGATAAATCTTGGAGTAGACTATATGTCCACTAACAGATGAAAGGACGAAGAAAATGTATTGTCTATGCACAATCCACTACTACTCAGAAATAAGAAAAGATAAATTTGAGCTATTTGTTAAAAAATGGATAGATCATTAGACCATAATGCTAAGTGAAGTAAATCAGACACAGAAGGCTAACCTCATATGGTTTCCCCTATGTGATAAACCCCAAACATAAATATATCAAAGAGCAAAATGTAAGAGAAATACTAGGAAAACAGGAAGATAGACATTGTGAAGATGGGAAGGGAATGAGGAAGAGGGAAAAGGGGACAATGGATGAGGAAGGTTAGAAAAATGATAAATTTCCAAAATGAATATATTGATCTCAAAATGAATGTATTTATTATGTATCACAACCACATACTACCAATACAAAATAAAATTTTAAAAAGACAATCAGATTTCACCATCAAAATAAGTGAAATAAAAGCTAGTGGCAATACAAAATGCTGGTCTGGAAAAAAACAATGCTGACATGTGTTGGATGAATATGAAGAGCAAGAAAATGCATAAGGACCTTGTTAGGAAAATTACAGAGTAGATAGATTTGAATAAAGAACACATTAGACAAATGTGAGGTAGTTAATAATAGCTATCTACTGGAGACCTCTGCAGTTAGTTCCAGTATCCTACCCAGTATATTATACAGGCCTGAGAAATCAAACGAAAAGACAGAACTAGTAGAGAAAGCAGGGTGCCAGGATGACCAATGATGGTACAACTGACAAAGGCACTGGTCAGTTCAAGACATTGATTTTTATTGGTAATCAATTGGAGTAAAAGTGAGCTACCTTCAAGGGCAGAACTAAGTGTGAGGATGCACAGTCATGAAGTTTTTATGGAAATTAATGTAAACAAGGCTCATAAAAGACACGCCAAATCATTCTCAAATTAGGAACAGAACAGACAAAATATATGATTGCAATAAGAACACTGCCCTTCTAGTTAGAAGTTTTTAGTTGTGGGAACAGAATTTGGGTGCAAATTACTCTGACCTCCACATAGTAGGTTTTGGCTGGACTCACTTCTATAAACAAGTCAATTGGGGGCTTAACTCTTCACAGCCTGCTTTGAGCATAATCAATATTAGGGTCCCCTGAACTATCTTTTAAACTTGTTTGTCTGTGTCCTTCTATGTTTAATGATTAATATAATGTATTGATTAAGATAACTTCATTTGAGCTCTTATTACCTTTAGAATCATTTATGATTTTGGAAAGGATGAAATATTAAATAAACCTAATTTAAAAAATATTTTAAAAATCCAAAATAAGGAAAATGCATATTTTATTTTAGAAATTTATATCTAACTCAGTGATAGAAATAAAAACTGAGCTGAAAGTATTGCTCAAAATTTCACATACTACTCAGCCATAAAAAATGAGAAATTAGAGACATTTATAGCCAAATGGATATATATTGAGCTGATACTCTTAAGTGAAATAAATAGGACACACATGTGTAAATACCAAAGAGTTTCTCTAGTGTGAGAAACTGGAAGTGTAAACAAGGACTAAATGGTATAATAGATAATGTGAAATAGGAAGAAAAGGGGCAAAGGGAAAGGGGAAGGGGGAAGGGTAGAGGAAAAGAAAGAAGGGAATGGAATTAATATGAGAAAATGAAAAAATGGAAACAAAATCTTCATAGATAGGGAGGGATGGAGGGGTTGAAGGGAGGGCAGGGGAAGGGGGAAAAATAAGAACCAAAACGGATTATGTAAAGGTGCAAATTTCTAATGATGAATGTCATTATATTGTATATCTAAAATGTACCAATGAAATTAATTTAAAATTTTCACATTCTATATGAAGGAATAGTTAATCCATTGTAGCATCAGGTCAGGACTCTTTCATGTCATCTCCCCATCATGCAAGTATCATTATTTCTGTGTCTTTAGACATCTCTGACTGCCTGTCTTTGCTTATGTTTGATCTTCTGTCCTTTAAAAAAAAGTCTTACAGTAACTTGGAAATACAACCTCACATTTCTGAAATGTTTATGTTACATGAAAAACAGGAGATTTCTTTTACATAGTATAAGCTATAATCCTCAGAACACGAGGAAAGGAAAAATCAAGTGCCAGTCTGAGATTGACACCTTGGAAACTCCTTACAATTCTTCTGGTGTAAATCCATGTTAAAAATGTCAAAGAAGATGAAGTTTGGTATTCACAAATGATAACAGCAGCATAATACACACTCTCTACCAGAATTGAACTTGCAGTTCAAATTCTTCCTTCTTTACTTTCCACCCGGGCACATGGTGCCACCCACAGTCAGAGCCACCCCTCTCTGCCCTCCAGTTTCCTTGACTAAATACCAGTCATCTCTGGAAATACTCTCATAGACACACCCAGAAGCATGCTTTATGCTCTGCTAGGCATCTAACAATCCAATAAAATAATTCAGATTATTACACATCTCATTCATTATCGTTTTGTATGTAAAAATCTAATAGACAATTTCTTTGTAGCATAAATTTTCAAAATACCTCTCTTAAATCAAATATTTCCCAAAATACACCTTGCTAAACTTATAATAATTTTACAGTACATATTAATATTAACTCACAGCATATGTCCTTATCCATTGTCTAATACATGCATATTAAAATTTTACAGATATGTGTATTACAAATGTATTACACACCAACAAATTTACCTTTATTTTTGTGACAATCCCTTATCATTTGTAATTGGTGTATTTTTGTAATGCTGCTATTAAAATTATGTACTTTATTAATATGTGTTTTTTTGATACTAGCATAAAACTGTTCATACTACAGAGTTGACTTATGAATAGATTTTTAAGGTTAAAGAATAAATCTTCAATAAAAGTCTCTTCCTTTCTTCTAAAAAAACTGAAAATGAATATCTTGTCTGCTTTATGTTTTTGTCTGTAATATATAGTCTGTGGAGTAAAAGTTTGCACCCTCACAAAAAGTTTATGCTATAGCCTCAACCTCAAAGTGTTTATATGAGGGGATGGGCATTTGGGAAAGGTGAGTAAGTCATGAAGATGGAGCCATCATGGAAGAGATTTGTCCTTATACAAGAAATCACAGAATCACACTTTACTTAGGCATTGTAAGAAGATAACTATGAACCAAAAGTGGGCTGTCACCAGAATGTGAATGTGCCAGCACCTGATTTCAGTTTTTAAACTCTTAGAAAAGTGAGAAATAAATTTTTATTCATTTATTTATTTTTTAAGAAACACAGTCCAAGGATGTTTGTAGAGTTGCTCAACCAACTAAGATGATGTATTATTTTTAAAAAATAATCACACACCAGAAACTAATCTCCTATAGTCAGAAAAATGTGACATTTCTAAATTCAAACCACTACCCTTAAAACTTTGAGATTTTCTTTTTTTTTTTTTTTTGGTATGGGGGATATAACTCGGGACCTTGCGCTTGCGAGGCAGGCGGTGGAACCACTGAGCTAAATCTCCGCCCCGAGATATTTTCTTACTACATTTTATACACATTTTAACATATAGAGTCCAATCATTTTCAGACTATTTTGTCTTTTTCTTCTTCCTTGTCAACTTAGTATGTACGTGTGTGTGAATTTATTTTGTTTTGGAAGCAGTAAATGTATATATATTTTAAAATGGCAATTCTGTCATTGGCATTTTGTTGCATAGGGTATAAAAACTATGTTAGTGTTCATAAAATCCTTTAAAGAAATGAAGACTTTCTTGTAAATCAGTTTTAAGGTCAGCTCTCTTATCCTTGATGAGTTAGAAATGTGCTTGGCCTTGAGATCCTTGCAAGCTGTGAACCTAATAACTGTCTGTGCTTGTTGCCTGGCAATGCATTTTAGTTTAAAAACATGGTTGTCTCATTCAAAAAGAGTATTGAAACCTACATTTCAATTTATTAAAATTATTTAAATTTTTCAAATCTTTCTTTTTCATATCCATATTTATTATAGATTACAGAAATATTTGTTAATAATATAAGGGTTTAAATATTGTGAAAATCATACAATGAAATTTTACCACATTAGGAAACAGTTGAACAACTTTCTTTATCTCCATTTGAAATCATTAAATTCAAGGGAATTTTATTACTTAAAGGTAATTTTTTAATTATGTAGCAAGAAAAATTAAATATTAATTTGAGGGATGTTGACTTAGGTACAATATCATTTCTCCAAATATAACATGCTATTTACTTTACAAAAGAGTTTTCAAAACAAGTCAGTGATATAGTAAAAAGCCCTCTGGCTATCCATAACATGTACTGCATTTTGCTAGGCTACTTGTGTGTTGCTAATCTTTAGAAGAGTTATTGCACCTTTATGTTTTCATTTCTGTTTCACTATCTACGATAGAGCCTTCCACACACGAACTTTTCCCCCCACATTGATTTACAAGTGATTTTGAAAATTAAAACCTATTCAGAGTTCTTTGAGGCAAGAATTGAGGACAGCTGGCTTGTCTTGAACCTCAGATGGGCTGAACTCCTGAGCTTTCCTGAGTGGTCATATTTTGAGAAACAGTTACAACTAAACTATTAATTTCTTAGATTTAGAGGAGAGTCCTCATTTTGATAAAGTACTTACTTGTTTACTACCCAATGCTTCTAAAAATAAAAATAGTAGAAATTTGAAAGTGTAGGATATTTTTCCTTCCTACAGTTATAAAAAATTTGTGGTTGATATTGTTTCTTCAGCATACATACCTTATGAATATGACTGATCATTATAGTTTTCTTAGTTCTCTTAAACATTATCCTTTTTAGATTTACTAGAAAGTTTATTACTTTTTCAAACATTAAACTTTGCTCTCATAATGTTTTCCTCATACTTTATTATATTACAGATTATGATTTAATCTTATCTCCCAACAACCCCACTAATATTTTTACCATAAAAAAATTCAGATGGTGGTGAAGGAATAATAAAAAAAATACTAAGAAATCTCTAGGAGCCCCTAGTACTTGTATTTGAACTTAGCAGGATTAGAAAACACAAGGTATATATAAAAATTCAGGTCTATATATACATGCTATAAATGAGGAATTGGATATTGAAATTTAAAAGTTATGTAGGAGTACAAAGGACCTAGAAAAGTAAAAATAAAAATAACAGTGTTGGAAGATGTTTAGTACCTAATTTTAAGACTTCTTCTAAAGCTACAGTAATTAAGGCAGTGTGGGTGTAAGGAAAGACATACAGATCATTGGAATAAAATAGAGAATCTAGAAATGGAACCACACATATATGGTTCACTGAATTTTGAAAGATTATTAAACATTAACATTTTATAGACTATAAACTCAATTCAAGAGCTGAGGAAAAGATATTGTTTTCAGGAAATGGCACTAGAACACCTAGTGTCTGTATATAAAAAATTAGCTTCAACCCTATATTTCCATACATAAAAATAACTTGAAAGGATCTATGGACCCAAAAATGAAAGCCTAAAAGTATAAAACTTTAAGAAGAAATTATAAGGGAAAACGTTTATGAATTTAGGGTAGGCAAGAACTACCTAGGATACAAAAAAATATAATGTATAAAATAAAAAAATTGATAAATGAGATTCCATCAAAATTTAGAACTTTATATCACATCATTAAAATGAAAAGTAGTCCTTAAACAGACCACATTTACATTGCATATAACCTATGACCAGAATATATAAAGAACACTTACAGCTCATTAATAGACAACCCAATTATAAAGTAAACATAAGAAGATGATAAATAGCCAGTGAAGCACAAGGAAATGTATGCAACTCTAGAATCAGAAAAATACTAATCAGTACAATAACAAGATTGAATTATACATTCATTAGGGAGATTAACTTAAAAATTTTAAAAGCCTTGTCATGACTTTTACTTTTTGTTGGATTCTCCCTCTTTGCATTTAATTTGTCATGCCCAATGGATTCATTCTACTGGGTTTCCTGGAGTTGTGATCCTCATTGTCTGTTCCTAGGATATTGTCTAAAATTTTTTGGAGTGCTGGTTTGATATTCATGAAGTTCCTGAGGTGCTCTTTATCATGAAAATATCTTATTTCTCCATCAATTTTGAAAGATAGTTTTGCAGGATACATCAAACTGAGTTGAAGGCTCTTTTCCTTTAGGGCTTGAAATACATCACTCCAAGCTCTTCTTGCCTTGAGGATTTGCATTGAGAAGTCTGGTGTAATTCCAATGGAATTTCCTTTGTATGTGATTTGTTTCTTTTCTCTCACTGCTTGTAGAATTTTGTTCTTCTGTTGGGTTTCTGGAATCCTATTATATGCCTATGGGTAGATTTGTTTTTGATCAAGGCTAGCTGGAGTCCAAAGTGCCTCACTTATCTGTATGTCAAGTTCTTTTCCCCTGCTTGGGAAGTTTTCTCCTATCACTTTTGTGAACAGGTTTTTTATGTCATCTGCCCTCTCTCCTCTTTCTTCATTGACTCCAAGCAGTCTTATATTATTCTTTCTATCATCTAATAGCTGCTGGATTGCTCATGGTGCCTTACAATTTTAAAGCAATTTTTCTTTACCTTTTCACTAATTGCAATCTTATCTTCTATATCTGAAATTCTATTCTCACATTTGTTCATTCTGCAGTGCAGACATTCAATGTAGTTTTTAATCTCCTGGAAATGTGCCTGCATCTGTTTTATGGATTCCATTTGTTTCCTATGTTGGGATTCCATCATGTTCCTCAGATCCTCTATTTTTTAATCTGTGTCCTCTC
>NW_004624748.1:24096038-24106511 GCF_000247695.1 Heterocephalus glaber | reverse complement strand
AGCATGTTTCTGATCTCATCTATTTTCTTATCTGTTTCTGCTCTAGAGCTTCTAATCATGTCTTTCATTCTGCTCACCATGTCTATATTTATCTGGGAGATTACTTCTGCTTTGAATTTTTCTAGAGCTTCATGCATCTGCTTTGTTACTTTCTGTGCTATCAGTTCAGGGTGTCCAAGTGGTTGCTTGTCAGACTTTTCCACCTCATTTCCCCCAGAATTTCCTTTTTGTGGTGTGGAAGCCTGCATTTGTGCCTTAAGTGTCTTCTCCTTTTTGTTTTTGGTACTGTCCTTGATTTAATTCCTGGGTTGATATTTCAAGATTGCTTAATATTGGTATCTTTGTTGCTTGTGTTTAAATCCCTTGTGGAATGATTGCTTTTCAGAAGTGTCTTCTAGATATGGATTGTGTTTGGGTTTTGAGACTCTAATGACTCTGGAGCTATTATATTTTTCTTATACCAGGAAGGAAATCTAATTAGGTCAATCACAACATGTTAGTCCAAATGATATAGTCAGCAATACCATAGCATCAAGCACAGCTTAGAAAATGATAATTTGTGGTGGTTATTAATCTATCACTTTTAACTATGTGAGTTAAATTAAAACCAAGGACCAACCCAATGTAAGTTTATAATGTATAAACTCTTCCATATAGCATCTTTCCCCTTTGGGTGGGGAGTTAAAAGGAGTTGGGGAGGGAGGGACAGGTAGAAAGAACAGGTAAGATTAGCGGTGCGGTTAGAAGACAAAGAAAGATCACACAAACTCTAAGAAGTTGTTCAAGTCAAGAGAAAATGGCAGAATGAAAGAACAAAGATGTGAGTAGAATCACCTAACAGCACCAGGGAGGCTAGATACCAAATTTACTTTCCTTTAAACCTAATGATAATCAAGAGAAGGAAAAAGAGACGAAAGGAACACTAAGGGAGAAATCTGAATTCAGTGCAGAAAGGAACAAATGGGGAGATGAGGGGCAATGTGCAACTGTGAGAGAATGAGAGAGAGAGAGAGAAAAAAATGATAAAAGAAAGAAAAGAAAGAAAAGTAAAACTTTGAAGAGTAGAAAAAAGTAAAAATTAAGATTTAAAAATAAGAAATTTTTCTTTTCTTTTTTGCAAATAGCAATAGAAATTATGGGCCTCCTTCAGGGTATGTCTCTGTTGTCACAGTAGGCAATGTAGGAATCCCTGTGCATATACAAGTCAATGAGTCTCAGCAAGCCAACAGCAGACCAAGTACAGTGGTCTAATGTGCCTTTATTGTAGAGGTTCTCTTTACTTTTCTGCTGAGCTTCAGTTTTCTTCCAGAAGGCTGAGAAGCCCTCTTTCTGTTACTAACTTCTACTCTATCTTGTGGCGCTCAGGACAAGGGTCTTTATAATCTCCTGTGCCTCTGTAATGTGGGATCAGGTAGCAGAAAAGCCAGAAGGTAGGCGGTGCATGGGGGGGGGGCACAATGAGCATTGGAGGCGCCCTTGCAGCTAAGCGGACCTCACTGTGCCATGGGCGTGACCCGGGACGGCCTCAGGAACTTCAAGCTGCTTGCCTTGTCTCACCTGCTGGTCACTGCAGCTTTGAGAGCGTCGGGTGGGGGTGGGGTTCAAGAACCCTCTGTGACCTCACCGTGCCGTGGGGGTGGCCCGGGACCCAGAAATCATCTTTTTAGTGTGCTAAAATGTTACTTCAAATGTACTACTTTTAAAAATATGAAGTTATTCATTCACATTTATTTTGTCATTTCTTTCTTCCCCACCCTAGTTCTTCCATTGCACTTGCTAAAATAGAAGCAAGAAGCTTATTTCCTAGGTCCTTTGTGGATGAATGAAATAAAAGCAATCAATTAATATGACTCACAGTAAGACAGGCAGCAACAGAAACTCACCATGGTGTTTGGCATAGGTCCCACCAGAACAAAACTGGAACTCAAGCATTTTCTAAGTCAGTTAGGATTCCAACAATTATAAAATTTGTGTCTACTTTTGATATTGTTTTTTGAAATTATTCTCTTTTTAAAGGGGGGATAACGTTGCTCTATCATCAGGTTTCCACAGTTATAAATTTTTAATCAATTATATTTTGTCTGTTATTTGTAGCTGAGACTTTTGAGATCACATACTTAAATCAATAGCACCAGCATTTGAGAAGCCTCTTTACTAATTTCCCTCATTCCATATCTTCCCTTAAGGTATCCCGGCTACTCTGACCAATTTACTACAGAAAAGAAGTGCAGGTCCAAAACCAGAGTAGGTTTTATGCTTCTAATCTACATCATAGTCATTCAATCAAACATTAAGTATAGGATAATTGAGATGTCTGCATTTATAATCCCAGAGGTCTGGGAGGCTGAAGCAGGAATATTGCAAACCTGATCACAGCATAATCAGACCCTGTCTCAAAATTTAAAAATAGAAAAAGTGTTGAGGATGTGACCCAGAGCAAAAAACTTGGGTTCAATCCCCAAAACACACAAAAATTAATGTTTACTATTGTGCAGGCTAACATTGAAGCATTTCAAACACAAAAAGGAACACTTCTCCACTTTTGGTGGGAGTGTAGACTGATGCAACCACTATGCATATCAGTGTGGAAATTCCTCAAAAAACTAGGATTAGAGGTCCCATTTGACCCAACTATTCCTCTGCTGGGTATCTTTGCAAAAGAATTTTAAAAAGCATACTACAGGGCTCAGGGTGAGAGAGATGGCCACATTCCAGGTTGAGACTCTGAAAATAACTCATTCCTGCCTCTGTTGCTAGCCTTGCACTGTGCAGTGGAAAATTCTCAGTTGTGATTTTTCAAAATCTGGGTTTGGATTCTTGGAGCAGCTGAATTGGTATTGCTCAGCACTCTATTTTCCAGCACTGGATATTTGAAGGCTTCTGATCCTCAACAAGTTTTTGTGGTCCTCATGGCTTCCAGTCAAAGGAGTCAGTCCTGTGAGGGTTCAAGCTCCTTGCAGGACACATGCTTCTCTCACATCCTGCAAAATGTGCTTCTAAATGCCAAGTTATGTAAGTTGTTGTCATTTATGCTCCACAAGTATCAAAAGAAGGAGCAGGTCACCATAAAAGAAATGCTGCAAGTTCTGGCCCATGATTACCATAACAACTTCCCTCTGAACTTTTGGGAACTCTGTGAGTCCATGTATCTGGGATTTGGCATTAAAATCAGGAAAGTGAATTGCTCTGGCAATATATATGAGCTAGTACCCATTTTGAGTCTCACATACAGTGGGATACTTGATGGTGATCATGAAAGAATCATTCTCAAAATCGATATCATTATATTTGTCCTGTCTCTAATCATCATAGAGAGCAACCGTATCAATGGTTGGACCTAACTGAAAAAAAGTGAAAAGATGGGACATGTTAGCTCACTCGGAACATATTCATTTTGAGGAAGCCTGGAAATTCATCACTAAGGATTTAGTATGGGAAGAGTACCTGATGTACCGGCAGATTCCTAACAGTGATCCTGCTCGCTATGTGTTCCTGTGTGGTCCAAGGGCCCACGCTGAAACCAAGCAAGATGAAACTCCTAGTTCATATGGCCCATCTTAATGGAACAGATCCCAAGTCTTACCCAAAACTATATTAAGAGGCTTTGGAAGCAGAACTAGTTATAGAGCCATGGTTCCTGAGAAACAGGGGATATTGCCCAAAGGTGTCAGTGAATTTGTTCTCCCCCAAGAAGAAATGAGGCCCATTTCCAGTCTGTGGTGAGCAGGCAGTTTTCTAAGTAGTGAAGGGCCATGGGAGGAGTAAAATACCACACATAGCATCTTGCTGTCACTTCTACTTGGGTTACTTGGAAATGGACAGGAGTTTTCTTTATGTTTTTTTTCAAGTGTTGGTCCTTTTTTGGGGGGAGACTGAAGTAGCTTGCATATTATTGAATGGTATTGATCTCCTGTGTATTTTTAGCTTTGTGATATTGATGTTTGTGTTTTCTGATGGGAATGTGATTTTGTGTGACATTGATCACAAATTGAGTGCCTTTTCCATTCAAATGTAAGTCTTTCCTGTTTTATCATACATACAGAAAAAACATTCAATTTATTTATGATAAAATGGGAGTGGAATAGAAATTTCCTTGAAAATTATGTTTACATCAAGTTAGAGGGACCCTAGAAATAGTGATAAAGATGAAAATCAAATATTGGCTGCTGCTTATTTCTTTTCCCCTGTTGACCTATACTATTAAGCTTATATTTATTGCATACCTGAAGAAAAAAAAAATACCACAGTGATATATGCTACCCATGTTTGTAGCAGCACAGTTTGTAATAGTTAAAACTTGGAAACAGCCCAATTGCCCTTCAACTGGAGACTGGACAAAGATGTCATGTGTGTTTTCTTTTATAATAAATGGAGTAATACTCATCCATAAAGAATGAAAAACTAGAGAATTTTAAAGCTAAATGAATGCACATTGAGGCCATACTCTTATGTGAAACAAATAGGACACACGTGTAAATACTGAATAGTTTCTCTGGTTTTAGAAACTGAAAGTGTACATAAGGATCAAAATGTATAATCTATAATGTGAAATAGGAAGAAATGGTCCAAAGGGGAAGGGGAAGTGGGAGGGATAGGGGAAAGGAAAGAAAAGAAAGAAAGAAATATGAGAAAAGGAAAAAACAGAAGCAAAATCTTTGTAAAAAAGGAGGGGTGGAGAGGTGGAGAGGGATGTAGGGAGCACAAGGAAATGGGGGAAAAAATAAGAACCAAGATATATCATGTAAAAGTACAAATTCCCAATGATGAATGTCATCATATTGTATACCTAAAATGTACAAATAAAATTGATGAATTAAAAAAATAAAGTATCATGACATTATTCATTTGATGTCCTATGCAGAGTAGGTGTATTTGAAATTCGGTGCTAAATTTTATAGATTTGAATTACCAGTCAAAGCTTGTAATTATTTTCAATTCAGTTGAAGGATAATGTGATACAGGAATAGATCTTAACAGTATTAGTCAGGATATTCTTGACTAATCAGTAAGAAAGGAGAGACAGAAAGAGAGACAAATAGAGAGAGAGAGAAGGGGAGAGAAGAGGAAGGGCAGAGAGAGAGGATATTAGATTTATTTATAGAAATTTTCTCACATGGTTATAGATGGTAAAAATCACCATGGAAATCTCTTTCCTATGAGATTCTTCAACTAGCTGGAGAACTACAAAGTTAGTAAAATAATTCAATCCAATCATGAAAGCCCCCAAATCAAGGAAGTTGATGGTGTAACTATTATGCCAAGATGAAGGAACCTCAAGACTTTTGGGGGTGGATCAGTGATGGAAATCTGAGTGTGAAGGGTGGAGAGCTTGGAGTTTGGATGCTTTGGAGCAGAAGAAGAAATATTTCACAACTTCATAAGAGAGAAATTTCAACTTTCTTCTGCCTTTTGGTTATATGTGGGATATCAGTGGATTGTGTGGTGTTCATCTACATTAGGTAACAGCAGATATTTCTTATTCAATCAACAAATTCAAATCTCATCTCTTCTTTTTTATAAGAGAACATCTTTGTTGTTGTTGATTTTTGTTTTGTTTTTTGAGGCAGGGTCTCCCTTTGTAGTTCAGGCTAGCCCTGAACTCACTATGTACCCCAGGCTGGCCTTGAACCCACAGGTATCCTCCTGCCTCAGCCTCCTGAGTGCTGGGATTACAGATGTGCACCACCATGCCCAGATTCAAATCCCATCTCTTCTAAAACACCCTTACAGACATATGAGAAATATTACTTTTCCAGCAGAATATGACCAAATCCAGCCAAATTGATACCTATATAAGTTACAATCCTAATCATTTTTAGTAGTAACCTACATTATCTTAGCTTTTTAATAATATATTATATAAAAACATTTAATATCATAAAACAGTATGATTATGTGGTTTAAATATAAAGCCATAATAATTATTTTGTAGTTATTTTACACTTAGAAGAAATTATTAATTTATTTTACATTTACTTTAAAATATACTACTTATGAATAAGTATATTAATTATAGATTTTTATTCTTAAATTGTTTTATCTTTTTATATCTTTTTTCTTGTAGTTTGATAAAAGAATTGAATTAAACTATATTCTTAAGTCTGTAGGTATTGTCTCTTAATATACATTGCTTCAATAATAATTGAGATTTTTTGCAGTAGAATTTCACTTACAGATAATCTAAATATATTACAGTCTCTTTGAGGTAAAAAATATTGAACCAATATCATATTACACTTTAAAATCATATACCTGTACAATTTTCTTGTCTTGCCTTGATGGTTAATGTTAAAAAAGTAATCCTGTGTTTTTAAAAATTTTATTCATAATATAGTCAACTGTAAATATGATTTCTAAAATATTCTGATTTAATGAAAAGTGAAAGAGTGTAAGAAAATATAAAATTAAAAAATAATATTAATTAAATATATAATATTAATTAAATATATAATTGTAGAAAGTATTTTCTTACAGACCATCTGAGATAATTATATTCTAAGAAGCATTTTGCAGTGTTATAAATTGGTTACTGAGAATCCATACTTTATGAATTTTAAAAATGTAATCTATGTTTTCAACATCCTGACATCACAGTAACTTACAAAGTAAATTATACTTTGGGTATATAGTGTTATAAAGTTCTTCCTGTGTTTCAAGGTTAACTAGAGTCAATAAATACATACCTGTTCTCATACAAAGATCGTAATTTTAAAGGTTGAAAGTCATTTTTAAGGACACATTATCATACTCTGAGAAATGACTGGGAAGACTTTAATAACCAAATTGATTAAAGTACTAAAAGTCTTGGTACATTTTAAATACAGGTTATTAAACTTTTCAAACCTTTCCCTTTACAAATCATTTTTATTTTTATATTAATTTTACCAAGAGAATAGATCATTCATCTAAAATATTTAAGATATCATAATTTTAATCTATTTCTGATGAAGAAGAAGCTGAAAATGACAAAAGATGTAGTTGATAAAATACTATATTTCTAATTAGGTTCTGATTTTGCATTATATCTTATTGATTGCAAATTGATATTACATCATATTTTATTATGTGAGACCTAAATGGCTAAAATTATATTTCTTCTCTAATGGCTTAAGTTCATTTTAGTTTTATAAAACTTTACATGATAATTTAACAGTGATTAAGACTGATAAGCAATAATGTCAGATGTAAAGTATTGATTTTTTTGTAGTCCTATATCTAGCTTACAGTTACATTAATATCCTGAAAGAATAATTAAGTCATATTTATGAAATAAACTGTGGTCTCATTAAATTTATTACACTAGAACGTATTTATGACACTTCAAATGTGGTGTAGCCTAATCAAACATTTTCTCTGACAGGCCAATAAATTCCAACAATATCAAAAAATGTTATGGATTTATAGGATTTAGATATTTAAATCTACCTTCTTTTATTATTAGACTGATGTTATAATACAGTCTAAATGGTTATAATGAATCTTTAAAATATTGGACCTTTGCATCTAGGCTTCAAAATATTTTCAGTCCTCACAATAAAACATAGAATCGAAAATCTATTTCCTGTGAAAAATCATTCTCCCAATGAAAACATAAAAATTTTCATATTTTGTATTCATATTTCTTAACTCTAGGGTTATATGCAAGTTACAATGTTATTGTGTCCCCTTAGAGTCAGGGCCAGTAGTAGGATGAATATAGATATTCTATTATAGTGTTCTGTAACTTTTCAGAGTGTATTTTTTTGAGTGTCATGAATAGCTTTTGATTTGGTCTCTAGTAATCACCATACTCCTAAAACTAATGACCTGATTTGCAGTCATTATGTCACTTGAACTATTATTATCACCTGGGACAGTTGAGTGTTCACTTCTGTAAACATTTACTTTGCTTGACTAACAGGAAAATATTTTCTATTTATTTTTCAACTTATTTTTCATATCACTAGTTTTTATCCTTCTGCCTAGCCTTTTCACTTTAACGTGTATGAAATAAACATGATATACTCACAAATACTCTTTTGTATGATAGAATTCTACCTGGAACTTATGACTTGAATATTAAGTAAGTACTTTTAGTTCCATATATTTAACACTAGGTCTGATTTCTCACCTAAATTTACTTTGGCTAATTTATCATAATGTCAGTTAATAGCAACTCCATCTATCTAATTGCTAGTGTCAAAATTTTGGAATCATTCTCCATCATCAAATTTCTTTTAAACCTTACATTAATGAATCAGAAGAAATTGTTAGCCCCATCCTCAAATCACAATGGGAACCTGACCACTTCCTATGAGCACCAGTACTATCACCTGATCCAAACTAACACTGTCCCTCACTTATTTCTCAGAAACAATGGTAAGGAATGTTATTGTTAACTTTGATTGGGATTATATTAAACCTATATAATAGTTTTGGAAGTATGGCCATTTTGGCTATATTGGGTTTGTCTATTCAGGAACAGAGAATATCATTCCATTTCCTAACATCTTCAGAACCACTGAGCTAAATCCCCGGGCAATATCTTCTTCAATTTCCTTTTTCAGAGTACTTCAGCTCTCATTGTAGAGGTCTTTCAGTTCCTTGATTAGGTTAATTCCTCAGTATTTCATTTTTTTCATGTTATTGTGAAGGATATTATTTCCCTAATTTCCCTCTTTATAACAGTGTGAAGATAGGTTTTCCATAGTAGAAAGAGATAGTACATTTTATTTAATGGTTTGTTAGCTATGTTTATTAATTTAAACATTTAGATATCCTATATATTGTTTTCTGTTGTATTTTTCCTTTGGTCTAGCAAGTAGTAAGAAACAATAGTTTGTTATTGAACTGAAAAACTGAGTTCTGGATATATGGTAATCAAAGGTTGTATGTAACTTTCCAAAAATTATTACTTTGAATATTTACCATGTTCCACCTACTAAAGCATTAAGACATGCACAGTAACCTGTCTTGACTAGTCCTATGGGTAGTACTAACTTAATATGTTTTATAGATTACAATTGGTGCACATTGCTTAAGCAGGTAATGGGTTTCATTTTGTTTATTTTTACATACATACATCATGCATTGATCACTTTTTTCCATTTGTTCATAAACTTTATTTCTAGCTAGGAACATTTTTCGTGATAGAGTACACCTGGAAACCAGTCAAATATACTTCAAAAGAAGTATAATCTGTAATAAAATTACATAACAGAACCGTGTATGCCAATTAAAATAAATATTTACTATATACAACATAAATAAATCTCCCAAACTATTAAGTATCAAATATATATATATATACACATATATATTAAGATCAATTACAGTCAGATAAGCTCTATGTTGATAAAACTCACAATAGTTGGAAAAACAAAGACATTAAAGATTGAGGAGTAAAAGGGAGCTTATGGAATGAATATTGGTAATATATAAGATTTTCCACATGTGTGTAGTTTCTGAAAATTTAAGAAATTATCTTATTATTTCTATATAATTATGTACTATAAGAAATTTATTTTGATATGCATATTTATGTTATTAAATTACACAATGTGGGACAGAATAATGACTACAGATTCATCATCTCTCCCTGTCACCAATGACCTATTTTAAACCCTGGAGCCTATAAACATGTTACTTTATATATACAGCAAGAGGAATTTTGTAGCTATGCTTTAAGCTTAAAACCATGACACGTGGAGCTCATCCCAATTTGCTTTGTGTTGTCTAATCAGATGAGTCCTTAATGATGGAAAAATTATGGCGTATGATTCACAGGGAAAGAAATAGCACAGAAGGATCGAACAACCAATTGCTCATTCCAAAATGTTTGAGACTGTGTAAATAGAAAACAAAATTCAAGAACATTCTTAAAAGTTGGAAAATATAACGAAATATATTTTCTCCTCAAGACCTCATAGAGAAATCAGCCTTGCTGTCACATTGTTTTACTTCAGTAAGACGCATGCTGGGCATCATATATATATAGAACAGTAATTTGGAACAGCCTGATTACATAAACCAAATCACCTAATACTCCAATTATACAGGGTCAAAACAACTGTTTATACTAAATTTTGTGACTTTACAAATTTTATAATAAAAAACAAATATCAAGAACTATTATATATTTTACATATTGAAATATGTTATCTAAATTTATAATTATTATTTTTTTACCTATTTCTCATTGCACTCAAGGACATATGGCATTAGTCAAGATCTACTGAATACAAACGTGAGAACTGAACAAAATAAAACATGTGCTAAAAATGTTAATAAGGAATAGGAAAAAAAGTGTACATGGAAAAACAGAGTGTATTAGAAAATAAAAATTTTGAAAAGAAAAAAATAACACTTATTCCACATGGTATGATTTTATTCCTGGAAACATTAGAGAACATTACTAAGATGGAAGAAATACAATTACCATACAGACACTGAGTTCATATATTTAAATAAAAGTGACAAAAGATGGTGGAAAAT
>NW_004624748.1:24065726-24095013 GCF_000247695.1 Heterocephalus glaber | reverse complement strand
AAAAAAAAAAAAAAAAGAACTCTTCTTAACCACCGGTCCTTCAGACAAAGGTCTACTATCTTGAATCTATAAAGAACTTAAAAAAAATCAGACCTGGGGCTGGGGTGCAGCTGCCTGCCTTGCAAGCGCAAGGTCCTGAGTTCAATCCCCAGAACAAAAAAAAAAAAAAAAAGAAATGGACCTTCTTCAGTATAAAGAAAACAAACTAATTTACAGATAAGATATATAAAATAAGAAAACGTGAACAAACCAAGATTTTAAATTTTATTTTCAAAAATCCAGAATTTGCAACATTACATATTTATGAGAATATGAAAAAATTAAGAATGCTTAATCGTTTCTTATTGGAGTATAAATTTCTGTAATCTCTGTGAAATACAATTTGCAACATCTGTGAAAAATGCATATTTCAAAACTTTCCCCTCTAAAAATGTATTCTACTTATTTAATTACAATAAAATAATACAGGTACATAATTCACCATTGCATAGTTTAGCCTTATTTTAATATTAGAATATCAGAAACAATCTAAATCTTATTCAGCAGAAAACAGAGTATTTGTCGCTCATTCATTAATGTGTTTATTTTCATCCTTCACAAGAATGAAAAGCAGCTCCTAAAATTATAGTTAAATATATCTTTTGAAAATAAAAACAAATGGAAATTATTCATATTTTTTAATAATGACTAGAATAAAATGTAAACGTATTTACACATATACAGTATATCTAAGATTTCTAATAAGTAAATGTATTTATTCTTGTGAAATTAAATTTATTAATACAAAAAGTAAAACTGCATAATATAAAATTTAAAATAAACTAAGTAAGATTTTAGTACATAAAAGTGACCAGAAAGCAATGAAATACACCCATACTATCATTGTGGAGAAAAAAGGAAGTTTCTAAAAAGCAATAATGAAAGTTAAGATTGTAGAAAACTAAACCTTTTCCATGTCCACTGAGTTGAGACTGATCAATATAACCATTTTAGAGGTTTCTAAGGTGAAGAGTAATAATTCTCTCTGGACATAAATGTGCTATACTTTTCTGTTACATTTTATCTATTGTGCAGGGTTACTTCTTGCATCAAAAGAGTTGGGTGGAAAGAATGGCTGTCTTGTTTCTGTCCTTCTCCCTGTCCATCAAAATGAGATGGTTGAGAGAGTTCTGATATTTCTAACTGGATTCTGTTGGTGGTTGCTCTTCAAGTCATATCTTTAGAAGTTTACATTTTTGAAGTATTATGTAGTTTTGATCATTTCTATCTTTCTTATAAAATTCAAGAAAGTTTTTTATGACATCTCAGTAACGATTATACAATATAAAATAAGAACTGAATGTAAAATGTTAACATATTGAGTATTTTAGTCATTTCCAAATACTTATTTTTATTTAAATATTTTACTGGTACATATTTTCAGTACATAATGATTACATTCCTCATGGGGAGTTGATATATGTATATAATGTAACTTAATTCTTTTTTATCCCCTTCCCTCCTCCATTCTTTCATCTATTTGTCCCCTTCCCTTTTGGAAAAGCTCTAAGTTTCTAATTGTATGTGTGTAGTTTCTTCTTTCTCCTATTATTTGCAGTCTTTCTTTACATTGTAGAACAATATTCACTGATAGCTCCTACTTATAGTGAATCCTTCTAAATTTCTTCTGAAGGCATTACAGAATAGGATCTTAATAAATTTGTCACCTGGTCTGGTATTTGTTAATTATTATTAGACAAGAAGTCAGTTAAGAAAGCCACTCTGTGTGAGTGTTATAAGTCTAGATAGAATATGTAGTCCCTCAAAAGACTGCTCCCTCCCAGAAGACAAAGAATGCTTAAAAACAAAATGCAGCAAACATACCTGTATAGGAAAACTGATGATAGGTACATAAGTAGACAGATGGCAGATACAAAATTGATTAAAGGTAAAAAAGTACATACAGAGATAGACATACATGTAAATAGGCATACATATGTGCGTATATGTATATTCATAGAAAAAGTATTCTCTATATAACACAAATAAATTTATAATTGATAATCTGCAGACAAAAATGCAAATAAAAGTACCAAATTTTAGAAAAAATGTATAAAATTTAAAATCAGAAAAGATAAACATTTATCAATTTGAATACAAAATGAATATGAAAAAACAATATGTTTAAAAATTTTACTGTAAATGTTTTTGTTTGAAATCATGAAAACTTTGGTATGAGTTATTTAAATCTTTTCAGTCTCAGTTTCTTACAGGCTTATTTAAAGAATAATTCTTAATTCAATTGAGTCAGTGAATAAATGAAAAAAATCTATGTAAAATGCCTAGACCAATGTTAAATAAATATTAAATTTTGTTCAATATCACATCTTAATGGTAAGATTACTAAACATTTTGAAACAATCCATGAACATTTTGGAATTAATATTTTATTAAGAAATGTGCCATCAATACAATTATAAAAATTAAATGATAACCCAGAAACAATAAACTGTAGAATTATACATATATATGTACATTTGTGCGTGTATACAAAGATTTAACACTTAAATAAATATTCTTATTAAAGTTATACTAATTAATAAAATCATTATGCTACTCCTCTGTTGTGGTTCACTTATGTAGCATATTTGTGAGAGAACTTTACTTAACTAAGTACTCTGCTCCATGGTGCCACATGTTCACATTCTTCAGTTTGAATCCCATCATTTCCCATGAACACTGAGAACAATTTGTCAATATGTTTTGCTGTATTGAGTGACACAAATTATTTTCCAGGGATCTCTGCTTGGGGATCAATCAATTCTGCATGTTTTGTAAGTAGAGCATTTGCCATCTGGCATATTGTTTCATGTTAATGGTGACTTACCAACATATCATATATATGAGCTTTACTGATACTTTTACTTTTAACTTTTCCTCTAAATGAATATAAATGTTCATATTGACAGCATTTCTCAGAGAAATAAAAGATTATTTGTTATAGTCTCACACTTCTAACATAATTAAGTTTGCAAATATGTTGGAAAATGTTCTTCCCTGTGATACTCAAACTTTTATGAGTACAAGTGTCACCTGGGGAGCTTGTAAAATACAGATTACAAGGAATTATAGTCTTGAGAAGTTTCAGATTTGTATTCTGATAAATCATCTTGAATGATTCCAACAAGTTCACCGATGTAACCTCCTAAAAATAATAGTGTCCATGTAACAAGTACAAGTTCCAATATTAAAACCTTATTGTTAAAATTTATGCTAAAGGCACAATGAAAATAAATATGTGTTCAAACATCAATAAATTTCATAATGGATAATTTGTCCTAATTTTATAAGTATGAAGTTAATGTAAAAATCTTATGGAAGTTTATGTTTCATTCCCTTTTTTTTTTTTTTTTTTGGTACTGGGCTTAAAAGTCAGGACCTTGAGCTTTTGAGGCAGGCGGTGGAACCACTGAGCTAAATCCTCAGGCCCTCATTCATGTTTTAAAAAACTCCAGCTTTCTTTCATGGCAGGATATTTATTATTCCCATTATTACTGTAAATCTCACTTTGTATAGGACCAAACATCTCAGTCATTGCAAGATTCAGAAGTTAGTTTTAACCCTGTAGGTAAGAGCTGGTGATACAATCAAAAGATGATATTGAAGAAACTATTTATAGTTCATTCATCTTTTATTATAGCCAGGTGGGTACTGTACTTCAGAAACATTTCAAAGAAGTTCAAGAGTTTGGGCCTAAATCCATCAGAGATTAACAAATAAAACTATGCAAGTGAATGTATAATGTGATCTTTAAATAACAATGTATGAAAGACTTGTCTCTTAAAATACTAAATATGTAATCTCAAATAGAAAATAGTCAAAATAATAATACTTTTTATAATATTTGTAATAAAGGGAAAAGTTTTCTATATCTTCATTGAAAACATAAACGACAATTATACTTTAAAATATATATCAAAAGGATTGAAAATGCACATGGTGTTTGATCTAATAGAAAATGTAACTTATCTGTGAAGTATTTCAAAATAATCTATATATGCACAAAATTTTCCTGTAGACTAATAGTATTTCTCTCTTCTATTTTAATAATTCATTTTCAAAGTAATTCCATAGATCTTAAAAATGAATTTATCTTTCATATTTCAAATTTTAGGCTGTCAAATTATCTGTCCCTTTTCTTTAACTTTCCTTCTCAATCCTAGTAATTCAATTTCAACAGTTCTTCATAATATTGTAACCTTCCATCTATTGATCTAACCTCATGTTATTGATCTCAATTCCTTGTTATTTTCTTTCCTATACAGTACCTCCAAATATGTCTCCTACCATGATTCTGCAGTCCTTATCAAACAACCTGCACTACATAAATCCTTTCTGTTTACTATAGATTATGTTTGAGAGTTGGAACATGCTTTCAGATAAGCTGACAGCCAGGCTAAATGGCCTCCATTTAAATTTTGAGTATGTAGCTTATGTTTGCAATATATAATAGTTAAATTAGGACTCTGGTTTGTACCTATGTATACCAAACCTTGATCATTTTTGATCCCTTTATTCCTCTCTCCCCACTTCTCTATTCCCCTTGATCACTTTCCCATCACCAGGAAGATTGTCTTTTTATTTCTTAACATTGGTCCTTTATTTCACTCATATTTATATATGGTTAAATTTTGTCATACAAGAGAAACCATGCTATGTCTAACATTTAGTGTCTGATTTATTTCACTTAACTTTCCTAAGTTCACTTAGCATTCTCAAGTTCCAAATCTTTTCCTGAAAAAGACATCATTTCATTTTTCTTTATGGCCAAAGAACAATCAATTTTTCATATATATCACATTTTCTTTTTCTATTCATCTGCTCATGGGCATCTAGGTGGTTTCCAAAGCGTATCTATTGTGCTGCTATATACATTGGTTTGGATGTAATACATGTGCCTGACACATATGGTAAATGTTTAAATTTTTTAAAAGTATTACAGTAAATCCTTCTGTTAATCCTTCTTAAAAATATCTGCATCACTTCAAATATACTTTATCCATCATTCTTGTAATTTTCTGGAGCAGTTCTGGATATCCTTTACCATAAAATTCTTTAGTTGCGCTTTTGTGGCTGACTCAATGTCTTGAATACAAATTCAAAACATTTACCTTTCATGATCATTTTGAATTCAGGGAAGAGCCAGAATTTCTACTTGCCAGAGCTAGTGAATAAGGTGGATGAGGACACACTACACTAGATTTGTGAGCTCATCTTTCCATCAAATGTCACTATGCACCAGCATTTACTGTATTTTTCTTCACATCTGGTAAAGATATTCAGGAAACAGATCATCAGAAAGTGGCAAGAATAATGGAAAAATATAATTGAACCAAGGAGCAGTATTTTAATGGGGACTAATGACAATTTGTCTCTTACTGTAATAAATTATTTTTAAAAAGTTTATCATATATTTCATCCATAGCTCATATCATTATAGTATGAAGTCTTATAAGAGTATCCAGGAGGAATATAATTTGGTAAAATAGATTTTCTATCTTTAGGTCCTGAAGAATTTTCATACTGATTTCTACAGTGGCTGCATTAGCTTACATTCCTGTTAAGAATGTAAAAGTCAGTAATCCTCCTTGTAGCTTCACCAGCATTTGTACTTTCTGTGTTCTTTAGAATAGACATTCTGATTCCAGTATTTATTAATAGAATTTCAGAGGTATTTTGATTTGCATGTCCCCAGTGGCTACTTATGGTAGACATTTTTCTATGTAATTATTTAACATTTATATCTTTTCTTGAAAAGTGTCTATTTAGTTCATTTGCATATTTTATGGTTGAGTGTTCGGTTTTTGAGAGTTTTTTGTTAGTGATTTATATATTCTAGATATTATTCTTCTATTAAAACAGTATCTGGCAATATTTCTGATTCTGTGGATTGCCTCTTCTCTCAACTGATTGTTCTCTTTTCTGTGCAGAAGCTTTTTAATTTTCTATAATCCCAATTTATTTTTTTTTATTTTTTTCCTTTGATATTGGAGTTCTTTTTTTTCTTTCATTAAATTTATTGTTACATTTTAGGTATACAATAAAGTTACACTCATCATTGGGATCTTTGGCTACTCTCATATACTTTGAACACTAGCCTCTTCAGATTTATAATTTGAAAATATTTTCTGTCATTCTGTAGATAATATGTTCACTCTCTTGATTGATTCCTTGGTTAAATAGAATAATTCGATACTATCACTTTTGTCTATTTTTACTTTGCTTTCTTATGGTTTTAGTTTTATACACAAAAAACAAACAAAAAAATTGAATGAACAGTATCCTGGAACTATTATTTTATGTTTTGTTCTTGTAATTTTAAAGTCCCAGATATCACAATAAATCTTTAATCTACTTTGGGATGATTTTTATATATGAGATGAAAGTCTATTTTCATTGCTCTGTATATAAATATATAGTATAAATAAAATATTGATCAAGATATTGTCCTTTTCCATTGTATATTCTTGGCATTTTTGTTAAAGAGCTATTATCCTTGAATGTGTGGATGTATTTCTTGGCTCACTGTTTTGTTCTCTTCTATGTGTCTATTCTTATGCTAGTTTCTTTTTTTGATTGCTATAGCTATGTCAGGTTGTGAAGTCAGAAGAGTGATATGCACAGCTTTGTTCTTTTTAGTTAAATTTATTTTGGCTATCTGGAGACCTTTGTGGCTACATTGAAATTTTAAGAATTTGTTTTTATTTCAATGACAATTCTCATTTTAATTTAAATAGGAATTGATTAATCTGTAGAATATTTTAAGTACATGAATATTTTAGCAGTATTAATTCTTCCAACCCCCTAGACAGTATCTTTCCATTTATTTGCATTTTTTTCAATTCTTTTCATCAAAGTTTTATGATCTATAGTGTTCAAAGCTCTTACATCCTTAGTTAAACTTCTTCTTACATATTCTATTTTTGGTAGCTCTTTTAAATGAGATTGTTTTCTTTTTCCTATATTTCATTGTTAATTAGAGAAATGCAACTAAATTTCATATGTTGATATTATATCTCATAACCTTGCTAAATTGTTTTCATTCATTCTAATAGAATTTTTGTTAAAATTTCATAGGTTTTTCCATATATAAGTCTATGTTCTTTGAAAATAAGAACATCTATCTTCTTTCTGTCTAATTTAGATAACTTTAATTTCTTTCTCTGTCTTACTTTTCCTGCTCCGCTCTATTTTGTTGATTAGAAGTATACAGGGGGTTAAATAATAAAATATTAACTTTTTTCAAAAAAAGAAGAAGTATACAGGGGGCATTCTCATCTTATTATTTCGGAGTTTAGAGGAAGAGTTTTCAACTTTCGCACACTCCACGTGACATTAGCTATGGATTTCTCATACATGGTATTTAAATGTTGGAATACATTAGTTCTGTAAGTGATTTGATTTGTATCATGAAAGTATGCTGAATGTTTTAAAGGCTTTATGTTTATCCGTTGAGATAATCATATTTTTCATTCATTTCATTAATATGGTATATTAGGTTTATTGATTTCCCATCTATTATACCTTTATTGCATTTCTGGGATGTACCCTACTTTATCATTGTGGATTATCCTTCTAATGATTTTTTTTATAGTATTTGCCATGGTGGGGTTTTGTATTAGGGAAATATTGGCATTGTAAAGTGCATTTCAAATAAATTTCTCTTTGATTTTAGGAAGTAAGAGCTTTAAAAATTTATATCAGTTCTTAAAATCTTTGGTAGTGATAAAATCTTCAAGTTTGAGATTTTCTTAGAGGTGTGAGAGGTTTTTTATTCCTAATTTTACTGAACTATTCAAATGCTCTATTTTTCTATGATTAACTGTTAGAAGGTTGTATGTCCAGGAATTTATCCATTTCTTCTAGAGTAGCCAACTTGCATAATTATTTATAGTATTCTCTTCTGATCTTTTTGTATTGTTACAAGTTTTCATTTCTGACTTATTTAAATTATTTTATTAGGCTAACTAAATATTTGGCAGTTTTATTGATTCAACACTATTTTCAAATGTTTTTCATTTACTTGTGTTTGATATTTATGATATCCTTTCTTCTGTTTATTATGGGGTTAATTTGTTCTTATTTATATAATTTCTTCAGGTATGATGTTAAATTTCTTCTTGGAATTTTCTTCCTTTTAGATCTATATATTGCCCTTAGAATTGCTATGGCTGCATACCATAACTTTCAGTATATTATGATTCCAATTGCATTTATCTCAAAATTTTCATGGAATTTTGTTCAATTTTTATTTTATTAGTGCATATTTGTAGTACATAATGATCACAATCCTCATGGGGAATGGTGCTGATATCTGTTGTCTCAAGATACTTTAAAAATATTCTTTGAGCCACTAATTGTTTAGAGATATACTGTATAGTCTGCATATATATGTAAATTTTCCTAAATTCCTCCTAGTATTGATTTCTAGTTTCACACCATTGCAGTCACACAGCTAGTTGTGATTATATCAATGTTCTTACACCTTTTCTTTTTTGAGACAGGGTCTCACTCTGTAGTTCAGGCTGGCCTCAAAACCAATATGTATCCCAGGCTGGCCTAGAACTTGTGGCAATCCTCCTGCCTCAGCCTATCACATGAGTGCTGAGATTACAGATGTGTGTCACCACTCTGGATGTTTGTAACTTGTTATGTAAAGTTTTGCGGCTTGCAATATTATCTATCCTGGAGAATAATATGTGTGCAATAGAAAGAATACATATTTTGATGTTTGAGTATAGTGTTTTATATATGTATTTACTTATTTGTTTGTTTTCAGAGTTACCATATTTATTACCTACCTGCATTATTTGTCCGTTATTAAAAGTGGGGTAATGAATTCCGTTACTGTGGTTGAATTATAGTCTATCTCTCCTTTAAATTTACTAATACTTGCTTTATATTTTTATATTCTCCTATTTTACATGCATTTGTTACATTTGTTAGATAACTACCTGTTTATAAGATGACCTTCCTTGCATTGCTTTTTTGTTTTAATTTTCTGGTTGCTGCTATTGTTGTTGTTTTTGGTGAGGGAGCGTGTTTTGTTGGGGTTTTTTGTTTTTGTTTATTTTGGTACCAGGGATCAAACTCAGGTTGTTGCACTTGCGGGGCAGGCAGTGGAACCACTGAGCTAAATCCCCAGCCCCTATTGTTTTTGTTTTGATTTTTGGAAAAAAAAATTGTTTTTTGCAACAACATCTTGCTATGTAGTTTAAGCAAGCCTTAAGCTCACTGTATAGCCCATACTGGTTTTGAATTCATGGCAATCTTTCTGCATCAGCCTCTTTAATGATGAGATTACAGGCATATGCCCCCAGGCCTAGCTTTCATCTTGTTGTTATTGTATTATCTGTATTAAAGTCTATATTATCTGTTATGAATATGGCTCCTCTTATTTTCTTTTGATTCCAATTAAGATGAAATTCCTTCTTCTATGACCTTTACTTTTAATTGTGTGTCTTTGCAGATGATATGAATTTTTGCAGGCAAAATATAGTTTGGTTCTTATGTTTTGTTAATTCAGTAGGTCTACATCTTGATTGGAGAGTGTATTTAAAGTTAAGGTGATTATTGAATATGTAAGAACTTATCCTTGTTATTTGATTATTTTCTGATCATTTCATATTATATTCTTCATTTTTGTTTGCTGCTTTCATGTATGATTAGGCATTTTTCTCTAGTGGTATGCTCTGATTCTAATATTTTGTTTTTTGGATATCTACTGAATTTTTTTTTGCTGTTGTCATAAGGCTTATAAATATCTGTACTTGCAACAAGTTATTTTAAGCTGGTAAGAATTTGAATTTTCTCACAAGTAACTTTCATGTACACTCTTTTCTACTTCGCCATTTCAAATTTACATATTTTTATATTATGAATCCCATAACAAGTTATTGTACCTTTTAGTTTTAAACTTTATTCTTCAGAATAGAGATAAAAGAGATTTATATACTATCATTCCAGTACTATTCTGAATTTGGCTGTGTTTACCTTTATCAGAGAATGTAATGCTTTCTTTTTTTTGTTTTACTTATTAGTATTTTTCTTTCAGCTTAAAAAACTTCCATTCCTATGAGACAAGTCTGGAGTTGATGAGCTACCTTAGGTCTTGTTTGTCAGAAAAATTCTTTATCCTCCTTTATTTGTGAAAAACAAATTTACCATGTAGAGGATTCTTAATGGTTTTGATGTTGTAGTTGTCTTATAATTTTTAGTAATTTAGACACATAATCCCCCTCTTTGACCTGAAAGATCCTGACTAGAAAACCTGCTACCACCTTGATTAACAAAACCTTTTAAGCTGTTTCATTTCTCTTTCTACTTTCAAAATTATTTCTTTGTCCTTGATTTTTTTTCTTTACAGTTTCATTATATGTTTGTGTAGGATTGCTTCGAGTGAATCTGATTAGAGATCTATTCCCTTAGAGGATAAAAACATTTATATATTTATAAATATTTTTCCATGTTTAGAAATTTTTTTATGATTATTTGATTAACTGATTGATTGATTTGTTTTGCTGGTGATTAAAACATGGACCTGGTTTGCATGCTAGGCAACTTCAGCACCACAAAGCTACCTCCTCAGTCCCAATATCTCTATAAATAAGTAATCTACCCCATGTCTTTCTCTTCTTTACAGATTCTAATAACTCAAACGTTTTCTCTTTTAATGCAATGTCATGAATCCCACAAGATTGTTCATTTATTAACATTCATACTTTTCTTTTTTATTGTCCTATGTATATTTTTGAATTCATTTCATCTGCTTCCTTAATTCATCTATTTTAATTCTTTTTGTTATATAATATATTTGATTCACTTCCATTTTTTAACTTCAGACTCTCTTCATTTTTAAATATAATTTCAATATTATTTCAAATTTCTAATTCTAATTATTTATTGTTTTCTTCATGCCATTGAACTGTTTCTTTGTATTTTCATTTTTTTTTTTTTTTTTTGGTACTGGGGATCGAACTTGGGTCCTTGTGCTGTATTTTCTTTTACTGAACTTCCTTAAAGCAATATTTTTAATTCATTGTGCAGAAGTTATAATATCAACATTTCTGTGGATCCAACTATTGTGAAATTATTGGTTTTTTATGGCATTATATTTCCTAAATTTTCCACTTTTTGTTATTTTGTTTTCTTTTTAAAGTGTCTGTTGCCTTTCACTAAGGTACATGCACACACTTATAGAAGTAAGCATTTATTTTAGATTTTCTGATGGGGTCTGTCTGAGAAAGTCTTCTACCTGATCATGCTGTCCAATGTGATTCAAGGTCAGGTCTACTGGACTTCGGAGGTGGGCAGGTCTGGTGCCTGAGTCAATAGATAAGAAGGCCTGGGGCCTGGGTTCACATTTTAGGGTGTGAAGCTTGGATTGACTGAGGTGAAACTGTTGGCTATGTTTATGTGAATGACCTTGGAGCTTAGGTCCTACAAGCAGGCCTGGCATCAATAGCCACAATGGCCTTCCAGAAGTGAGGATAGAGAGGAATTAACTTTGTCCTAGGACAGGTCTTACATCTGAATCTAAAGAGGCTGGACAGGGACTGGAGTGAGGCTGGTGTCTGAGTCTACATATGACTGTCCTGGATTCTGGATCCAGAGGAGCTCTTTAAGAGTGTGAAGTGTTTATCTTGGACCCTCAGTTCATGATTTCCAGTGTGGCACTGGGGTCTATAGGTGTTTGGCTGGAAGCCAAGTCCAAGAGAATTGGCCTATGTGTTGGGGCATCATGAGGGCATCTATGACCCAGGTAAACAAGACTTTGCCTGAAGATTGAAGTTGTGCAGGGCAGCAAAGAGCTTTAGGTGTTTTACATTTTATAGTCACTGAAGCAGTCAAGGTGCTAATATGAGGAGCTCATTAGTCTCTTCATAGGCCTGGAGGTAGAAGCTGGAGGATATTTCCTAGAATTAACTTGAGCCTGGAAGTACAACCTATGGATACTGGTCTGTTGTTTGGGCCAGTGAAAGCCTATTCTACCCTAAGTTTTACTAGGACAAAACCAGATTGTGTAACAAGGCAAAGTTCTATGAGGTTTCCTTCTCCTTTTTCACGTGAAAGGTGTCCCTCTTCATACTATGGCATCTGAGCTCAGGAGCAAGTTGCCATAGGTAATTTAAAACTTTCTTTTATATACTCTTCAAGAATACATCTTTTCTTATTTTTGTGCTATAATCAGGTACTACGATCTCTCTGTTTTGTTGTCGATGATGGTGTTACCTATTACAAAATTATTTGTTCATTTCTTTTGTTTAATTTTTGTCAATAGGGAGTTGTTAAAATTAATATTTTTTCAGGCAAATGAGACTTGGAAGATCTATTCTAGAATCTTGCTAAGATCCATGAGGAGATAGTGAATTTATTAAAAACCTGAGATTAGACCACATGATATTTTGTTTTATTGTTGAGCAACTGTTATTATTTTCCTAATTGTTATGCCGACTTATAAACTTCCAATACTACACCTGAGTTCTTTTTTCTTCATATGATTGCCAATATGTGTCATCTTTTGACTTTTTGATAGTAGTCATGGTAACAGTTATGAGTGTGGTCTTGATTTGCATTTCCTTCATGATTAGTAATAGTGAACATCTTTTCTCATTGTTGGCCATTTTTATGTCTTCCTTTAAAAATGTTTATGAATTTCCCAGTGTTTAATTCAATTATTTCTGGTTTTGCTACTATGTTTTACAGCTTGAATTTTAGCCCCCTTATCATATATATGGCTTGCAAGTATTTTCCTGGTCCATAGGTTGATTTTCATTTTTAAAAATTATTTCTTGTGCTATGAAGAAATTTGTTAGTTTGAAGTAACTCACATCTATTTTTGCTTTTATTGCCTGTGCTTTTGGAGTCAAATTCTAAATTCATTGCAAAGAAAATTATTGTCACAGATAATTTTGCTTTTTCTATAAATAAGAAATTTTTCACCAGGTCCTATATCAACTGCCACCTACATAGCACCTTCTTATTGCAAGAATTTGCCTTCCATATTATTCCAGTGGATCAGCTGTCAGTGCTCTTAACTAAGACTGTTCCACACGTTTAAATACATGATCCCATTTCCTGACCGAACCCTAGTTTGTTGTTTTCATGTTTCTCCTACCTTGTTCTTTCATTTCCGGCTATATTAATTTCTTTGACCTATACAAATTTTACCATTGATAATTACAAAAAGTCTACTGATTCTGTTTCCACTTATAGATACAGCTCAATTATCTCTCCTATGGCAAAACTCAGATAATCATACCTGTATTCTGTTTAAAATTTATCTTATAATACTTTCTGTAACCAAATCATTAATCAAAATTTCATCTCTAAAACACGGATAAAATTGCAGTTATCAAAATCAACTATAATCCTCATTCTTCTTAATCCTGTAGTTAATATATTTCATCTTATTTGAATTAGTGCAACATTAGAAGGTATTGATCATGTTTTATTTTATCAAAGTAGTTTCTTTGCTTGGCTTCCAATGTATCAAATTCTACATTCTACTAGATTTTCCCTCAGTCTCCTTTTCAATTTTTTCTGTTTTCTTTGATGTTTTGTTATGACCCCGTCTTTATAATATTTCTATTCTTTCAACTTGCTTTGAGAATTATACAGTCTTCTATTTAAAAGATTATTTTTATATCACCTTAAAAATCAATTACAGCTTAAAACATTTTAAGTAATTGCAAAGTATCTCACATTCTGTGTAATTTTGAAAATTTTCTTCCTATTTCACAATATTTTTTATTCTTTTTGGTCTTTATTTTCACTTTCAGTTTCTCATACCAGAAAGATAATGTGATATTTACGCATGTGTATTTGATTTATTTTACTTAAGAGTAAATTTTCAAAGTGAATCCATTTACTACTATAGTATTATTAGAAAATGAGCTGAGATGAGCAAATGAAAATATATTATTTTTAGATCATGATACACAATATATTTACCATTTTTATTCTCTTATCATTTTGTTATGAAAAATTGTTACATAAAGTGGTTTTTATATTTACTCTATTGATATCTACTTGTATTATATTAAAAATTTTAAAATTAAAAAATCAGTTACAAAAATTTTGTCTTGAACTGATATATTCAACTTCCTTCTCAAGAGTTTCTCTAGATGGCCCAAGAGTCGTGTCACATGACTCTTAACTAAACTTGAATGACTTTATCTCCCTTTCTCCCCAAAACAAGTTCCTTACCAATGTCCCCATAATAAAACTATTCTTCAAATTACCCAACATAAAATATTTGGATTTATAATTGCCTTTTTTCTATTAACTCATATGCAAACTAGAAAAAATGTTAGCTCTTCTTTCACAATATACAAAAGAAATATAATACTTCTCACAATACTCATAAATATTTTTCAAATTATTGAACCTGAACTGATAGTTGCACAGAGTATTCCCAATCAAGAAGTTTACTTCAGGTGCAGTATTAATTTTTGTTATCTTTTCATCATGTAGTCATGATGAATTTCCCATGATATCCTGTGATCCAAAACATTTACAGTAAATAATATCCTATGATCCAAGGCCTCCACCATAAATCATATTGTTGTCATACAAGGTGGACACCTCAAAACTAAATTGCATTTTATTATCAAGTATGTCTAACTTTCTTAAGACAACAAATGTCTTTCATTCAGGTATGATATTTCAAGGCATTTTTAAGAAGAAAAAGTAAAAAATATCACACTATGATTCCCAAGGAAATTTGTATGCCAAGCTGATAGTATCAAGTTTACAGAGAAAAAAGTTTAAAAATTTAAGATCAACATATGATGCAAGAAAGTTTGATTTTGATCCCATGATAACATTAAAAAGACTTTTACCACATGTAAGAAACATAATGTTAGTTTGGGAAAACTATGTAGTAGATAGAGGAAATTTATTTGTAAAACCAAGTTCTCTTCCTTTGTTTGAACAGTAAAAGTATTAGCTCCTTTATAAAGATAATGACTATGATTCAACATTTGTAAATCAATAAATGTAATACACTATATTAACAGAGTCAAGGACAAAACCCATATGATCATCTCAATAGATGCAAAAAAGGCATTTGACAAAATCCAACACCCATTCATGATAAAAACGCTACAGAAAATTGGAATAGAAGGTCTTTATCTCAACTTGATTAAAGCTATCTATGAAAAACCAACATCCAACATCATACTAAATGGTCAAAACCTGAAAATTTTCATGCAAAAATCAGAAGCAAAACAAGGATGCTCACTATCACCACTCCTGTTCAATATTGTTCTGGAAATATTAGCCACAGCAATTAAGAAAGAAATAAAAGGAATAAAGATAGGAGAGGAAGAAGTTAAACTGTCATTATTTGCTGATGATATGATACTTTACATAGAAGACCCAGAAAGCTTGGCCAAAAGCCTTCTAGACCTAATAGACAGACTCAGTAGAATAGCTGGATACAAGGTCAACACTCAAAAAACAAGAGCCTTCTTATACACAAATAGCAGATTCATTGAGAGAGAAATTAGGGAAACAATTCCTTTAACAATAGCATCCAAAAAAGTGAAATATCTAGGAATCAACCTCACAAAGGAAGCAAAAGACATCTCCACTGAAAACTACAGCACTCTGAAAAAGGAGATCAAAGAAGATATAAGAAAATGGAAAGACATCCTTTGTTCCTGGGTAGGAAGAACAAATATAATAAAAATGGCCATACTTCCAAAACTACTATATAGATTTAATGCCATACCAATTGAAATTCCAACAATATACATCACAGAACTAGAGAAAGCAATCCAAAAATTTATTTGGAACCAGAAGAGACCTAGAATAGCTAAAGCAATTCTAAGCAACAGAGACATGGCTGGGAGTATCATAATTCCCAACTTGAAACTATTCTACAAAGCTGCTGTGATAAAACAGCATAGTACTGGCAGAGAAACAGACCTGAAGCTCAGTGGAATAGATTAGCAGGTTCAGAAACAACTTCAGACATACTCAGCCACCTCATCTTTGACATAGGAGCCAACCACCCTCATTAGAGGAAAGATAGACTATTTAATAGTCTATCTTGGAACGACTGGATTTCAACTTGCCTAAGATTAAAACTAGACCCATACCTATCACCATGCACTAAACTAAGATCAAAGTGGATTAAAGATCTAAATATTAAGACAGAAACATTAAACTTGCTGGAAGATAAGCTAGGTAGAACACTTGAAGACATTGGCATAGGAAAAGATTTTATGAACAAAAGCTCAGTAGCATGGGAACTAGCACAAAGAATCAACAACTGGGATTTCATCTTATTAAACAGTTTATGCACTGCAAGAGAAACCACCAACAGAGCTAAGAGACAACGTACAAAGTGGGGCAAATTTTTTAACAGCTGTATCTTAGACAAAGGTCTACTGTCTAGAATATATAAAGAAATGAAAAAAATCAGACCCCACCAAATTCAAAGACCCAATTCAAAAATGGGGATCTGAAATGAACAGGCATTTCTCAGATAAAGAAATAAAAGCAGCAAATAAATATATGAAAAAAATGTTTAACATCACTGGTCATTCGAGAGATGTAGATGAAAACAACACTGAGATTCCACCTCACCAGAAGGAATGGCTGCTATCGAGAAATCAACCAATAGCAAATGCTCCATTGTTGGTGGGATTGCATACGTGTGCAACCACTGTGGAAATCAGTATGGAAATACCTCAAAGAACCTGGGCTAGAAGTCCCATTTGACCCAGCTATTCCCCTGCTGTGTATCTGCCCCAAAGAATTAAAAGAATCATACCACAGCGATATATGCACACCCAATTTTAGAGCAGCACAGTTTGTAATAGCTAAAGCTTGGAAACAGCCCAAGTGCCCATCAAATGGAAACTGGATAAAGAAGATGTGTTTTTTTTTTTTTATATAAAATGGAGTACTACTCAGGCATAAAGAATGAGAAACTGGAGACATTTATAGCTAAATGGATCCATATCGAGGCCATACTCTTAAGTGAAATAAATAGGACACCCATGTGTAAATACCAAATAGTTTCTCTAGTGTGAAATAAGGATTAAATGATTAAATAAAGATTAAAATGATTAAAATGTGTAAATAAAGATTAAAATGAATAATTGGTAATTTGAAATATTAAAACATCCAAAGGTGTAGGGATGGTGGGAGGGGAAGGGGAAAAGAAAGAAGGGAAAGGAAAAATTATGAGAAAAGAAAAAAAAATGGAAATGAAATCTATGTAAACAGGGAAGGGTGGGGGGGGGTGGAGGGTGCACAGGTAATGGGGAAAAATATAAGAACCAAGATTCATCATGTACAGGTATAAGCACCCAATGATAAATGATAAATGTATTGTATACCTAAAATGTACCAATAAAGGAATTTATAAAAAAAAATAAAGATAATGACTAAATACAGTGAAGAAAATAGTCTGTTCTTTTAAGCCTCAAATTGATGGGAAACTAACATTTTATAAAAACAAGAACACTGTAATTAGAATCAGTATTATTCTTGTTACATCCATCTACACAAATATCCCTCAAGATAGGAATACCTAAGCATGGGAAATTGTAGAATTTAGTTATCTAGTTGTAAGAATTGATCACAAGAAGTTTGTTAACTGAGAAAATTAAGAAGTCGTTTCTAGGAAATTCCACAAGTCTGTTTGTTAAAAGAATGCCATGAAACTTTAAGAGATGTTGTAAAAGCTTTACAGCAGAAAAACAGGCTTTCCTAGTTTTCTTAGTAACCAGTGTCTGGGGTCAGAAGACTGCTACCCAGTGACTCTACAGGTGGTGAGAGAGATAGGACTCACTATGTACATCTGTGATGTTTGCAGTGGGCCAGTGGGCTTGATTTCTGCTGAAGTCGCCCTGCTTTCTTGATACCATCTGATAAGAAGAGGGCTGCGGTGTGCTCTTTGATGTACGGGATTGGTGAACAGAAACAGGGAACTTGTAAATTTGCCTGTAGCTTTTATGAGTCATTTAAAGTCACTTGTTGTCACCAGAGGTTAAAATCAGAAAGACAATAGCCAGAATAATTAAGCTGCTTCCCTACAGGTATAAAAGCCTTACTTCTTTCCTTTGTGATTGTTGAACAGTGTCAGAGGAATAAACTGCTGTTTGTCCCCCAGGCTGTCTCCTTTTCTTTCTTTAAAGGCTGGTGCTCTCTGGGGTCTCAGGTCTCCCTTTAGGGAGACCACCCACACCTAAGCTTTATACGAATTGCAAGGAAGATGTTATGTATCTAGATCTCCCACTAAAGCTTCCTGCACTCACAAATGGGACTTTTGGGAGGAGATTGGATTGTGAGGGTGTGGTATTCATCAGTGATGTGGGGTAAGCCTGACCAGAGGAGGTGGATCACTGGAGGCACAACCTGGAAGAGTATATCTATATAACTTCTTGATATCTCTGGGCTTCCTCTCTGTCATGTTATGAGAAACCCTCCTCTGCCATGCCACTTTGCCATTCCACACTGCTTTGTAGCCAGAGGACTATGAACTGAGTCCTCTTCAAATTTGAGCAAAAATAAATCCCTCTTCCTTTACATTGTGGGTGTTGGGTATTGTGTCTCTGCCACAAGAAAGTAATTAAGACAGAAGGCAAACAAGGATTACCAAATACAACCATTACCAGGAAACTAAGTATTAACACTTGATGTAAACAAGTGCATTCAAAAAGAACACACTAATATCAGTAGAAAAATGATATCTGAAGAAATAGAGCAAATAAGAAAAAATCAATAAAGGTATATAATAAACATCAAGAAAGGTAGTGAATTAAAGGTGTAATTTACTTTCAAAAGTCTATTTTTTGGTAAAATTAATTTATAAATATTGATCTTTTAAAAGAATCAGTAAAGTTTTTTTTTTGAAGGAGATACTGAGAGCTTCATGTTAGCCTTCTAAGTATAGGAAGAGACCACTACTTGCCACAATTATGGATGATTATCATATTTTTATAAAAAGGGGCATGAAACAAAAAGTAAGGGAAAATATAAATTGTAAGTTAGGAGATCAGATGGATATAGTTAAGCAGTCCCAGAACGCATTTAATTGAATTTCCATCACTGAATAATTTCCCACAGAAAATTAAAGGCATTGCACTGTTTTAAATTTCTGTTATAAATACAAACATAATACAAAAGTTTATAGCACAAGACAATTAGACAATATAGTACAAGACAATTTTGTACCTCCATAGGAAAAATTAAATTCCTAGAATGAAAACAAAACAATAAAAAATAAAACTAATTCTAAAAGAAAAAACATACATCAAAATCTTCACCACATATGTCACATGAAACTTTGAAATAAAGACTACATAACAACTTCAATGAATGAATATTTTTAACATAATATTCATCTCAGCCAAAAATCAGGTTAGTTCAAACTCCCAAGACAAATTTGAACATGCAACCAATAAGAAACTCAGACAAGAATAAAGATCAAAACTACCATCAATTGAGAGTTACACAAAACAAAAATGAACATACTTTTGTCTCTCCAGATTTATGAATTTAAATATATTGGTTTTTAACATCCTCAAATATCATAAAATGAGATATTTAAGATATTATATTATTTTTATACCAAAGTGAAACAATTAGCTGCAAAATTTTAGTTAAAATCACTTAATATATCATTGTATAATATATGAAACAAATTGTATTTTGTAATATTTATAAATGAGTGGAAATTAGAAAATCCAAGAAATTGTGAGATACAGGCAGAATGTTATTCTGGAAAATTTATAATTTAACTAGAAAGTGCTTTTTTTTTGATATCAGGGATCAAACTCAGGACCTTGAGCTTGCAAGGAAGGCGCTGTGCCACTGAGCTAAATCCCCAGCCCTAGAAAATTCTTTTAATATTTCTCAGAAATTATAGAATTTAACTGTAAAAACACACTGAGCCTATTTCCTACAAAATTTTTCTAAAACTTTTGTATAATCACATATAATAATCAGATACTTACTAATGTCTGAAGTGAGAAAAGTTTTTAATCATTTTTAGCTCCTTCTGAAGTTAACTAATTGCATTTATATACCATACTGACTTAGATTTCTGCAAATCAAGATGATGCTAAACATATATATATATAGGGAAATCATAAAATAACCTTCTTTAAAAACTGAATTTTTATTCAATCTTTCAAAATTACCTGCTACCATACTTCTTTGTAATAAATCATTAGAGACATGCAAATTTCCAGGAATAGAAAGGGTTATTAGATATGGACTTTGACATATTAAATTTCAAAGGAACCAGCATACTTTCATCTACTTCATAGATGTTGTTCATGAAAGTTAGGTAGAAAAAAAATACCTTATGGTGGACCTATTGAGACCTGCATCAATCCCACAGTTCATTTTGTAGGTACTTGTTTTTTAGCTTCAATTGTAACAAGTATAAGTTCAAAATTAACTTCATGATCCATGAGTTGATTCCTTACAACAGACGGGGAAAATAAGTGACTTAACGCAATTAATGCTATTCAGAAAACAAGATTTACAAGTACAATACAAATCTGACAATATTCCAAAAATTAGTAATAACATGAAATACTTTAAAGATCCACAGAAATTTATTCTTATCACATGTATGATATACTCTTAAGCTTAGACAATATAGAATATAACTGTCTTAGAAGTTAATGATGAACTACTGTAAACACATTAGGTTGATGGCTATAAATACAAACTCATTCAAAATAGTCTTCTTGGAGCAAATAAACTCAGCTTGTGGTTCATGATATACAATTTTTACTTGAAATTTATTTTTCAAAATTTTCCCCATAAACATGAAGCAACAAAGTATGCCTTTGTGTGACAAGGAAAGTGTTCAATCAAAACATACTTTTGGAACTTTCAAAAAAAGACAATGTATCAGTCAGCTTTTCATTTGCCATATACATTATCTGATACCAACAACTTAAATGAGCAGAGGTTTATTTGGCTCCAAGGAAGAAAGTTCATGCCAGAAGTGTGTGAGAGGACAAAATCTCCTTAGTTCACAGCAGCAGAGAAACAGAGAAGGATGTTAGTGCCTGTGTAAAAGGAGACAAGGACCAGTTATAGTACTCCAGGTCAAAATTCCATGGCTGAGGACAGTAAAGTCAATTCCAGGGAACTAGTTTTCTAAATGGCCCTTCTAAAACAGAGGTTCTAGGGCTTTCTTCTCAAGAGAAAGTCTTACACTTTTACACTCTTAAGCTTGCAATATGAGAGATCTTATTGATTTTTGAGATGCCCTCAATGGATCTTCCTTATCCAATTCAAAATATTTTATTTTTTTATGACACTAATCTCTTTAGCAAACTCTTTCAGCCCCAATTTTATACATTTTTGAGGCAAAATGTAATTTTTTCAAATACATTAGCTCTGCCTTTTACTCCAAAATATATAAAAGATCAAATAAATATCAATACATAGTGATGATCTCTATCCGTATCTTTGTACATAGATGGATCAACTAAACAAAATATCAGTAAAGAAATATCAGCTGAACCACACCATTATAGATGTCTACAGAATGCCAATCCCTACTACAACAGAGTATGCATTTTCCTCTGCATCACAAGAAACTTTCTTCAAAATAGATCACATGTAGTGGAGAAAACCTGCTTGAATACATGTCAATGAATCAAAATCATCCTATGTTTCCTATCAGACCACAGTGAAATGAAAATAGAAATCAATTTAAAAACCCAGAAAATTTAGATGCATGTGGCAACTCAGTAACACACTCCTGAACACCAAGTGTGTTACAGAAGAAATCAGGGAAGAAATCAAATAATTTCCGGCAACAAATGACAATCCCTGTAAAACAAATGGGAAATTATGGGCCACAATGAAAGCATTCCTAAGAGGGAAGTCCATTGTAATCAATGCTCACATTCGGAAAACAGAGCTCAAAAAAGAGACAAACAAAAACTAATGAGGAACCTGAAGATACTTGTGAAAAAGCAACAACCCAAGTTTAAACCAAAATTGAGAGAAATCATAAAGATCAGAATGGAAATTAATAAAATTGAGACAAAAAATTAAAAATATAAAAATTGACAAATTGAAAAGCTGTTTTCTGGTAAGAATAAACAAAATAAATAAACTTTTAGCCAAATTTATCAAAACAAAGAGAGAAAAGATTCAAACCCATGCAATTAGAAATGAAAAGAGCAAAGTCACAATAAACACAGTTGAAATCCAGAAGATAATAACTACACTGAAAAGCTGCATACCAACAAACTGGAAAATCTTGAAGAAATGGACAGTTTCCTAGATTCATAGAAATTATTAAAACTAAATCAAGAAGACATAAAAATATCAATTAATCAAAAAATAAACAATGAAATTGAGGCAGTAATAAAAAGCCTACCAACTAAAAATGTCCAGGACCTGATGATTGATTGCTGAATTCTACAAAATCTTTAAGGATGATATTTCATCAATACACTTCAAAGTCTTCATTGAAATTGAAAAGGAAGGAATGCTTCAAAACTAATTTCTGGAATACAGCATCTCTCTGTGATCCAACTAAAAAAGAAAACTACAGGCCAATCTCTGTAATGAATACAGATGCAAAATTTTTCAATAACATATTGGCAAATGGAATGGAACACATTTCCAAAACCATCATACATTGGGAACAAGGAGATTTCATCTCCAAGTTGCAAGGATGGTTCAACACATTCAAATCGATAAATGTAACAGCTCATAAACAGGCTGGGGAGGGATACAAGATAATAGCTATAGATGCATACAAGACTTTTGAAAAAATCCAACACCACTTCATGATAAAACTTTGAAGAAAGTAGGTGTAGAAAGAATTTACATGACCCTAATAAAAGTCTTTTATATAAAAAAATTGCCAGCATCATATTAAATGGAGAAAATGAAAAGCTTTTTCTCTAAATTCAGGAACAAGATAAAGATGTCCACTATCACCATTTCTCTTCCACGTGGTACTCAAAACATTAACCAGAGCAATCAGGGATGAGAAAGAAATAAACAAGATACATATAGGGAAAAAAGAACACAAATTTTCATTATTTGTCAATGACATGATACTCTATATAGAAGATATAACTCCACTGAAACATCATATAATTAATAAGCAATTTCAACAATGTAGCAGGATACAAATTCAACACATAAAAAATCAATAGCATTTTTGTCTAAAAATAAACAAACATTGTGAAGGAAATACAAAAATATTACCATTCACAATAGCATCAAGAAACACACTGGGAGCCGGGGATTTAACTCAGTGATTTCACCGCCTGCTGTGCAAGCGCAAGGACCCGAGTTCGATCTCCGGTACCAACAACAACAACAACAACAAAACAAACAAAAAAACAAAAAAGAAATACTCTGGACATGGTCATAATCCCAACATTCTGGAGGCTGAGGCAGGAGGATCAGCACAAATTCAAGGCCAGCCTGGGCTGACTAGTCAGTTCAGGTTCAGTTTGAACTACAAAGCAAGACCCTGTCTCAAAATAAAACAGTAACAAAAAAACACATAGTATCAAGCAAAAATACTTCAAAATTACCATAACCAAGGATATGAAAGACCTCTACACACAAAATTATATTACTCTGAAAAAAAGATATTGAAGAGAACATTAGAAAATGAAAAGGTGTTCCTTGTTCCTGCGTAGAATAAGCTGATATTGTGAAAATGACTATACTCCCAAAACTAATATATATATTCGATGCAATTCCAATCAAAATACCAAAAGGATTCCTCAGAGAATTAAAGAAAACAATCTCAAAATTCATATGGAATCAGCAAAAGCAATTCTGGGCAACAAAAGAAAAGTAGGAGGTATCACACTACCAGACTTCAAGTTATACTAGAAAGTAACAGTGATAAAAATGGCCTAGTATTGGCACAAAAAGATATGTGAATCAATAGAAAAGATTAGAAGATACAGAAACATCCCCAGACACATTTAGCTATTTGATCTTCTGCAAAGGAGCTAAAAACATAAGTTGGAGGAAAGATGGCCTATTCAACAAATGGCACTGGGAAAGTTGCCATCTATATGTAAAAAATTGAAGCTGGACCCACAACTCTTTACGTGTATTAAACTAAAATGAAAGATTTTAACATTAAAACACAGTCTACTGGAAGCTAAACTATGTAAGACACTTGAAATAATTAGTGTAGGCAAGGAGTTTCTCAACAGGGCTTTTATTGCTCAAGAACTAATAGCAAGAATCAATGAATGGGATTATATAAAATGCAAACGTTTCTAGAGAGCAAGTGAAACAATCAGTTGAGTAAAGAGACGGCCTACAAAATGGAAAAAAATTGTTTCCAGCATTCCTCTAGCAAGGGTCTAATATCTGGAGTATATGGAGAACTCACAAACATTAGACTACCCAAAATAAAAGACCCAATCAAGAAATGGCCAAGTGAAATGAATAGATTGCTTTCACAATAAAGTACAAATGAACAATAAACATATGAAAAAAGGTTAAAATTTCTTACCATTACAGAAATGCAAATTAAATAACACTAACTTTGCATCATATATCAAAAAGAATAACTATCATAAAAAAAAATCAAAGAATAATAAATGGTGTTGTGGGTGCAGTAAAACAGGAACCCTCCGACCTTATTGGTGGGAAGGTAAACTAGTTCAGCCATTATGGAAATCAGGATGGAGATCTGACAAATAACTAAAATTACAAATTTAATTTGTCCCAGTTATTCTCCTCCTAGCTATCTTCCCAACGGAGCTGAACACATCATATTACAGTGATATATGTATACCAATGTTTGTGGCAGCACAATTCATAATAGCTAAATCCTAGAAGCAGTCTATATGCCCAGCAACAAATGACTGGATAAAGAAAATGTGATATCTACATTAATGGAATATTACTTGGCTATAAGGAAGGATAAATTCAAATCATTTGTAAGAAAATAGATATAACTCGGCAATATATCAGGTACATAGACTGGAAATAAATCACACACATAAACTTATTTACAGTATGGTATTTCTCATGTGCACAATGCAAAGTACAAATAGCAAAATAAAGGATTCATAGATGGAAATAATAAGATTTTGCAAATGGGAAAGGGTCCAGAAGAATAACGGCAAGGGAGAGAGGGATTGGAAAGGGAGCAAAATATTTGAGATATGTCACTTACATTTATCAAATACCCACAATAAATGTGAATGTTATGTGTTCTAAACATAATGTTATAGTCAACAGGATTTGGCAAGGGAATGCATTAAATGCAGGACACATAACTTATAGGATTATTTTCTGATAATTACACAAAGACTCAAATGTGAAGGAGTGCAAGAGAAATTAACTGCACACTACTAGGGCCCCAAGGAATCCAGATGAGGGGTTAGATCTCAGCAATTTCCCACACAAGTCCAGCTAAAGGCTTAGGGTCCAAAGCAGTGTCCCCTGTGAGTCCAGCCCATGGCAATGTCTCATGCTTGTCTGTATTGAGGATCTGCACCTGGAAGGCCCAAAGGCCAGTGGTGAAAGCCAGAAAACCTACGCCAGTGAGATGAAGGGTTTGTGCCACCAAGCTGAGCTATCCACATTGGGGCCAGGAAGTGATGCTCATGGTTAAGATCAGAGCTCCCCTGATGAAAAAATCACCCATTTCCAGTGACAGTGAGGCCCTGAGCTCCTCTTCTGTCAAGAACAGCCTAGTTCACCTCAGGAAAACCATCTGCAGCAAGCTTCTCCTAGTAAATCAACAGCCAAGATCTTCCCCTCCAGTTCTCTTTTTATGGCTATTGGTAACAGTCTTCAGGTGGATCCTCCATGCTGAGACCATGCTGATTCAGTTCAGCTGGGGATTAATCAATCCACCACATATGAACAATAATAATAAGGAGGAGGAGGAGGAAGGGGAGAGGAGAGGGAGAGGGAGGGGGAGAAGAAGAAGAAGAGGGAGAAGAAGAAGGAGGAGAAGAAAGAAGAAGAAAGAAGAAGAAGAAGAAGAAGAAGAAGAAGAAGAAGAAGAAGAAGAAGAAGAAGAAGAAGAGGAGGAGGAGGAGGAGGGGAGGAGGAGGAGGAGGAAGAAGGAGAAGAAGAAAAAGAAGAAGAAGAGGAGAGGGAGAGAAGAAGGAGAAGAAGAAGAAGAAGAGGAGGAGGAGGAGGAAGAAGAAGAAGAAGGAGAAGAAGAAGAAGAGGAGGAGGAGGAAGGAGGGGAAAATGAAGATGGGGAAAGGGTATTTGGAGGAGGGAGTGAGCTGGGTAAGGAGAAGAGATTAGAAAACAATCCTTCTGTGTTATGCACATACACCTATTCTCTACAATGAATATGAACTTCTTGTATTGTGAACATGTATTAATAACATAAAAAATAATATATATGGTAATAAATTAATTTTATGGGCTAAAGCAGGTTTCATTTTTCTTTCTGTAATGTTCTTTTAGTTTGATTTGTTAAAATGTCTATCCTTTCCTCATATTTTCTCTATGCCACCTCTGTATGCTCATACAAATGAGTCTGCATCTATGGGCCCTAGAGTGAACATTAATAACCATTTTCCCTACATTGTAGGGCAGTGTATTAGTCATCTTGGTTTTATAATGTCTTGAAAGTTCTTTCACCTCCTTGTTCTTTAAAAAAGTTTTTTTTTGACAGTGTAAATTTTTTCTTCCACAGTATTCACTTACGAATGGGCCAACTGGTTTTTCTTCCAGTACAAGTTGTGACAGAATGCTTGGATTAAGGCAACACTGATGAGGCCTTTGTTCTAGGGCTCATTGGAAAGTCTCTCATCACTGGTGGTGGATGATGTATATGGAGAATTCTTATTTGATATATTTTTATTGAACTCTCTTCTGTCAGTTGTGGAAGTGTTATATAATTGGATGATGAAATACCTGAAATATCTATAGTCTGAGGCAGCACAAAACTATTATGTTATAATGTATCTCTTTTTTATTTGTGGTTTCTGTTTTGTGACATAATAGGGTGAAAAATTACTTGTTCCTCCTGTCTTCTCATTTTGAATATAAAATATTTAAAATAAAATGATTTTAATACTAGTCCTAATTAGATTAGTAAATTACAATTTGAAGATGCAATTTAAAAGCATTTTCTGTTAGATATTTACACATATGATAGGTTTAAATGAGTGAAATTTCATACATGTGTTACATTATTATTTTTTATATATCCTATCTATATCTATATCTATATATTTAAAGTAGGTTTATACTGCAGGGAAGATGTGGGCCAATTCCTTACTAGGTGATGCTATGGAGGAAGAATTTGTGAGGGGCTTTTGGGGGGCGAGGTACCAGAGATCGAACCTGGGATCTTGGGCTTGAGAGGCAGGTGGCAGAACCACTGAGCTAAATTCCCCTTTCCAAAAATTTGTGTTTTTAATCTGTGCTTTTTATTATATTTATTAGCATTTGCTTTACCAGGATTAATGAAGAGTAAGTAATGTTAATAGTAGATTTATATAGAATGATTCAGAGATAACCAGATTGTTCCTAGGTTTTGAGAGTATTGTAAAAAGAAAAGTGATAAATTGAACCCTGATGAGTGTAGCCAACTGAATTTAAATGTGCTAGAATCCAATTGCTATCAATATCAGAATTATTATAATCTTTATGTCTTCAACATAAATGCCATATATTTCAACACATACATCAAAATGTAATATTGATCATTTGCTTAATTAGATATCATTTACACTTTCATTAGATTTTTTTATCTTCTACTGATCACAGAACAATATATTCTGAAAATAACTTTTTCTCCTTTAACGTAAGTAACAATGCAAAAACTCAATATATTTTCTCTAGCAAGAGAAATATCACAGTCATCCATGGGTCATGTACATTCTAGCCTACTAGTGTACACATTTTGTTATCAATGTTAACTCTTATCTTCCTAAAAGTAATCACTTTCTTGAGTCAGACGGTTGTCACATTGAATTTTATTTATGAACAATCTTGGACTTAGTAAAAACATTTTAACATGTTTCATATTTTAACCGCCATGCCTCTAAATGTGTTCATTTCTAATAAGGAAAACTATAAATAAATCTCCTGACTCTTTTACAAGATTTTAAATCAACCACATGGAGAGAGCTGATAAGTAAAAGGAATAGAATATATTTCAATACAATTATGTTTTCTTTTGTAGTGCATATTTTCCAATAGGTTATTTATGATGCAATATCTTCTTTCTCCAAATTGTCAAAACAGTGGTTGGAGATACACAATATAACTTCCACTGACTTTAATAGAAGTAGTTGGGCAGTTTTGGAGATGCCAGTTTTCTGGGTATACTCACAATAAGATTAGCCAAAATAGATACTGATATGACAAATAAAGGAGATGAATTTCTCAATTGAATTCTGCTTATATCAAGTGAGCATGCAAAGAAAGAATAAATATTTAAGGAGGCTTCTGAAATAATCTTTTATGTGAAAAATAGTATTTTAAGGATAAGGAATTGATTCAAATATTAGGGATAAAATTTTATAATACAAAAGTGAATGTCAAATGTGAAGACTAAAGTAAATATAAACAAATCATTCTGTTAATTTATTTTACACTTACTGTAGTTAAAATGACAGTTATATCTAAGTAATACACAGTGACATGTACAGCTTTTACACAATGACATGTTACAGAAAATATATGAACATAGGATTCAGACTTAAATTCACTTAACCCCTATATTATACTGTGATCTTGAGGCAGTTAAGTATAATTCTTCAATATAATTGTTTTCATTTTGAATGATAAAATCTATTTTACAGAATTACAATGTTTTAAAAACTTAAGCTAGGGCTGGGGATTTAGCTCAGTGGTTCTGCTGCCTGCCTCGAAAGCACAAGGTCCCAAGTTTGATCCCGGGTACCAAAAAAAAAAAAATCTTACAGTAGATGATGAGAGCAAAGTAATTTATTTATTTTTATTCTTTTATTGGTACATTTTAGGTATACAACACAATTACATTTCTCATTGGGAACTTGGACCTTTACACAAGGTATCTTGGTTTTTATTTTTTCCCCATTCCTAGCACACACTTCCCTATTTACAAAGACTTTATTTTCATTTTTTTCCATTTTTCGTCATTTTTCCTTTCCCTTCTTTCCTTTCCCCTGTCCTTCCCACTACCCCTACCCCTTGGACCTTTTCTTCCTATTTTGCATTATCAATTATTCATTCTAATCATTGGTACATTTTAGGTATACAATATAATGACATTCATCATTGGAAATTTGCACCTTTA
>NW_004624748.1:24018758-24036679 GCF_000247695.1 Heterocephalus glaber | reverse complement strand
TATCAATAAACATTAAATTATAGAAGAGGATATAGCTGTGGGGAAATAAAGTCGTATTTCAAAGCAGAGAGGATTAACATTTTCTTTTGAAATTTTTGCATAAATTTAAAACAAAAAGTACAAATCTGACTATGAAAGATAGGGTCAAAACATGAAAAAAAATTAAATAGGACTTTCCTTTTTTAATGAGAAGATAAGAAATGCTCTCTACTCCTCAGAGATGGGCATGAGAATCAGCCAAAGACCAGAAAAATTGAAGGAGGACTTGTCAATGATGTGAAGTTCTATAAATTTACAAATATTTCATCTTAATGAGAGAAAGGGTGGATGATAATAGTCCCCCACTAGAATGTACTAATCCTTCACAAACAGCTAGAGTGTTAATTTTATACTTATATCCTTCTCTCATATCCTATGCAGTTGGTAGTGACTATATAGTTTGAATTTTCAGTCCCATTGCAAAATCAAAGTAGCTCTCACTGAAGTCAGAAACAACTATACTGACTCTAGTTGAAAACAAAACACTTTAAAGACTAAAAAGGAAATTATAAAAAATTAAAATAGACAGTAAGCATAAAATAATATTGTCTTCATAAAATCAGAATTTTACCAAGTCCTTATAGAGATATACTCAAACTTTGTCTTATTTGATTTCCCTGCCATTATTTTTTTAATATTCTTGACAATTACCTTCTAGAAACCCACTTTCCTCATACTTCTATGAGGTGTTTCTCTCCTGTTCACTTTATACTGGCTAGTAAGTTTTAGTTATCTTTCTAGAATTAAATAGAGAGCTTAGTATTAAGTTTCTACCTCCTTTCATTCTATAAACTTATGATTGAAACTAATTTTTACACATATTCTTTTGGTAAGGAGTCATGACTCCAATTAACTGCAACATTCTAAGATTGTGTTCTAACAAGGTATAAGGAGGAATAAAACATTGATATATTAACTGAGTAGCCACAGTGAATTGTAGTTAATGCATGCATTTTGTCAATGGAAAGTTTAGAACAGAGGCCCAAGAGTTGCAGCTGGCTCAAATATGTTAAAGCCTCTGGAGTCAACTATTTAACAGAACATGGAATAGATTTAGCAGACAAGAAATTCACCAGGAGTCTTTTCTCGGTTCTTATTGTTGTTGTTACTTACTAAATATTATCAAGGAGAAATGAGTAGCTTTCTAGTTGTGATATGATGCACAAAAAGTTGCAGCTAGAAATTAATAAAGTTTATTATTAGAAAGTTTGTTTAGAACTAGTGACCTTGATTTATATTTTAAAAATCTGCAGCAAGCTCCTGTCCTTTCATTCTTCCAGTCCATTTGGGTAAGTTAGACAGAATTAGAATAGTCATATTAGCAAAGGTCAAATAATATCAAACATTTATGAATCTATTTCCAATTATAACACTTTCACTTTTTAGGTGGTAGAAGATGATTTGGAAACTACAAAAACTTCTGGGATGAATCTGGTTTGGGGATGAAGAGTTGCATTTGAATAAATAGCAGGCAAAGAAAAATCAAGATTGCAAGAAAAATTATTGAGGAAAATGAAATGCTTTAATCATTAGACCTCGTCTTTGGTCTTGTGATTTTTAGTTTTCATTTTTAGATGGGATAAGTTTAAAAATAAAAGATCTGCACATTATATATTTTAATGATATGATTGATATGAACATTTATTTTTTTATTCCACACATAGCCAGTTACTTTTCATAGGATACTTGTGTTGATTTTGCTGAACCTTTGTATCTACAGCAATTAAAAGGTTGCAAGTGACAAGCAGGTAAGTTCTGACATGAATATTTCATCAGATTTCTATTTTCTTTAATGAATAAGTTGGAAATGAGACATCAGATACATATGTTAGAACTGCATTTTGTCTTCAATATCAAGAATATATTTCACAATTTAGTGTAAACATTCAGAAGATTATATCTAATTTTTAAATTTAATTTGCTTACAAAGTGTTCTGATGCTTAATTTGCTCATTTACCTTATTTTATTTCTGGGCCAGTAAATGTCTGTCTCATTATGCATCATTTCTGAATAATATGAAGATTTTTCAAATAAATCTCTCACTAGTGATGGACATAGAATGATTTCTGACATCATTTCTATTTTTGATCACACTACTTTTATCAATATAATACATCAAGAATACAAACAAAACAATAATCTGTTACTATTAAAATATTAATTTGATCATTTGTCACACCTTACACAATAACATTGATTTTCTCACATACTAAACAATTTCTCTGTTGTATTATTTGCCCTATGTATATAAATCAGGGTCCTTTGCATAATCAGGGCTTTCTTGAGTAGTGACTTAATTTATAAAATGGTGACAGACATTTAAAGAAAGAAGGAAATAGATATAAATGAAACAAAAAAAAAGGAGGAAGCTCTGCTGTTTAAGATGATTGATATAAAGAACAAAAGAGCACAGTTGTATAGTTTATTAGTTTAATTATTGTTTACTTAAGCTAACATTCAGAAGTCTTATAACTTAAGCTAACAGTCAGAAGTTATATCTTGCATGGCTGTGATTACTTTGATATAATGAAACACTTCATGCTTTATGCATCATCTGAAGTTAAATGACGCATTCTGGAAATTCTAACACAGGAACACTCTCTTCTGTTCAAATATAGCTTGACTGATGTCACCCTGACTCTAGTGTAGTACTTAAAAATCAGAGTGCAAAGAGAACAGCTGTCAGGGTGAGAAGTCTAAATACACTTTTAAGAGTAGCTGGGTAATGGCAAAATATATTTAATCACATGCAAACTTCATGAAATGGAGCTGATTAAACTGAGATTTTAAATTATAATGGCTAAGAAAAATATATTTATATTGAATCTTTGACTAAAACAAAGATATGAAGCTGTCTAAGAAGACATCAAGATTTTAATAAAATAAGTCAATGATTTTTTTATTCAGACTTTCAATTTTTTTTCTAGGAAACTGAAAGTAAGGGAACCCCAACAAGCTATTTATTGAACTGCCATCTGAAATCATGAGTAAGTAAAGAAACTAGTGCTTTGAACACTGGCCTTATTCTTCTTTCTTTCTAATCTTAACAACCTCATTTTTTAATGGGAATTTCATGTGGCACCATAGAGATAATTACACTATAGTCTGAGATAAGACATTGCAATCTATAACCCTGAGAAACAACTAGAATTCAATTAAAGTAGTGAAACTGATTTTCTATATCAGCATTCAATGTTCTCCTTAGTGTGGTCCAAGAAGTTCCCTTCTTTTACAGAATAATTAACTCATAGCAAGATACCCAAAACCAGTAATAAAATGTCAACGAGAAATGTAATCAACAATCACAGGTGTAAAACAAAAGGCAGACAAAGACAACAAAATGAAATAAAACTACAGGACAATGTCTCTAGTGAAAAGAGATGCAAAGCTCAATATAAAATACTAGCATATAAAATCTAATAGCACAATAAAGTAATCATGTACTATCACTAAATGGGATTTATTTCTGGGATTCAAGGATGGTTCAATATGGACAAATCAACTAATGTGGTATAATATCTTAACAGAATGAGGGATAGAAATTACATCACCATCTCAAAAGAGACAAGAAAGCATTTCATAAATTTAACAATATTTTGTAATAAAAACTCACAACAAACTAGGCATAGAAGTAACTTTCTTTAACCAAATAAAAGTTTATATGAGAAAATCCCACAATTAAAGGTATACTTAATGATGAAAGACAAAGCTTTTTCTCTAGGATCAGAGTAAGCAATAAATTCTACCACCAAGTCTGTTCAAAGAAATGCTGAAAGTCCTAGCCAGAGCATTGAGATAAGAAAGGAAATAAAAGTCATTCTAATAAAATTGAAAAATTAAAATTTTCTGTTTATTGACAAATGACTTATTCTCATATAGAAAAAATATCCCCAAAACTCCAATAACTGTTAGAAATAATAAACATGTTCAGTTAGGTACCAGGATTGAAAATCAAAGTTAAAAAATAATTTGTGTTTCTATACAGTAAAAACAGAAATATCTCAAAAGAAAATTTAAGACAATTCCATTTAGAGTAACATCAAAATTATTTAGATACTGAGGAATAAAATTGACTATGGAGTTGAAAGACATATAGCAAAATATACAAGGCATTGGTTAAAGAAATCGAAGAAAACACAAATAAATATGCTCATGCTTTTAAAGATCTAAACATTTTGGAATGTCCATACTACTAAACTAATGTACACTTTGGTTTTACACAATCACTATCAAAACTCAAATGAGATATTTTTGTGAGAAGAAGCAAAAAACTTTGAAGTAAAATCACAAAACACCCTGAAAATCCAAAGTAATCCTAAAAAGGCAGAACAAATATAAGGTATCACATTTCCTAATTTCACAATATAAAAGCATAATAACTTTTAAAATGTGACATTGTCATAAAAAGACATGTAAACTAAGGGAATGAAAAGCCAAGAAATAAACCCACACATTTACTATCAACTGATTTTCAATTAAGCAAGGGTATTAAATTCATTAATAGTGTGAGAGAAGCTGAGTGTTCACATGTAAAAGAATAATAATGGAATCTTATGCTGTACACAACCTAAATGGATTAACTGTTTGAATGTAGGTATTTAAACTAAAATTCCTAGAAAAAAACCCTATAGTAAAAATTTCATTGGTTTAAGTAATAACTTCCTGAATGTGAAACCAGGCAACCAATCCAAAAGTATACACATCTAGTCAAATTGAAGTTTTCACACAGAAAGGAAACAACCAGCTGTAAAATGGCAACATCCAGAATGGGATACAATTTTGCAAACCATATACCTAAAAATCAGTTAATATCACAGAATACAAGAAATTTCTATGACACAATAGCAAAACAAAAACAATGCATAAACTAACAAAAAATAGTAAAAAATGGTCAATAGACTTGAATAATTATCTCACCAGAAAATGCATACTAATGGTCAAAAGTGTTCTGTCACTAATCCTGAGAGAAATGCAAATTAAAGCTACAATGAGGTAATTGCCTTATGCCTGTGAGGATGGTTATTGTATTAATTAGTTAAAACATTGCCAAAGATGTGAAGAGATTAGAATATTTCTACACTGTTGGTAGGAATATGAAATTTATATTCCTCAAAATACTAAAAACTATCTAAAAATGTTCTATGTTAGCCATGAAAGTATAGTGTGGTCCAGTAATCCTATGTCTGAGGATATATATCTAAAAGAACTGAAATATGGATTCCCTACAGATATTTTCACCACTTTTCTCACTGTATCATTATTCATAAGAGGCAATACAGGTAAACAACATAGATGCTCATAGAAGATAAATAAAATAATATTACATACAATGGAATATCATCCAGCCTAAAAAAATGAAAGAAATTCTGCCATATGAATCATACACAAGAAACTGAGGAATTTTGTGCTCCGTAAAAAATATCAGGCACTGAGGACAAATGCTGAGTGATTTCACTTTCATTAAGTACTGAATATAACCACATTGACAAAGGAGAATGGCAGTTTCCAGGGGCTAAGATGGAGGGACAAATGAAGAGTTGCCATTCAATGAATATAAACTTTCAGCTGTGTAATTTTAAAGATCTGCTGTAGAACATTATAGCCATAGTTAACAACACTGTACTGTACATTCAAAATATTAAAAGGGTCATTCCCATGCGAAGAGTTCTTATAACAATTTAAGCAATCACAATATGTATTTACTACATATCTGTATACAGCTACGAGGCATATGGGAATTATAAACCAAATATTAAGGTAAATATATTCTACAGGACAGCCTCACAGATATTTGTTTGATAATTGTGTTTAACCTGTGGGGAATAAAGTCAATCACATTCTTGCAAAATGTGAATTTAACATTATCAGATGGCACTTTAAACATTTTGATTTCTCTAGAGATTAACCTTTGTGAAGTATGGGATACTGCATTTTTAATTTCTCTGAAATATATATTCACTGCAAGGCTCTGATTAGAAAAAGAATTTATGAAATATAGGTGTTAGTTCCCATTGTACATTTTTCTTGCTGAGAGCTTAAAGTAACACACTAAAAACACCTATAACAATCAGATACTCATTAATTTATATTGATGATCCACACTATAAAAGGCCCTTCATTTTCTCAATCATGTCCCTGAGGTCTCACTGAATATTATTAGCAAACATGCCATTTTAGTGGATATAACTTCCAACGGGGTTTCTTTCTACCTAGCCTTTTTGTATCTGACATATTTGGTGATAAAATTTGACAAATTATAGAGAATAATTTTCTATAATAGTGTTTAGAGATTCTTATGTAAATCAAAACAAAAAATAGTCTTTTCTCCTTCTCATTATCCCTTCCTCTCACAAACACACACACCACTGAAAGATTACCAGATTATGATTTATTTTTTCTCATGCTCAAGAATCTATCTTTATTGACCTTGAAGAGAGTTTCATGCACATATAGGGAATACTTTCCCATCTTATTTCAGGTAATCTTCTTCTAAAGTGTAGCAGCTTTCTTATTGTACTGACTCCAAACTTTTCATTCCTATGCCCTGAATCATATTAAGAACTATTACTTCATCTTCTCAAGGAAGCTGAAGTGCCTGGTGTTAAAAAGGAAAAAAATTCTATGTGTTTATTTCTAGCATTTTGTAGTTCACAGGGTGAGTATATTATGTCGTAGCTTTTGTTAAGCATCTTCAAAACTAAAATCATTTCTTAGGAACTTATAATACAGAGATAAAAAAGAAAAGAAGGAAAAAGGAGAAAAGGAAAAGGAAGAGTGAGAGAAGAAAGTGGAGATAGAGGTAGAAAACATGGGAAAAGTGGAGTGAACAAGACACAAGAGACAGATTACAACAACAACAACAATGAACAAAAGCAAGTAGGAAAATAGCTGGGAGGAGAAAAGATACACTCCCATACAGTTAAGTAAAATACAGCACTTTATTTTTTAAAATTTTAAAGCTGTATTATCTGGGTTTATCTCCACTTTCTACTACTTCATGATTAAAAGATGTAACTTGTTTAACTTCTTAAGCTTTCTCATTCAAATAGTGACAGACAATACTGTATTATGGGAAGAAGTAACTGATTCATTTAAATGTGTGGCAAATACATAGGTTTCTTCATGATTAATTAATGACTCAAAAATAAATTCATTTCAATTTATTTTGTCTAAAACAAGGAAATGACCATTGCAGACATATATACAGTAGACTAATAGAAAAGTAGGAGAAATGAAATGTTGGTCAAGGGATAAGTAAATCTTTTAATACACCTTTCCTTTCCTCTGCAACCAGTTACCCTCTCTTCCTTAACACTTATTCCTCTAAGATAAATTGGTTGGATGGGGTAAGCAATCCCTATGTCAGCTAACAACTTCTGTAATTGTACAGTTTTGGATGATGGTGCTTTGCATCCCTCATTTTCAATGCAAGTAGACTTTTAAATCCCTCTTAAAGACACTGATAAATTCCAAGATGTATATATTCCTAGATGTGTACATTTTTATAGTCTTCATTACTTGGCATATTTGCCCTTTAACAGATGAGAGAGAGAGAGAGAAAGAGAGAGAGAGAAAGATTTTAAAGTTTAAAAGATGTTCCACATGAAAAATTTCAGTTATGTCTATTTTTTTTGAGATATTGTTCTGCATAAAAATCAAATCCCTCAAAATGGGAAATGTATGTGTTCAATTATGTTGGAACCATTTTCATGTATTATTTCCTATTTTTTAAACCCAGTCAAAATAGGTTCTTGGTCAAATAAATTCAAATATTGCCAAAGATGGAAACTATAGTTTGCCCCTATCCAAACCTTAAAGTGGAAAATTGGTCCTCACTGGAACAGAACAGAGACGTAGTTGAACTTTTAAGAAATCATTAAATCACAAGCCTTCCAGGCAGCCATACTGCTGCCCCCAGAGCCGAGGAGGTGAGTTGGTCAGGCACAAGCAGCACACACCTCAAACCCCTACACCCCTTGAAATGAGAAGACATGTAAACAAGTCTCAAATTCAGACTTGCAGATCACCTAAAGGAACACCAGAGGGAAACAAGATGGAACAATCTGATACTCAACCACCTGGACTCCCTGAACTAGCAATGAAAGAGAATCTGGAAAAAAAGAAATCAGAAATAATTTCTCAGATAACATCAGATATTGTGCAAATAGTGCAAAACATGATTAATAAATTTAGAGAGGACAGAGACAAAAAATAGAGGAGCTGAAGAACATGATGGAATACCATCATAGGAAACAAATGGAATCCATAAAACAGACACAAACAGATGTCCAGGAGATTAAAAAGTCCATTGAAAGTTGAAACAGCAGAATGAACCAATGTGAAGACAGAATTTCAGATATAGAAGATAAAATTGCAATTCATGACCAGGAAAAGAAAAATTTCTTTAAAATAGTAAGGGGCAATGAGAACTCAATCCAGCAGCTGCTAGATGACGCAAAGAAGAATAACATAAGACTGATTGGAGACAATGAAGAAACAGGAGAAAGTGCAGATGACATAAAAAAAACTGTTCACAGAAGTGATGGCAGGAAACTTCCCGAGCAGGGGAAAAGAAATTGAAATATAGATAAGTGAGGCATATAGGACTCCAACTAGGCTTGATCAAAAACATTTACACATAGGTATATAATAGTTAAGTTTCCAGAAACCCAAGAGAAGAACAAAATTCTAAAAGCACTTAGAGAAAAGAAACAAGTCACATACAAAGGAGTGCCTATCAGAAGCACACTTGACTTCTCAACCAAAACCTCAAGGCCAGAAGAATATGGAGTAACATTTTTCAAGCCCTAAAGGAAAACAGCCTCCAACCCAGGTTGATATACCCTGCAAAACTATCTTTCAAAATTGGTGGAGAAATAAGATACTTTAATGACAAAGAGCACCTTAGGAACTTCATGAATACTGAACCAACACTCCAAAAAGATTTAGACAGTATCCTAGGAAAAGACAATGAGGATCACAACCCCAGGAAGCCCAGCAGAATGGATCCATGGGCACAACAAGAAATTAAACACAAACGGGGAAAATCCAAAAATAGAAAAAAGTCATGACAAGAATAAGTTAATATGTATCAGTTATAACCATGAATGTTAAAGGTCTAAATTCACCAATCAAAAGAAATAGATTGGCAGAATGGGTCAAGAAGCAAGATCTAACAATATGCATAGAAGAAACAATTAATTCAAAAACAAATGACAGGAACCCAAGTAAAAAACAGGAGCAGTTTTCTCCTTGCAGATCAAGTGGATTTTAAACCAACTCTGATAGAGAAGAAGAAGGACACTACAACCTTGTAATGGGAAAAATCCAAGAGGAAGAGATGACAATCATAAATATCTATGCACCAAGCACTAGTGTGCCCAACTATATAAAACAAATATTAACAGACATGAAAAATCAAATAAGCAATAATACATTAATACTGGGGGACCTCAATACCCCAGATTGATCAACTAGACAAAAAATAAGCAACAAAATACTAGAATTTAATCCAACTCTTGAGCAAATGAACTTAACAGATGTTTGCAGAGTGTCCTATCCCACCTAATCAGAATACATATTCTTTTCAGCTGCACGTGTGTCTTTCTCCAAAATTGACCACATACTTGCTCATAGAACATGTTTAAGTAAGTGCATAGGAATTGAAGTTTTATCCCCTATATAATATTCGACCATAGTGCAATGAAATTGGAGATTGATAACAAAAGAAACCACAAGAATTTCATAAACACATGGAAATTGAACAAATGCTTCTGAGTAACCAATGGGTCACAGAGGAAATTAAAGAAAAAATCAGACAGTTCCTACAATGAAATGACAATGACAGTACAGCATATCAGAATATATGGGGCACAATGAAAGCAGTCTTACGAGCGAAATTCACAGCAGTGAATATGCATATTATGAAAACAGAGCGAGCCCAATTAAACACCTGATGCTGAACCTCAAGCTTCTAGAAAAAGAAGAGCAAGACAAACCCAAAGCTCCTATAAGGGAGCAAATTTTAAAGATCAGAGCAGAAATCAAGGCAATGGGAACTAAGAGAACAATACCAAAAAATCAATGAAGCCAAGAGTTCGTTCTTCAAAAGAATAAACAAAATTGACAAACCTTTAGCCAACCTTATCAGAAAAAGGAAAGAAAAGGCCCAAATCCATGCAATCAGGAAAGAAAAGGGTGAAATTACAAGGGACCCAGCAGAAATCCAGAGGATCATCAATACCTACACCAGAAACATATACGCCAATAAGATGAGAAACACAGAAGAAATGGACAGATTCCTAGATACATATGAATTACCAAGGTTGAATGAAGAAGACCTAAAAATTCTAAACAACCCAGTATCAATCAATGAAATCGAAAACTAATTAAAAACTGACCAACTAAGAAAATCTCGGGTCCTGATGGCTTCACAGCCAAATTCTACAAGACATTTAGAGAGGAACTACTGCCACTACTCTTTAAACTCTTCAATCAAATTGAAAGGGAAGCAATACTCCCAAATTCATTCCTGGAAGCAAGCATCACCTTGATCCACAAAGCAGAGAAAGACCCAACTGGAAAAAAGAACTATAGGCCAGTCTCACTAATGAATATAGGTAGATGCATAAATCCTTAATAAGATAGTGGCAAATAGAATGCAGAAGATAATCAAAAAGATCATACACCCTGACCTAGTGGGATTCATCTCAGGGATGCAGGGATGGTTCAACTTACACAAATCAATAAATGTAATGCACTATATCAATAGAGCCAAGGAAAAAACATATGATATTTTCAATAGATGCAGAAAAAGCATTCAACAAAGTGCAACACACATTTATAATAAAAACCCTACAAAAAATTTAAATGGATGGTCTCTACCTCAATCTGATAAAAGCCATCCATGGAAAACCAATAGCCAATATCATACTAAATGGTCAAAAACTGAAATCCTTCACACTAAAATGAGGAAAAGGAGAGGGATGTCCACTATCACCGCTCCTGTTCAATATATTTTTGGAAACATTAGCCACAACAATTAGACAAGAAAAAGTAATAAAAAACAATAAAGATAGGAAATGAAGAAGTGAAATTGTCATTATTTCCCGATTACACGAAACTCAATATAGAAGGCCCCCAGATTACCACCAAAAGTGTTCTAAATTTAATTTAAAAATTCAGTAAAGTAGCTGGATACAAGGTCAAAACCTCAAAATTAACAGCTTTTCTGTACACAAACAACAGACTCACTGGGAGAGAAATAGGGCAAACAATTCCTTCCACAGTAGCATCCAAAAAACTGAAACACCTAGGAATCAACTGACCCAAAGAAAGACCTCTTCTCTGAAAACTACAGCACTCTGAAAAGGGAGAGAGATTGAAGATGATATCAGAAAATGGAAAGACATCCCTTTCTCCTGGGTAGGAAGAATCAACATAGTGAAAATGGCCATACTTCCAAAACTGCTATATAGATTCAATGCAATTCCAATTGAGATCCCAGCAGCATTCTTCAGAGACCTTGAGAAAACTATCCAAAAATTCATTTGGAACAAGAAGAGACCTAGAATAGGAAAGCAATTCTAGGCAACAGAGACATGGCAGTGGATATCACAACCCCCAACTTGAAACTATATTACAAAGCTACTATGAAAAAAACAGCATGCTACAGGCAAAGAAACAGACCTGAGGTCCAGTGGAACAGACTGGAAGACGGAGAAACAACTTCAGACACACTCAGCCACCTCATCTTTGACAACGAGCCAAACACTCTCACTGGAGGAAAGATAGTCTCCTTAATAAATGATGTTGGAAAAACTGGATTTCAACTTGCCAAAGATTAAAACTAGACCTATATTTCTTACCATGCACTAAACTAAAATCAAAATGGATTAAAGATCTAAATATTAAAACAAAAATGCTGAACCAGCTGGAACAGAGGTTAGGTAGAACTCTTGAAGACATTGGTATAGGAAAAGATTTTGTGAACAAAACCTCACTTGCCTGTGAACTAGCACAAAATATAAACAAGTGGGATCTCTTCTTACTAAAAATCTTCTGCACAGCAAGAGAAACCACCAACAGTGTGAAGAGACAACCCACAATGTGGGAAAAAATTTCACATGCTGTTCCTCAGACAAAGGTCTACTATCTACAATCTTTAAAGAACTTAAAAAAATCAGACCTCCAAAATTTAAAGACCCAATCTCAAAATGGGCATCTGAAGTGAACAGACATTTCTCAGACAAAGAAATAGAAATATCAAATAAACATATGAAATATGTTTATTTATAAACATTTTGAAATATGTTTATAATGTTTATATACATTATATGTTTATAATGTATATATACATTATATGTTTATAATGTTTATAATGTTCAACATCACTTGTTCTTTGAGAGATGCAAATGAAATCAATGCTGAGATTCCACCTCACCCCAAAAGAATGGCTGCTATCATGAAATCTTCCAATTACAAATGCTGGTGGGGCTGTGTGGAAAGAGGAACCCTGCTCCACTACTGGTGGGAGTGTAGACTGCTACAATCACTATGAAAATCTATATGCAGATACCTCAAAGAACTAGGACTGGAAGTCCCATTTGACCCAGCTATTCTCCTGTTGTGTATCTTCCCCAGAGAATTAAAAGAATCATACCACCATGATATATGTGCACCCATGTTCACAGCAGCACACTCTGTAAGAGTTAAAACTTGGAAGCAGCCCAGGTCATCACCTGGAAACTGGATAAACAAAATGTGATTTTTAAATAAAATGGGAGTACTATTCATCCATAAAAAATGAGAAATTGGAGATATTTATAGCTACATGAATGCATACTGAGGCCATACTCTTAAGTGAAATAAATAGGACAGGTGTGTAAATACTGAATAGTTTCTCTAGTGTGAGAAAGTAAAAGTGTAAATAAAGACTAAAAGGTATAATACATAATGTGAAATAGGAAGAAAAGGGGCAAAGGTGAAGGAGAAGTGGGAGAAGTGGGGGAAAGGAAAGAAGGAAATGGAAATAATATGAGAAAATGAAAAAATGGAAACAAAGGCTTTGTACATAGAGAAGGATGGAGGAGTTGAAGGGAGGGAAGGGGAATGGGGAAAAAATAAGAACCAGGAGTGATTATGTAAAGGTCAAATTTCCAATGATGAATGTCATTACATTATGTACCTAAAATGTACCAATAAAATTCATTAAAAAAAAGAAAGGATTAGATCATTAAGAGTGATGAATGAAGTTGTCATGGAACTGGATTAGTTCATTTCATATAAATCCATGCTGCCCCTCATATTTTCACTTTTGGTCACATTCCCACTTTTGATCACATTGTTCCACCATTATGCATGTTATGATGCAGCATGAGCCTTCACTAGAAGTCAAATAGATGCCAATATCACTCATTTGAATTTCTCTGCCTCAAGAACCATGAGCTAAAATAAAATCCTATTCCTTATAAATCACCTAATGTAATGTATTCTCTTTTTAGCAACATAAAATCAGAGGACCTTGGGACTTAATTTTCTATGAATGCTTTGTTCCATAGAATACTTGTATATGTGTATTTATACACACAAATGCATGTGTCTTTCTTGTTTCTCTCTTGCATTCTAATGTTTACCTCAAAATATTAAATAGGTATTATCACACTTTGCACTGCTCAAATTCCTTAAAACTTGCTTAATGGCTTCACATTCAAAGCAATTATCTTTATCCCTGCCTAACTGGGCAGCTTGTTCTCCAGAGTAAAATTAATAGATATCATTTAACGGTCAGAACTGTTACTGACCTTTCTATGACTCTAGGGCAGTGAAATTGTTTGTTCAATCTACTGCACTTACATAAAAAGCTGCTGCTAACAGCTTGGATTTAGCATCAATTTTTGATAACAGAAGGTCTTTCACAGCAGGGTCAGCACATTCAGTGAGGTTCAGTACAATAACAACAAAAACTGTCAATATTATGGAAATGCAACTCAGGAAACTGATGTTAAATGAATGTGCCCCTAAGCTCTCTTATAGTTGAATAGACTACTTCAGCGTTCATGGTACATATTTTTGGGCTGAAATTTCATAAATATATTCTGAACAGACCTAAAATAATGAATGAAAGTATCAAAAAAGCAGTATAATTCTAGTACTAGCTTAGGGAATCCAAGCCAAACAAACCAGAGTAGAAGAAAATTCAATAGTTTACACTTTAGGTTTCATGTATCTAGAAATTACAATGTATTTGTTGCTAAAAGTAAATGAAAATTTTTTCATAAATAAAACAACTAATAGTGCATTGAATACTTCAAAACTTTCATTTCATGGTGACTTCATATACGAAAATATATCAACTTATAAAAAAGACAAATTTATTTCAACTAACAATGCGGTATGATAGAATAATTAAAATCAGTGGAAAGTTTAAGTGTTCATTATTTTTTCAGAGAACTTTAACATTGTTAATAGCAATTGTTGCTACTCTTATGTGCAACGTCAAGTGACCTGGCCCCTCTGAGAAAAACTTACTATTATTATGATTATTATCTGAATAATTATGACTGTATTTTACATATGAGACATATTATTCTTGAATAAATTCTTTGGCATGAGACTAGAAAATAAATGTATAATAGAAAATGAAATATAAAGTTTTTATTCAGGATTTTTTGTAGTAACAGTAGCTAACTTTCTATGACACAGGTCTTGTAATAGAGCAATATGTGTTCATTTTACATCATGTGAACTGTATTCTGGTATTTATTAAGTTGTAAACATTAATATCACCAAGTCTATACGCAATTATGAGACAATGTAATCAATCATTTACCTATAAAATACATTTAAAATTAGTTTGGAACAAAACTTAAGAAACAAATTTATTTCCTAAGTGCCTCCTTTCTCAAAAATTTTGTTCTAAGAATAGATAATAATCAACATTACAACTCCATTCCTGTCACCTCTTTTTGTGAATGAAAACTATACCACTGAATGTATTAACATAACTAGCACTAGCTATTCTAATAGTATATAAATTCTACTAGAAAGTAGAAATTTAACATAGATAACACAAAAAGTTACAAAGAATTTAAGTAAAAAAACTTGATGCCAGTGTCAAAAAAAAGAACCTGAGTTTTCTACGTCTATAACTCTAATTCTAATGTTGAAGCCTGTTTCTTCATATCTACCTCGCCATACTGTATTCAATTACCCCAGGTTCTTCTGTATGGGGAAATGAAAAACTTTGAGATTGTGGGTCTGAAGGTGAAACTATCAGAAGCAATGTGTTTTTTAATTTTCTTTGTTCAACTAAATATAACAACTATAATTATTAATATGAATACTGAAATTTTAATGCAAGTAACAATTTATTATGGAACTATATTTGCATTTCTTTCTCTTTAAAAAGGATATATATATACATATATATATATATATAATATGCTAAATGTTTCTGGATTTTTTTGCTTAAATTCTTTTATTGGTACATTTTAAGTATACAATACGTTTACATTTATCATTGGGTGCTTGTACCTGTACATGATGTATCTTGGTTCTTATTTTTTTCCCGTTCCCTGTGCTCCCTTCACCCCCTCCACCCTTCCCTATTTACAAAGACTTTGTTTCCATCTTTTTCTGGATTTTTTTTTTTTTTTTGGTGTGAACTTCAAATGTCTCTTTCACTGCCTGAACAGTGGACTATTATTCACGTAGTTCTTTGAAAATAGTTATGGCATCTTCAACGACAACATCTTTTTATTTTTATGACAATAACAAGCTTATAAATCTTTCATCATATGATAAAATGTCAGGTAGTTTAATTGATTTACTGGTTCCTTAAAATAAATAACTGCTAGAAGTTATAATTTTTGTATTTTCTCCAGAGCCTTTCAAATGTCATTTAGACAATGGAAACAGAAAATCCATTAATATATATTTAGTTGGCAGTTCTGAATACTGTATAATATTTTTTTAAATATCTATTTGATTGAATTATCATTGCTCTGTCCTAGTCTGTCAGAATTACTCTTACAGTTACAATGAATGGTGCACTCCCATACAAAGTCACTTTTCGTTGTAAAACCATAATGATTATAATCAAAATCAATCTCAAGTGCTCTAAGCTCTTTAGAATTATGACACTGGCTAAAATAATGTAAAAGTAAAAAGATTTAAAATCCATTTTAGCCCTGTGTATTTTAAATATTATACTTTATCACATTATGTAAATTACATATATTTGCAACATAGTCTAGTTTAACAGCCTCTTATGTCCTCATGCAAGTGATAAGGGTGACATACTATCCACTTCGTAATGAGTGCACAAAATGATAATTTTGTAAGCAAACATTCCCATCTCACTGGCAGATGGTATTAAAGGCTGTTCAAGAACCTTTTCAAAGCAAGTGGAAATAGTTTGATAGTGAATAAATAGCAGATGCTCTCATTGTAAATTTTAGAAAACACACAAAAAACATCCTCAGATAGATTATTTTGAACCACCATATTTATTTTTAATTTAATCCTGTCATAACGTGATGCACCACAGCTATCAGTTACTGCTATAATTATTATAGAAAATATCCTTAAATGATCTTCCAAATATGTCTACCTATCTTGATTATAATCATATAAAATATAAAATATTCTAATGTATAAAAATATATTGTGCACTAAAATATAACTAATTCCTGTATTTAATTTAGTATTCCATTTTTGAAAATAAAATTTGTAAAGTCTTATAAATAAAAGCTCAGTAATTTTTTCAGTTACATGATAGAAAATTTATTTGTAAGTATCTACAAAAGAATTTAGCTCCATACTTTTATTCAAGCATATACCAGTTATTCCCATGTAAGGTGTATTTTGTCCTTTGGCTGAGTTTTATATTTTGTCTTTAGTTTTGGGTGATAACGTACATTCTGAACTTTCCTCTTTTGTTGTGTAAACTGTTTAAAAGTTGTTTTTGTGTTCAATTTAACTTAAAAACTGTTACCATAGTTTAGAATTTGGTAATAAATGTTAGGAGCTCTTTGGTAAGAAAAATAATATCGAGACTATGACATGATAGTGAAGAAACATAAGTAATTTGCCTTGGACTTGATTAAAAAATTACAGCAGAGATGCATAATTGTATACTCTCTATTGAATAAATAGAATGTTTATTTAAAACATTTAAAATACATTTTTTCTTAACCAGTGTATAATTTGAATCAAGCTCTAATTATATACTCCGAAAATTTCAGTTGAGATTTTCATGTTGCAATCAAAAATTTTCAGGCATTTCTGTGAGTTTAAAACTTTAGTTCACTATGCGGAAATTAGGAATATGGTGGAATTAAAAATGGTTCCATTGGTTTTTTGAGTTGCCTTACAAACAGGATTCCAACCAAGAAAATCTTTCCTGTTAACATTTCCACAAAATACAATGGCTACTGTGTTGTATTTAGAATGCAAACCTCCCTTTTTCTTAAAAAAAAAAAAAACTTGCTTTGATTCTTTCATACTAATAATTGCCTTTCACACTTTTAATGATGCTTAAAGAAAGATAAGTAAATACTTTTATTTAATAAATAACTCCAGAAAATTTTTAAAAAGGTTTACATGAAAAGAACATTGTACGAAAGTATTGTTTGTCAAATGGTCTGATGTAACTTACATTAAAAGTACTACTTAAATAGCGTGATATGACTTATAATTAAATCTCTATTCTAGGTTCTGTTATTTTATCTCATTTGTTGTAATTATAAACCTGTATTCTATCCAGGGTTAGTTTTTTTTTTTTTATTCTTTTATTGGTACATTGTAGGTATACAACACAATTACATTTCTCATTGGGAATTGTACCTTTACATAATGCATCTTGGTTTTTATTTTTTCC
>NW_004624748.1:23974381-24003252 GCF_000247695.1 Heterocephalus glaber | reverse complement strand
TGAGACAAGATAAAAGAATAAAATTTTTAAAATTTGGAATTGCAATGCAGCAACTGAAAAGTCTGTCTGGATGGAAGTATCAAATCCTTCCATAGTTGGACCTAACTGACTGCAAATAGAAACTGCAAATCTTCTCACCTGATATTGCTGTTTAAACCAACTTAGGATAAAATTTTGTGCATATTCACAGATTTCTGATCATTTGCAATTAGATTCAGGAAAAAAGTGAATAACTACATTTTGATAAAAGTGTTTTTCATGTAATGCAATGTCCAATCCTAAATATAATCTTTTAAAAATATTGTTTCTTTGTACTGGTCCCAACTTAAGGTAGGAAGCTTGGAGTAAGTTCCTTCTCTTTTTTCCAACTCATTCTCCAAGTAGCCCATTAGAAAAAATAATATTTTTTTCTCATTCCAAACATGTGAAAGTAGTTGAAGGTATAAAAATATCTTACTAAATAGTTCAGTGGTCACCTATCATTCATCTGATTGGTTCTCTGTAGTGAGAAAGTTTTGTGAATTATTTGAATAATTTTCAATATTTGGACATCTTTTGTGAATGGGTTTTTTAAAAGAGAATATTCTTTAATCTTTTGATGCAGTATTTATTGACACTGACGGTTTATGCACACTGCCAGGATCATTTATCCTTGACAGCAATCTTTTCGGGATGAAAACAATGTTGTCCCAATTGCTCAACATTTTCTATCTGGGAATATCAGGATTATGAGAAATACCCATGCATCCTGACCCCATTGTCCCACTATATTCTAAAAATATAAATTATTCTCCATGCTTTTGTCATTGTTGTTGTTTTGCTGATAGAATATCTCGAGCCTCCTTAGAGTTTTCATGGAGTGAGTTAGATATCAGTTTCCAAGTCCATTGAACCCTAAGACATATGACAAGTTCTCACAAAAAGACTAGTTTTATAATCACTCTGTCTACTTTGATAAATAACTCTTTCCTTACAATTAAGAGAAAGAAGATTTTTTTCTTACATCAAATATAATCACAATTATCTGAATTTTGGAAAATTGAATTGGAAGAGGACAAAGAAGATGAACTGTGTGAAAACAAACAAGAGCAAAAGTGAAAGTCTGACTTGGATGTTTAGAACCATAGTTCCAGCTTTTTCTATCCCCCAAGGAAATATATCTATGTTTACATACAACTGAAAGAAGTCTGAACATTACTAAATGAAAATAAACTTTAATCTAAAAGCAAAACAATGTGTTATCTATGTGCTGAAGTTTGGAATTTTAATAAAAAGCCAACATAGAAAAAAAATGGCTGCAATGTCAAGCAGTAACAAAACACTAATAAGACCTCAGGCTGACTTTTGGAATTTCATCTCCAGTTGTAGATGGAGCCTGAAGAATCACCACATAATTGAGCAAAACATGTAATATGAAAGGGAAGCAAAAGCTAGTAAAAGGAAAAAAAAGCTGATGAAATAAAAATGGTACAACTCATAAAAGGATAATGTACAGTATGTACAGTAATATAATATGACAAGAATAATGATCAATTATTGCATTAAAAAATAGTGAACATGGGCCAGGGTATATATCAGTGATAGAGTAGAATTTTTGCCTAGGATGTGTGAAGCCCTGAGATCAAAAATTATTTCTAAATTAAGATTAATTCTCAAGTTGTTTGGCTTGGAAGCTCTCTAGGGGATTAGTAAAGCACACTTCTGGATATGCCTAGCTGGTGAGTCATAGAGGCATCACCTTGAGTACTCCACATGATCCCTGGCCCTTTTTACTTTGGTGCCATTCCATGGTCTGTTTCTCACAAGATGGCTTTATTACACAATGCTCATCTGCCATGATGCACTTGCCTAGGAGCCAGCCAACTAGGCACTGAATTTCTTGAAACTATTACCTAGCTTTTCTTTTTTTTTGGTACAAGGAATCGAACTCAAAACGTTTTGTTTTCCAGGCAGGCGGCAGAACCACTGAGCCAAATCCCCAGCCGCTATTACCTAACTTGAACTTTTCTTCCTTAAGTTGTAGGTGTTGGGTATTGTACCTTAGAATGGGAAAGCTGACTAATACATAAAAGAATGAGATCTTCTGTGTGATTTTTACCTGACCACGTTGTTTAGAAGGCTTTGAAATGATTTTGTTGGAGGAGTTTGGAAAATTTTAGAGATTCAAGCTAGAGAAGCACTAGAATGCTGTAAGCAAAGCCCAATGGGTGATTTGGTCAGATTTCAGAACATCAGAATGCTTACATGAATGCAGATAGTAAATGCTAGGCTTATGAGGTTTCAGTTGAAAGTGGAGACTTCATTGGTAATTGGCCTAGAATCCACGTTTTACAATGTGGCATAAATATCTATACAGTGGAGCCTTGAATTACAACTGGCCTGACTTATGAACAATCTTGGTTACGACCAGAATGTTAGTTTTAACTTACAAACAATTTCTTGAGTTATGACCTGAATGCCATCTGCTTGTGATTCCAGATGGTCTCAGGTACAGATTTAACCCTAAAAGAGTTCTGGAAAGAACATTCCAACATTCTTTCCTGAGTGGGGTTAATTGAGAAATCTTGATCCAATGTCCCTCTAAGCACACTGAGATCTGCCTTTCTTCAGGAGAGAGATTTTGACGGCTGTGTAGAGGAGCTTAAGCCTTCAATTGACCAACTTGAGTTATACCCAGCCCTTGTGAATGAATTGAATTTGTAAGTCAAGGGTCTACTGTATTTTGTCAAAGTATTTAGACTTTACAGGATACTGAGATTAAGGAGGGAAGACTAACTTGGTTAAAGAAATTTCAAGGCAGCTCATTGTTCAAGCTGCAATTTCATTACTGCTAAGTGATTTTAACCTAATTTATAGGGAAAATATGAGGCAAAACTTTTTTGACAATTTGACATTCTGGTAACAAGGAAACCATATATAAATGTGGAGCCAAAGGAAGTGTGGTTCTTGAAGATATTGGCATCATTAAAAAGAAAACAAGTATCATCTATAAAGACAAAAAAGAAAGACTCCTTAAGGGCATATCAGAAATCAGCAAGATCACATCTGCTGATGGCACAAAGGTGCAAAAGTGTCAACTTGGCATTTGAGAAGCAAGTTCCTTAGGAAACTTTTCAAAAAGGTCCTACTAGAAAATTACTTCCTCAGAATTCATTTCTTTGTGGAGAGCTACGCAGGCATTCAGAGCCAGTGTAACTATGGTCCAAGGAGGCCTAACTGCTGCTCCTGATGAAAGCAAACCAGGGATCACCTACAAAATGCTGATTTTACTACCATGAAGAATGCAAGTTTTATGGGGGTTAGAAGGGCTTCCATGAAGTTTCAAAGAAAGGACTGGAAAGATAAGTGATCTTGTGAGGTGGTTACATGAATCTGTAGGAATAAAGCTGATGATGCAGTAGAAACTTTAGCAAGTTAGAGATGCCAGGAATATGAAACATCTTCAAGGAAAGCTGCAAGCTCTTGAGCAGAACTGGTAGAAAGGGCTATGTTTTTCCAAATGACAAGTACATAGTTGTGAGTCTGCCCAAACTCATTTCTTGCTGTCAGTTGCTCTGGATGCTAAATGTGAAGCCAGAGGACATAATGTTTGCCCAGATAAGTTTTGTTCTAATTCTTCTCTATCCTTTTATTGCTTCCTTTTAGAATGGAACTGTTAACTGTTTGCCATTGTACTTTGGGATTTTTTAAATTTGATTTTTATTTTCACAGAAATTCATAACTAAGTTTTCCCTGAGTCTCAGAAAAGACTTTGGCTTGTGTTTTTGAAAAATAATGGAAATGTTGAAATTTGGGGGAAAGGATTATTTCATTTTTGGTTGTATGCTACATAATTTTATCACGTTAAATGAAATTATTAATTTAATGTCTTTATTTGGAGATTAAGCAGATGTGTTTGCACATCAATGTGACAAGTGGTTACATATGATGGTTACCTTTAATTTTCAACTTGATTGGCTTTTGAAGCACCTAGGGGATTAGTAAAGCACACTTTTGTGTCTTATTGTGTGAATATTGGAGACACATCCCATGACCCCTTCCTTCTTCTTTTATGATATTCTCTCCAAACTCTGTTTCTTGGCTTCCATGAACTAAGAAGCAACTTTGCTCCTCTATGTACATTTCTGTCATGATGTTTCTGCCTTGCTGCCAGCATAACTTGGACTTAGTCTCCTGAAACTGTGAGCCAAATTAAACCTTTTCTCGTTTTGATTGTAAGTGTTGATCTTATTTCTCAGTGATAGAACAACTGACAAACACATCTCAGGACTGAAAAAGAAAATGCAAAGAATAAAAACAAATTCATGAAAATACCAAAAAAATGTTGGGACTTAAGTCTAGGAGATCATGTACTGGAGGCAGTATTGAGGAAGTAAAATGTTAGGAGATAAGGAGTACTGAAAAATAATTGGGTCATAGAAAATCTACTTTCATAAACATATTAATGAGGGTCAGATTTCATAGGATAAGATTAGTTTTCAGGAGACTGTTTGGTTGTATAGTGAGACCCCTCCACCAGACTGGTCTTTTCTACACACAGCTAGCTCTCTTTTCACTTCAACATTTTTTGCTAAAACAGACAACATAGCAAGGATGCCAGCATCATGCTGCTTGGAAATTCCAGGTGCCTGAGTCTTGATCCAAGGAAACCTCTTTATAAGTTACATGGTGTCAAGCATTTTGTTGCACAAAAGAAAAAATAATACTGTGACACTTGGTAATTGATCAAAAAGGAAAAGAATGGCAAGGGGGAAAGATAAGTTTTGAAAATTTGAAGATCAATGGTACAACAGCTAGCTTTATCAATTCATAAAGACATTAGGAACTCAAAACTATATGTCCAAGCTTTTATTCATTTTCAAATTCTAAGTATGTGTTTAATGTTTATATATTTGTTACCACTATTTTTTTTTAGTAGAAGAGAATGCTGTTTCTATACTTTTTCCCTGTCTGGTTTTTATGTAAATATAGAAATATTTACCAAGTATATTTCTCATATCTTAAAAAAACAAACTCTTTGAATATTAGGCTGAATTGGATTGGGGAATGCATCATAGGTAACAAAATACTGATGTTTTAGTAAAATCATGAGATTAAAGTATGTTTATTGATCTTCATATGTCACAAAGCCAAAGAAATCACAGTGATAGTAAAGGCTTCACTTACTTAACTTTAAAGTCTTTTGAAGACAAAAAATAATATTTTGGACATTTGTCTATCCATAGCTACCGGCATATGATTTTCTATCACATTTTACTTGATATAGGATAGTGTGACCAATGATTGTACTGTAAACTTGTGCCTTAGCAAAAACCTGACCAATGCAAGATAGATACAGAATACATGATAGAAATAAATATAAGACACAGGAATTTTGCCTCAGAATTATATGAGACTTAAAAAGAAATCCAACAGGAGCAATTGATGTAATCCTGGACACTATTGTTTCAAGGTTAGGTGATGTCAATAGTCCAGTGAGGCTGAATATGGAGAAGGGATAATTACACAATGGAACTGTCATGTACAAGTATGCTAACATATTCCAAAATTTGGTTATATCTTCAGGTGATCTTCTTCTAAGATAATTTTTCTGCACTTCTAAATTTGCTATTTTGTATATTTTTTCTGTTCATTTCAGAAGCTGCAAGTAAGTCTGCACTGATTATTGCAGGAATACATATGTCTCTTAATACACAGAATAAAGGATAGGAGATAATATTTTAAAAGCTCTATATGTAACAGGTTTCACAAGTGAAATACATATGAACAAAATACAACAAAGTAAAAGTGAATGTCAAGTATGAAATGTTGACATTTCCTGAATCCACAAGTATCTCACTAAATACCACAGACTAAAGTTGCTAATATGATTCATTTATGTCTACAGTCTAATCTGTAACCAAAGTGTAAATATCAAAACTTCCTTTCCTGTCTTGAATATACCCTGAAATTGTTTTTTTCCTCTTGTTTCCTTGATTTCAATTTTTATATATCTTTCTAAAGGATAAGAATAATTCAATTAAATTTGAAATATGTATTTTTGACAGTGTCAAAACCTTAAGAACTATAAGTATGATGATGAATCAAACAGAGACACAGATCATTGTTCTAGTATTAAGGACATTATAATTCATATATACGATAAGAAATTAAGTTCTAAATAGAAAATTAAAATGAAGAGGGAGAGCAGAACACAATTTTAAATTCTAACTATGAAGGTGATGTTTAAACAAAGACATAAGGAAAGTAGAACAATCAAAAATTAAAAACTAATATAATACAGTATATACAACCAGAAGTTCCTTAGGATATATAGCATATAGAAGCTAAAATTATAACGCATGTACCAAGACCTACTCTAATTAAGTTATATGATACTGTTTGTTACATTGCATAACAACTCTGAAGTACGCAGAACGACTTTTCAGTCTACAGATAAAGTGAGGCAAACAAAGTTTAACTGGCTTAATCAAGCTCAAACAGGTGCTTGATGTTTTTTATCACAGGTAGTTCTGCTCCAGATGCCAGGATTCTAACACTGTAATATCTACTGTCTGAGACACTGGGTGATTTACAATCTGTTCATCTACTCCGAAGAAAAAATTAAGATGTGTTATGGATTTGTACCAAATGTTCATAATAAATGTAATTATCATGCACTGCAAACATGTATTAATAACAATAAAAAGTTTAAAAAAGAAAAAAATCAAACTATTCTATGCCCACTGACCTTGGCTTTTCTTCTATTGAACAGCCATTCAAAAAACTTCACAATTGCATAATACTGGGAGGATTTATCATGGCATAAAATATTCAGTCCTCAATAATATCACGTATATATAGGAAAAGCAAGTAAATATAAATATAACTTTGAAACATCCAGTCAGGTACCTTTTACAGTATGATGCTACTATAAAGAGAAATATGCCATTGGGTCATTCCTGTTATCATCATCCTCTAATCTCCATTATCCTTAGGAAGACAATTTTAGCAAAGAGTACATGTGTGCACACAAAGCACCCACCAAACACACACACACACACACACACACACACACACACAGAGCCTTCCACATACACTTACTTCTTTACTCTAAAATGTGATAATTTTCATAAAACTTTAGTTCATATCCATACAAAGATAAAACTTTTCCCAAAAGAAACACTGTGTTTAAAATTTGTCTTACTACAAAGCTACTGTGATAAAAACAGCATGGTACTGGCAAAGAAACATACCCAAGGATCAGTGGAATACATTAGAAGATGCAGAAACCACTCCAGACATACTCAGCCACCTCATCTTTGACAAAGGAGCCAATCACCCTCATTGGAGGAAAGATAGCCTATTTATTAGATGGTGCTGGAAAAACTGGATTTCAACTAGCCTAAGATTAAAACTAGACCCATACTTATCACCATGCACTAAACTAAGATCCAAGTGGATTACAGATCTAAATATTAAGACAGAAACACTAAACTTGGTTGAAGATAAGTTAGGTAGAACTCTTGAAGATATTGGGATAGGAAAAGAATTTCTGAACAAAACCTCAATAGCATGGGAACTAGCACAAAGAATCAACAACTGGGATTTCATCTAATTAAAAAGCTTCTGCACTGCAAGAGAAACCACCAACAGAGCTAAGAGACAACCTACAATGTGGGAAAAAATATTTTTACAGCTGTCCCTCAGACAAAGGACTACTATCTAGAATATATAAAGAACTGAAAAAAATCAGACCTCCCAAATTCAAAGACCCATTTCAAAACTGGGAATCTGAAATGAACAGACATTTCCAGACAAAGAAGTAAAAGCAGCAAATAAATATATGAAAAAATGTTCAACATCACTGGTCATTCAAGAGATGCAGATGAAAAAAACACTGAGATTCTACCTCACCCCAGAAAGAGTGGCTGCTATCAAGAAATCAACCAATAACAAATGCTGGGGTGGGGAGTGTGGGGAGAAAGGCACCCTTCTCCATTGTTGATGGGAGTGCAGACTGATGTGACCAATATGGAAATCAGTGTAGAGATACCTTAGAGAACTAGGGCTGGAAGTTCCATTTGACCCAGATATTTCCCTCCTGGGTATCTTCCCAAAAGAATGAAAAGAATCATACCACAGATATATATGTGCACCCATGTTTATAGCAGTACAGTTTATAATAGCTAAAGGTTGGAAACAGCCCAAGTGCCCATCAACTGGAAACTGGATAAAGAAGATGTGGGTTTTTTTTTATAAAATGGAGTACTACTCAGCCATAAAGAATGAGAAAACTAGAGTCATTTATCGCTAAATGGATGCATATTGAGGCCATGTTCTCAAGTGAAAAAAATAGGGCACACGTGTAAATACCCAAGTTTCTCTAGTGTGAGAAACTGAAAGTGTAAATAAGGATTAAAAGGATTAATAATGAATAATTGATACTTTGAAATAGGAAAATGTCCAAAGGGGCAGGGGTGGTTGGAGAGGATGGGGAAAGGAAAGAAGGGAAAGGAAAAATTATGAGAAAAGAAAAGAAATGGAAATGAAGTCTATGTAAGTAGGGAAGGGTGGAGGGGGTGAAAGGCGCACAGGTAATGGGAAAAAATAAGAACCAAGATACATCATGTACAGGTACAAGCACCTAATTATAAATTTAAACATATTGTATACCTAAAATGCACCAATAAAGGAATTTAAGGAAAAATGTTGTCTTGTAATACTCTTTATTATTATAAAGTATTTTGATTCAGAAATATGTAGGTGGAGGAAGGCAAGAATTTTGTGTGTGTCTTAAACTAATGCCAGAGATTTTCTGAGGATTGAATGGGGAGAACCATAGTTTTAGCTTTGCAGGAAAGAGGGACACAGACCGTGGACCTGGCTGCAATCAGTGGTGCAAGCAGGGTAGAGCAGTGAGAACAAAGGATGGGAAAAGCATAGCTCTCCCCCGCCCTGCAACCAGCAGCTCAAGCACCCTTGGGCTAGGAAGTCAGCACTCCCTCCAACTTGGGATCAGCAGCTCAAGCAACCTTGGGCTGTAGCAGTGGGACAAGGAGGGCAGTGCATGAGAGAAGCCAGTGATCTAGAAGAGAGGGAACTGTGCAAGGTCTAGGAGGACCAGCTGTAGTTGACTGGGAGCAGACTCAGGCAGTCTCTGACTTAGGGCGCCACAGCAACTGAGAGAACAAGGAAGAGACAAACAGGGTAAGGAGAGGTGACAAGTAAGTAATCCCTATTTCTATTTGACCTCTAGTGAATATTTTTTATCATTGAAATATAAACATTCAAATATTCAACTCTAGAATTAGAAAACTGACCAAAATATATGAAACATTTTTTTTCACTCATTAAATAACATATAGTGTAAGACCATGATCACCACCACACACACATAAAAGGAAGAAATTTGTTGAGTTCTACCATTACTCTGGCTTTATATTTGAAAGCACTTTCTATAGCATGGTGCAAGAAAGATCCAGGTCCAAGGCAAAGTAGCCTTAATGGTTGAAGAAAACATATTCAGTTTCTCTGAAGTTGAAGTAACTGAAAATGCCAAGGGTGCATAATAGTAAGAAAAATAGGCACAGAAGAGCAGCAACAATCCTTTTATGTCTCTTTTGGTATATAACAGTCTGTGCATATGTAGGGGGAAATCCAAGGAAGATGAGTAAAGAAAAAATTACTCAACTATTGAAGGAACAATTATTGGAGATCTATAAACTTGAAAACTGCTAGAGCTCACATATTGCTAACTCATATTTGAATAACAACCAGCAAGAGCAGAGAGAAAACAACGAATATCCAAGGGAATTCCTGAGAGTCTATACTGACCAAAATTGAGGGTGTTTTAGTAGAGTTAAACTATTTAGATAGTAAACTGCACTATTTCTGTCCTAACCAAAAACAAACAAACAGAAAAAACAAGCTTCCAAGATCATGAACATCCACAAATAAATTAACTGCCTGCTTAAACAAATTACAACATTCTTAAAGGAAATCCCCAAATCCAAATGTTCAAAAGTAAAAATTACAGAATCTGTCATGCAATCAAGAATTACTGAACAAGATCTCCCAACTTCCTATTATCTTTTATTTTGCTCTTCATTTAAATTTCCTATAAGAAAAAACATGTGATCTTTAAAGTTGTGTGTCTGATTCAATAGGAAGGGTGTTCTTTTTCAAATGGCAAGGAGAATAAGGGTGGAAGGGAAAAGGGAAGAAGGGAAAGAAATTAAAAAATAATCAAAGAAAACAGTGGAAATAGAACAAGAGTTGGAAGAAGTAGGGAAGGATGATGGGGGAACAGAGCAAAATAAAGAATTAAGATGTGTTATGCTGGGCACTGAAATGGCACAATCGGTTAGCCACTGGTATTCATGTAAATAGACAGTTGCCCACAATAAACGTAATCATTGTGTTACTGTGAACATGCACTAATAAAAAATGACTGAGCATAAGTAAGCAAGAAAATATAATTTGTAAGCAGTAGATAAATCACGAAAAGAAAGATGGTCACAAATGACTAAAATGATGGAATTAGCTGAGGAAACCATGAAGTATATATTATGGATACATTAAACTATTTAGACAGAAACATAAACACAATGAAATAGAAAACTAAAAACTAATTGGAATTTATACCATAGAAAATACAGTACATAGAATTTAAAATGTGTAGCTATATAATTTACAACAGTTACACATTTTTAAAAAAGAAAAAAAAATCTGTGGACTTGTAGAATCAGCAAATCATTAAGAAAGAAATATTATACTCACCAAAGGAGTTGGGAGAATATAAAATATCAGAAGAAATAATGACACTCCCCACACACATATCAGAATAATAACACAGATCTAGGAATTTTGAGCAATTCCAAGCAGAATGAATACAATCTCATCAAGGTACATCATGAATAAATTACTAAAAAGACCCAGAAAGTCTTAAAGTTAGCTACAGGGTGCTATATATAATTATGAATATAAATATATACATGTATAAAACTCAGAGAATGATTGGTTCTTATTTTGCTCCACTCTTGAAAATTTCATGCAAGTTCTTTCTGTAACAAATCACAATCTTTAAATAAATGTGGGAGAAGGTTCAAGCAACTAAAATTTTTAATTCTCCTTCTGTACTTAGGTAATTTAAAATGAAAAGAAATGGTGTAATTTGACAAAACTTCACTTGTGATTTCATTTCCACTGCACTTGTGCAGAAGATATTACATATAATTTTTTTCATACAATGATATTAATGCTCTGTGTCTTTTTTTTTCAGGTAATGTATTACTCAGTTGCACTGGCAAGACAAAAACTTGTAGTCCACCTGTTCAGCCTCCCTCACAGCACTTGGATTAATTTTATATAATATACATGAATGAATATATAAATATATTAATGAATATATTATGTTCATATATTTATTTTATATATATATGTTCATGTATTTATTGTAATATAATATTTGTGTTTGAGAAAGGGGCATTTATCTTGAAACTCTGACCCATTATCTTCATTATTTTAATAAAGAATTTCAAAATTTTCAAAAGAAAATGCACACTGTGCCTTCTTGATTTTAGAAAGATGTTAATTTTAAAAAGAATAACCTCAAGAAGAAATGATTATTACTTAAGAGAAATCATAGTAAATTTGGTCACAGTGAAGCAGATAATCTGTAACATCACACTATATCTTCTAAAATATAAAATTATGGAATGCTTTTCATCATTGACAAATAAATATGGAAGCAACAATAATCGTTCTATTCTTCTTTAGGAAAAACCATGTCTGGTGCTCACTTTTGCATAAGACTCAGTGTGCAAAATGAAGACCGATTCACCTGGTATGAGTGCTACAATATAAAAATAGCTTATTGTTCTTTAGCTACAAGGTGGGAACATTCATGCTGGAAAATAATTTAAGAGAAACTTTGGGGATTTTGATCAATTCAATTTTTATCACATTTAAACGTGTCAAGCCACAAGTAAAATCATCTTCCTTAAATTTTCATACATTAATATTATGTTACTCATCCCAATGAGATTAAAAAAAGGTGATATTTTGTTTGTGATCTATTATTTTCCTTACCATAATAATTATTATTATTATTATTTTTTGTGCCAGGGATCGAACTCAGGACCTTGCGCTTGTGAGGCAGGCGCCGGAACCACTGAGCTAAATCTCCGGGCCCCTTACCATAATTTTAAAGATATCTGTAACGTTTAAGATCAGGATGTAATTTTTTTGACCTGGGATCATGGAAAGAAACTCATAAATAGAAAGTTAATGAGGAAAAATAAAGTAATATATATTTAAGATTTATCTCCTTTTCACTGAGGATAAAACCTATATCCTCCTTATATACTCCTATGTTTATGAAAGTTTCACCATATAGGTACCTGCTAATCAATAAATGTTTTATAAAATAAATAGACTGATGTTTCACAGAAACTGAGTATATTTTAATATTTACTTAGTTCTCTGTTTTTATGTTTAAAATATTAGGGATCTGAGACAGGTCATGTTTCATACTAATTTATTATTAAAATTTTGAAAGGATTCCATATTGTGCAATATTTTATAATTTATGATGATCAACATGAAAGTAAATGAGCTGGAATATGTGGTTTATCAAAACACAAAATATATTTTAAGTTTTATACATATGTATGTGGCTACATTTTATCTGAAAAATGAAAATTTCACCTGATAAATTCTCATATTTTTGTAATAAAAATATAAATCTGAAAAATTAAAATGATTTAAACCACTTTGTATGTTTATGCATGTTGTTTTAACATCATTTTAAAAGATTTTGTCAGTACTTTGAAATAATATAAATACCTATTATAATATTTTAACCTCTAAGAATAAGAAATAGAATTAAATAGTAAGCATTCATAAGTCCATACTATTTTAAGAGGAATAAAATTCACTCAACGATAAACTCATATGCAGATTTTCTAGTTTTTATGATGTTTATAAAATGAGTTAAAACATTTAAAAAGCCCTTGAATGAGCTGACACAAAGGTTTCTTCAAGATTAATCATGATTTGGAATAGCTCAAATATGTCCATTTATTAAAGAAGTTTTAAAATCAAAACTTTTAATAACCGACAAGTGGTGTCCAGCATCACCTCATTCCCTGAGGAACGCATGCTCCTTCTTACTAAATCACACCATCTTATGTGACAAGGCGTATGATGTGTTAGTGGCCACATGCTGACTGAGCAGCTGTAAGATCTGAATTAAAACCAAAGTTGAAAACATCTAGAAGAGTAAACTTTTTAGAAATTTTTGAAAATAAAAAGTTTTTTTAAGGTACTACACAATTAATCAAATGAAATCATGATTTCAGTGTATTTATAATTATGATTTTGTACATTGTCTTTGAGTGAAAATTTATATTTTTAATATAAGCATATCATTTTTAGCTTAATTTTTAATTGAGAAATTTTTAAAAACTATATAAATAAAATGGCAATAAAGAAAAATGTAATTGAGAAACATTTAGTAAATTGCAATTATTAATTTATTTAATATGAGCTCAAATATGACTTAGAGTTCAAATATATTGATATCAAATATATCAGTGACATTAATTCTACGTGTTGAAAGTATATATTATTCTTTAAAATCTGTGACAGTTACCAGTTTATTACCTCTCAGCTTCACCCTATTACCAAATTCATCCTTCAATCCATGCTGTGAGGATGAACATAAGTCCTTTTCAAATTTCTCCTCTCTATTGAACACAATTTAATTTTTCTCAGTAGAGGTCAGTAGAGGAGAGGAAAAGGAGCTAGCCTGCACTGTCTAAGGTTGTACATTTGGTCTGCAGCACGGACGTCAGAATTGTTCCAGCAATGTATCTAGACACTGATCTCTTGGCAGTATTGTAGTAGCCCTGGCTCAGGCTTGTGATAGTCATGCTGCAGCTCCCTCAACACAGACACTATGCTGCTTGATTTCTGCACTTTCTAAATTTCTCTGCTCACCTCCCTCGAAGACCCTAGAATTTTTTCTTCCAAGCCCCTTGTGTCACTATGGATCTCTCAAAAGAGACATCATGCATTCCTGACCTGCCGCTCATGACAGCATCTGCAGTCCTTCTGCACGTTCATTCCCAACCCTCAGGTTGTGCCTTACACATGGCTCTCCTGTTTTCTGGATGTTTGTTTCCTGCTTGTCTCTCTGCTGTGGGAAAGCTCTAAGCCAGACTGACCAATGAATTTTTCTCTCTTTCCATGACTGCAGCTGTACCTTTCCTATGGAAATTTGGACTGGATCCTTGGGATTGGGCTACCATTCTATGTGTGACACTCCCTGGGTATTCTTCTTTAGCTCTGAAATAGCACATAGAGATATATTATAATTACTTTCATTGTCATTAAGTTATTTTAATTATATTAATACTCTTGTAGGGACACAGAACACAGACTATCACAAGCATACTTTGCTTTCTCGAAGCTGTAACTCTAATAATATTCACCATTTATAAAATGTGTGTTTTACTTCTCCTTACTTAATTCAGAAAAATTAACATCAAGGGTACATGAAATCCCTAAAGATCGACTATGGGGACTGGTTTTGTCCTTGAATTTGAGCACAGTGCTGAGCCCCTTGCCAGTGAGAAATGGAATGCTGTGACCTCAGATGTGCAGTGGAATTTCAGCTGATCTCTCACCTGAGATTTATTGTAGTGAAGTACCAACTGATAGGTTCCTTGGGAGCATTTGTGGCTGTTGTACCTGGCTATTTTGGACATAATGATTGATACAAGGACTATAATGTAGTTTATACTTCTATTGAATGAAAGAAGTTTGTTTCTTGTTTTCTAAAGACACAAGCCTTTGTTTTGCACTGAATATTATGTAGAATATAATATACAGGAGATGAGGATTTTACTATCAAAACACAATGATTGCTACATTTATGGAAAACAACTAAGAAGGTGTTACCTAGGATGTTTATTTTATGCACGATACATGACAATCATCCCCCCTTAATATGGGAGTCAAAGCCATTGCTCTAATACAAACATAATCTGAGGTTAGGTATATACATTGCAATCCAAGAGGAAATAATTTATAGGCAAAAAGACAACAATTGCCAAAATTTCTTAATATATTTTGGAAAGAATAATGAACACGTGTAAATGAAAATTATTGCTGTTAGATCAAAAAGAAAAGTGTGTGCAGTAGATAGAGCTACTTTAACTGTTAAGGAAGTACTTATTAAGGATCCCAGATTTAGTGTCATATTCATTATCTTCAAAAAATCACTTTAAATTATTCTCTCTTTTGTCCTCCTCTGAGACTCCAATCACACTATTACAACTTTTCCTTTACTATCTATCTTTTTAAACCATTTTGTCTCTGCGCTACAGTTAGAATATTTTATATTGAATTTAATCAGTTCAATAATCTTTGCTGTCTTTTCCAATTTATAAATATATTATCTTCTAAATTTCAATCAGTTTATATCAATTCTACATTTTACTTAATTTTCCATTTTCCTATTTAGACTAGCTTTCTAATGTAATTATCACACATTTAATTTTTGACATATGTGAAATTTTTATCGGGTCAGTTGATTATTCAAGAAAATTTTTTATCTTTGGATGTATTTTCATGACTCTATTCCCTTTTAATTCTTTATTTAACATTAGACATTCACTATATGATAATTTCAAAAGTCTCTAGATTGATATATTTTTGAGAAAATTTGCAATCCTTTCTTCTCTTGTAGACAAATGAAGTTTTTTGATTTAAAAAAACAAATTTTTTGTTTGTTTTTTGAGACAGGGTCTCATTACCATATGTAGTTCAAGCTGGCCTTGAACTCACTATGTACCCCATGCTGGTCTCAAACTCACAGTGATCCTACTGTCTCCACCTCCCAAATTCTGGGATTACACGTGTGTGCCAGCATGTCTAGCTCAATCAGATTTGGCTTTTTTATTATTCTGGGTTTTGGTATTCATCCACATAAGCAACTCTACCGTAGATGAAGTATGTATGTATTGTTACATACATACACTCACTACTTAGACTGGAAATAATGTTAGAGACTGTCCACAATTTTACATTTATTATCTAAAGTTTCTTAGGATTCTATAATAGAATTTAATTACATCTATCAGAGAGGTTGAAACTAGACTCAGGAAAATAAAATAAAGCATTAATACAAAAATAAAATAATAGCTTTGCATGAAGTAGTGTTTTGAGGATGGTAATATGGAACTTTTAAATTGTCCAGCTGTGTCATTGAGGATGTTCCTCACTAGGAACCACAAAAATTGTTTTCTATGTATCTCAATACCTGGAACATCTGTGCCTCTCCTCAACTGATATTATGTGTTTGTTTCTGATTTAGCTATTCAGTATCAGAGTAAATAATGGTCTATCTCAAGTTATTCTATTGTGCTTCTTAGGATATTATTTAAATTGCCTTTAGTTTGCTTTCCTGTTTTTCATTCTTTGCTACATAAATTATATATAATTTCAGTTTCATGGTATTGAATGTATAAAACTTGGATTTCTTTGAAATCCCTTTCTTAAGTGAAATGAAAGTTCACTGAATACATATATAAAATGAAAATGCAAGGCAAAGAGAATAAAACCTTTCTTTTCTAAGCTTACCTATTTTATCATGAGCACAGTTTACTTAAGATAGCTTTAGTGATTAAGTAATAAAAAATACAAACAAAATTATCTGACTGATAAGGGCTTTATTACAAGGAGTTCAAAGTCAATGAAATGACATAGCTATTTTTCTTTTTTTTTTTTTTTGTATCATTGGAGCTTCAGTTCAAGTTTTCTGTAATTCTTTCAGTTTCTTCATTCTTAATTCAAGAAGGTTATATATTGCCAACTATTACATACTCAAACAATGATATAGAAAGCCAACAGGACATATTTCTGTGTAATTCTAGTAAGATAAACTTCCTTATGAACCAATAACAATATTTCTCTTTATCTATGATTATTTAAAGGAGTCAGATTCTCATACTTTCACATATTGTGGACAAAGGGACTATAATTTACAGATTGTCTTACGTTATAATTTAGTGATTTGCTTTATTTAGAGGAAAGGTATACAAACAAACTACATTTTTATGTAACACATTTAAAAAATCAGGCTTCTGGTACCATAAGAAAATGCAATAACAATAATTGAGTGTAATAATTACTAATGTCATTTATACTCCATCTATCATAGATTTGGTGTCAGTATTTCAAGTGTCAATCATTCATTTCATCAAAAATTACTTGGTGTGTAATTTATCCTATATATTATTCTATTAAATATAAATAAATCTCGGACAAAAGTTGTAAAATTCTGAAAGTTATAGATTTTACTATAGTAAAGAAAACAAATAAAAAATACAAATGAGAAATGTGCAATATATTATATAATAATAAACGCTAAGTAGAAAAAAATAAATAAAATTATGTCTACAGTTATGAGATTTTTTTTTCATAAAGTACACACAAGATACAGATATAATGAGACACATCTGATCGAAAATGGAGCACAGGGCCAGGGATTTAGCTCAGTGGTTCCGCTGCCTGCCTCGGAAGTGCAAGGTCCCTAGTTCTATCCTAGGTACCAAAAAAAAAAAGAAAAAAAAAGAAAAAGAAAATGGAGCACACATTTTGAGAAACACAGTAGAGCAAACAATTGCAAATATTTTGAAGGAGCACTTCCACACTCTCAGAAATACTGAGATATGGAGTACTGGAATGTAAGAGGAAGGAAGGAAAGGTCCCAAAGTTATGTAGGTCATTGTAATTGTTTTAATCTGCATGTGACGAAAAGACATTGGAAAATTTTGAGTAGGTAAATTATATAATTCATTTGAAATTTTAAAGGCATCAATTTGAATTCTGTGTTGCAAACAGAAAAATGAGGACTAGGCTAAAAATAGAGAACATTTAGCGAACAATTTCAGTAATGTAGTTGAAAAATGATGGTATCTTGGACTCAAATGGCACCAGAGAAAGAGCTAAGATATAATATATTTAAAATAGTGTACAAGAATTTATTGATAGATGGTAGATGGGAAAAAAATGAGAATGGGGTCATGTAATAGTTTTATATGGTTTTTTCCAAATAGATTAATTTTTTTTTGTTCTTTACCCTAAATATTACTCACTTCCCATACCTAACATTCAAAACTCTACCTAAATTTTAACTTTCTGTCATATAGTTATGGCCTACTCTTTCTTGTTTTTATAAATCACCATTTTATAAAATTGTGATGATCTCTCCATAACTTCTCAATAGTATGCTGAATATATATTTGTTATTTGACTTACCTATCTATCCCCATTTTATAAATCTGAGCTCTTCCAAAGAAGAAAATAATTTCTATATTTTCATTCATGTAAAAAACAGTTTTCCCTCAGGTAATGTGCTAAGCATTGGAGGTATATTTTTACATAATTCAATATGAAACTGCCTTTATAGAGTTTGTGCTTTGTGTATAAATGTCACTTCTTGGTGTTTGATTAGTATTTACTGAATTGGGATGTAGTGTACATTTTTATGAAATGCTTTTATTGTTATTTACCCTATTTTTCAAAAAACATGCTGACAGAAACATCTTCCCAGAGCATGAATAAAATAAAAATCCATACATGAAGCTGTACCCCACGGGTAAGGACATACAGGATTGCTATTTGCTTTTCTAAATCTCATAAAAAGAATGTCAAACTGCTGGACTATGTCTCTATGACCCTGATAAATGACTGGCAGTGTTCAATGAGTCCATTTTAAGGCAGTAAAAAAAGAAAACAACAAGAGCATTGATCAAAGTCATCAGGCCCTGCTTGTTCCTTCATATTTAGATTCCATGGTAACTATTTTATAATTGCAAATCTAGCTTCCATATGGAAGGAAGCAAAAGATTGCAATTCACTACTGTTATATAAAAATATATTTTATATTGCTGAAATTGGACAATATAGTTAAAATTTAAGAAGATCCATTCAGAGCTCAATTTTCTGACTTCAAAATATTCTGTCTTATATTAAATATATGAACTTGTAAATTATTTAAATGCTTTTTTGCCCAAATTTCTTCATCTGTAAAAATATGTAAAATAATAAATACTAATTTTTTCCTCCTACTCTCTGTTATGAACTGAGTTGAGTCTTCCAAAATGTATATATTGAAGTTCTAACACCTAATATAAGGATATCAGATATACTGGATATATGCTGTAGTATTTGGAGGTATAAACAATTTAGATGAGATTATTAGTGCAAAACATAATCCATATGACTAATATCCTTTAAAGGAAGGAAAATACTCTGTGCCATCAACACTGAGAGAATGCATGTCATAATAACTATGGTGATTAGTCATTTAGGTACAATGCAAGGCATGTCAAAGAATTGCTGGTGCCATTGGAAGTCACAAAACAGCGTGAACACATTCATCCCTAGAGTCTTCAGGAGATCATGGCTCTATCCTTACTTTGATTTCAAATGTCCAGACTCCAGAAAGTGAGAAAATCATTTTTTGTTGTTTGAAGGCTTCCAGTTGTGGTAATTTTTGACCAATATAGAACATTAATGTACTTTGACTGTGGTAACTAAATAGCCTAATATATCTAACTCTTTTGAATAGAATTTTGCATATTTTCAATAATTTGATTTTGTTTACATTTTGTATTATTTCAGATGATCAAATTATATGTTCAGGCCTTCTTTCTATTTATTCTGAATGTATTAGTATTCTAAGACTACTATAATAAAATACCATAGAAATATTTATTCCTCACAGTTCTGAAAACTGGGAAAGCCTAGGTCATGGAGCATGAAAATTTAGTTCATGGTGTGAGCAAAAAAGCCTACGTGATTTGTAATGTCATGTCTCACTTCACCAAGTCTACATCAAGAAACTTTAAATTTAAACATTATGTGATAGATGATAAATACAATATTTTAAAATTTTAATGCCCAATTAATTCCAACTTTAATGTCTTTTATATTTTAAAGCTGATAATACAGAAGATATCTATTATGTTTTAGATAATCCATATTTTAAACCCAAATATAAATATATAACCCAAATTCAAGTTAGCATAGAAATAAGAATCACTGTTTCTTTGCATATGATAACATATAAAGTTTTAATTTTAAGATTTTTTATTTTTATGTGATATGCATATGTATTCTCACTAATCATCTTTCTACTTTACCTTATTTTGATGACGCTCCTAATAAAAATAGGTATGTAATTTCAATAAAGCTAATAAATTAATCACTATTGCAAAAGTACCCACAATAGAGGGGAAAAGCAAGAGAAATAGGAAAATGTAGAGGAAGAAAAGATTGGAATTAGGAGTGGCTCTACCAGAAGACATATAGAGCATTAAGGACAAATCTTTAAAAACATTCATCATTCTTCCACAACAATCAAAAATGAAGAAAAGAAAATTACTAATGGCATGCAGGCTACCTTGGCAAGAATCAAAGGTAGAAAGATCTGGGGCTGACTATTAATATATCAGTGAAGAATTACCTTTAGTAATGTGTACAAAACTATAGGACACTTCCATAGTCACCTCACAAAAGTACTCTCCATGGATGGAATACAAAGAGTGTTGCACTTTTAAAGATAAGAATACCTCATTTTTCCTTACCTCCACCTTGACACCAAACACACAATTCATTCCAAAAAACTTTTTTTGAATGATTTTACTAAAATCTTGTACCAACTTCTGAATATACCAATCTAAAGATGATTCTATAAAATGTGGTTGCTTTGAGCAGTTTGCCTTTGCATTAACCATGTAAGTTAACCAGTCCTAATAATCAGTTATCAAAAACATGTAAGCCCAAGGTAAATGAAAAAAATATAAGAGCAAGAGAAGCAGGCTAATGATTTACTTCATATGAAAGAGAAACAGAAATATGTTTAAAATACAAAATAGAAAAATAAATCTTTAATTAAGTGAATAAGAATTGCTTGATGATTTTCCATCATAGACCACATTTTGGACTCAATGAAGGTAATATATTGGAAAATATTAAATTTGAGTAAAAAACGTTTTAATGTGAATCATCTAAAGAGCACCAGATCAAGTGTCAGCAAATGATTTCCCATTGACAAAATCAACCCTATCTCCTATTCATAAAATAAATTTATATGTAATACAGTCATATTATTTCCTTTGTGTATGTGTGTGATTGATTTCACGCTACAGTGGCATGGTTGAGGTGCTGCAATGGAAGACCACATGGCCTGCAAAACCAGACGTCTCGCATTTGTTACTTTACAGAAATTGTTACCAGCAACTGTACTATACTAAACACAAATCTATAAGTAAAAAGAAAGTGAATGTTGGTATGTTAAGAAAAACAACTTGATTCTTGGGCATTGTGGTCAGTCTTGTCTAAAAGTAGTTCAGTAATTTCTATGCTAAAGTCTGTCTAATAACACTTCTTCATACTTTATTAATTTAACCATCAGAATGAAAAAAGTGAGTCATAAAAGTCTCTTTTATAAAATGAGAAAGTTGGACAGGAAGTCCTCAATAGTTGAGTTAAATTGATATAAAGCTATAATTAAATCTGAACTATTAAGACAAAGGTTCATAGTAAATTTTATTTTTAGTAATAGCATCAATTATAGTGAACGTATGAAATTAGGTGATGGGGACTGAGATTCACGCTAAATATTTAGTTGAATTTATAACATACTCATTTCCTAATACATTTTTGTTTATAACAAAAAGACTATGTCCCTATCATGTGTCTATGAATTAAAACAAATTTTTCAATAAGAATGTGTTCATTTATTTTTATACTGACTCATGAAAACACAAAAAACATAGTTTTCATGTGTGTTAAAATATTCAGATAATATGAATAAAATAAACTCAGTGTTACAAATAATTTTTAGAATTTTTTGTTTTTTGGACTTTGGGAGAGGGTACCATAAAGCATTTTTTTTCCAAAGAAATAAAAGTTTCAGACATGAAGTAGTGGTTTCTTCATTGAAAATGTCAAGTGTTTAAATGAACCTTAAAAATAAAAATGTCTAGATTAGCTTGTAAGGAAAGAAGAGAAATACATTTTCCTAAAATAGCAATAACTTTCACAAAATGTTAGAATTTTATGATCTTATAAAAATATCTCCGTACTTTACAACATGAAAAGATTTTTATGTTTCTCAGAATTATGTAACAAGGAAAGGATAGAGAACATGATGGCTGGAGAATCTCACGAGTTGAGTCCAAAGAACAACATTCACATTGGTTTAGGCTAATGGCTGCATAGGTATATATTTAATTTGTGTTCCTGATTTCTATTTATTCAAATTATAGGCCATAGTACAATGACTTACTTTTATCATCAACTTATTGATCAGAAAACTCAATTCCTAATTCTACGTTTAAACTTTTCTCTAAGGTCAGTTCTAATTCATGCAGCTAAATGTCAATTTTGTTGCTACTTTCACAGAAGTTTTAACTCAATTTTCTCTATTGTTTTTCTATTGTTAATTCAATTTTCTACACTGTAATTTTTATTATTTTCTTCCATCTGTTAACTTCACATTTAATTTGCTTTCTTTTTTCTATGTTCTCAAGGTGTAAACTTTACTGATTTGATACCATCATTTTAATATAGGTGTTTATTGCTATAAATTTACACTGATGATCCTCCTGTCTGTACCCCACAAGTTTTGATATGTTGTACTTTGTTTTTATTTATCTCCAAGACTTTTCTAATCTCCATTTTTTCTCTTCTTTCCATTATTCACTGTTTAAGTATTAATTATATAGCAATGAAAATTTTCCAGCTTGCCTTCTGTCATTGATTTTTATACTTCTCCCATTTTGTTTAGAGAGTTATTTTGTCTGATTTCAATCTACTAAAATGTCTATACTTGTTTTAGGGCTTGATACATAGTCTATCCTGCAAAACATTCCAAGTGCATTTGAAAATAATGTTTTTTTCTTTTGTTCAGTAAAGTGTTCTATATATGAGTGTAAGTTCATTTGTTTATATTGCTATTCAAGTCCTCTGTGCTTTTTAATCTTTTACTAGATAGTCTTCCCATTATAGAAAGTAGATATTTTAGTTCTTTTGTTCTCACAATAACAAAACATCTAAGGCTGGATAGTTTATAAAGAGAAGAGAATAAACTCACATTTCTGGAGACTGAAGAACATACCACTAGCATCTGCTTGGTTCTGTGGCAAGATTCAGAGGAAATGCCATCACAGTGGGAGTGAGTGCAAAATAATCACATGGCAAGCTGGGAAGTCAGAGACCATTAAGAGTCAGTCTCCTCTTATATAACAATTCCTCTGGTACTGAAGAGTCACTTCTTAGCAGAAGAAATACGAATGACCAATAAATACATAAAAAAATGTTCAACGTGGATATTAAAACAACATTGAGATTGCATTTCACTCCAAAAAGAATGGTTACTATCTAAAAATTCGCCAATAACAAATGCTGCTGAAGATGTGGGGCAAAAGGAACCTTTCTCCATTGTCAGTGGGACTGTAAACTGTTGCAACTCCTATGCAAATCAATATGGAGATTCCTCAAAAATCTAGATAGAAATTCCATTTGACCCAGCTATTTCTGTTCTAGAAATCATCCCAAAGAGTTAAAGACATCAAACCCAAGTCATGTATGCATACCTATGTCTATAGCAACCCAATTCTTTTTTTTTTTTTTTTTTTTTTGGTACCGGGTATCAAACTCGGGTCCTTGCGCTTGCAAGGCAGGAAGCGGAACCACTGAGCTAAATCCCCGGCCCTTGCAACCCAATTCTTAATAGCTAAATCTTGGAAACAACCTTTATATTCATCAGCAGAAGAATGGATAAAGAAAATGTATCTATAGACAATGGAGTACTACTCTGCCTAAAAGAAGGATAAACTTGTGTCATTTAGATATACCTTGAGAACATAATGTTAAGTGAAATAACTCAGATACGTGAGTTTAAATATTGCATGGTTTCCCTTATATAAAAAACTCCCTATCATTCTCTCCATATGTATGTATGTGTATAGTACAAAATAAAACACAGATAATAGGGAAAAGGAGAGCAGAAAACAAAAGGCATTGTAGTCCAACGTGGACAATGTACCTAAATGTGTACCTTAACTTAATACAATTGTCTTACATCTTTTATATGTTCTTTGGCCCACTGGCCTGAATTTCAATCTGTGTATATGATAATTAATATTATAAAGTCTTGGAAGATAAATAAATGGTAGACATTTTAGTTTTAAACTGTAACACAGTTTAAACATTCAGTTTCTTACACAAGGTTTCCCTCCATATTTTCCTACTTTTGTAAGAGAAGGTAACATTTAATTATATCTCATTGATAGTCTTACCTTCCTTTGCAAATCATCATATAGTGAATTTCCGTATAATATGGATTATATATGAGCTTCACAGTGTGAAGAAGATTTAAAGAAAGTAAAATTATAATTCTAATACTTCATTCTGACGTGGAAAACGTCCTCCCTATATTTATTTTCTTCACAAGGTGAAATTAATTGGAATAAAACAGGCAAAATTCTATTTGTGAAATTATCCCAAATTTTCTATAATGAAATAGTAACACTTATTTCAGCATGTTTTCTTTCTATGCAAATTTTGAAAATTTTATAGACATTAAGCTAATTTAAAATTATATATTCTTGATGGAGTAAATGCTGATAGGTTTCATGGTAGGGCCAGATTTGAGGAAAGCATCAGGATTTATCAAGGGAGATTAGGTAATGATAAAGTATATCTTCTAATCTTGCAATTTTCTAATTGCAATTGGTTCTGATTCTATTTATTGTATGTTGACCTCTATAATAACATTATTTCAGATCAGTATTCAGGGATATCTTGTCATTTAAAAAATATCTTAACACAAATAGATTCCTGCATTTTTGTTTCTAACTTTATACCTGAATGCATTGATTGCAATAAATTTAACTCTATATGCCTTAATCCAAAGGCAGTTCATTAGATGGAAGTAAGCAATTTACATAAGTTTTGAATACTGGAAGAACTAATCTTATAACAGCAATAATAACACAAGAATTCAAATGGTTAATTATATTGGGGTACCTTACTGCTGAAATGAATGTTTCAAATTTTAATATTTTATTAGTAATTGTTTGGCATTCCAGTGATTCAGAGGACTTCGAGCTGTGCCTCCATTATGAGTCTATGAGCTGGATAGGGGAGGACAGAGTAATCCTAAGTAACATTTTGAAAAAGAGATAATTCAGCGTAAAGTATCTGAATTAGGGACAGTAGGCATCAGGTAACTTAAAAAACCTATATTTATCTGTATGAAATTATCTTTAAAAATGTTTAGCATGTATATTCAAAGTAAAATTAACATCTTGGCGTCATTTGAACTAACATGTTCCATTCCTATAATTCCTTATTTGAAGTCTTTTGTCTCATGATCTTTTTAGGTTCCATATGAAGTTTTACAAGGTTATGATAATAAAAATATAAATGATTCAAAGTTTTAATATCAAAATTTTAATAGCTGCATTTATTTTATGTCAATATAATCTCATTTTAAGTAATGCTATAATAAAATTATTACTTTTCCTTGAAGATATAATAAATTACTTTAATAAAATTAATACCTCTTTAGCTTCTAACAGCTTTTCATTTCATAACCGTCAAAATAGATAATATTAAAAAATAGATATTGCTTAATGTTATTATTTAGAATTAATATGTGATTACATTCCTAAGAAACTATTCTTGATATCAATAACTGTGTACTTCCTAAAGCATACATATTATAAAACATTGGACACTATTTTATGCCTGGATCCCAAATAAATGGAAATTATTTTACATTTTTTTAATGTTTGAAAGGGAAGATTTTTATTGTCAAAAAGTGAAATCCTAAATGATGCTTCTAAATTATATTTTGCAGAGTAATGTCCATCCTAAAAATATATAGAATTTTCAAACTTCAGAAAAAACCTTAAATAATACATATATTTGCATATTATCAAGTAAATAACAAAATTATAATTATCATATAGTTAAGCTCACTATTTTCTTAAGCTCTTTGAAACTTCAAATAAAATAAATTGCCATAGTAATTTATATTGTTCTTATCCTTGGAAAAACAATCCTTTTTAATATTTTTCAAATTTTGATTTCCCTTCTCATGACTTGATTTTTCATTTTTTCTTGATTTACAGCACAGAGAAGGACCTTCACACAAGAAAAAAAATCCAAATTAGTGTGCTTTATACTTTAATGGAAGTACATGTACTACTTCCCCATTAAGAATTTAATACGATGTGGGATTAAATATATTTTAGTATTGTTTTGACTTCCCCAGGACAGAGATAGATAGTGAGGCAAAATACATAGAGGTCTTTTGCTGGAAACATACCCGAAACAGCACCTTTGAACAGTGACAAATTATTGTGTTGTAATAACAGAAATAAACCATATTGGTTCCAGTAGAGATATGTTGGGTCATTCAGAATTGTTTGACATAGAAATGGGTGGCTCAATCCTTGTACCCCCACATTAACCAGCCATTGGCTTTTGACTTCAGAGAGGAAGAGGGTGTTGTGTGAGGCATCATCTGTGGCAGGGAGGAACTCAGCAGTGAGTGCTGCAATTAGAAGGAGGTTTGGAGCCTTCGTGTTCAAGGAGAGATATGAATGGTATACTCAAGTTATCAACCACAATTTATGCTTTTTACAGGAGTATTCATTTATACAATAAAACTCTGCCCACTGACAAGATTCTGATTAGTCTATTTTTTTCTGGGAAAATGTGCAAGGAGAAAAGTGAGATAAACTACATGCTCAGTGCTTTGGTGAGCTGTAACTTTATCCATTATTTTCCACCTTTAGTAGCAATTCAAGATTCACTACAACCTTAGCAAACAACTGTGATGACTTAAGTGGCTTACTCAGGTTGATGAGGGTGACAATTTCTTTATAATTCTGTATAATTGTGACCATGATCAGAATCCTCTAATTTGAATGTGACTTTTGTATTTATCTGCTGTCAAAATTGTGTAAGATAGTGCAAAATTGCATCTAATGGATCAAATAGTGCCAAACCTATCTTCGCTACTTTTCACTTAGTAGGAAAAATCCTCTCATTCAAATGATCAGATATAGCTATCTAAGTTAGAATATAGACTCAATTTTGTGGCTATTATCCTTAGAACAAAAATAGTCCAGAAAAAAAAGAGACAATAAATATAGATTAAAGATAGAGATAGTTTTGACTTCTCATTGGTAGAAATCATTCCCTTTGGCAAAAAAATGTCTGTAAATGCATAAATCAAAGTCTTGGAGATATGAATCACAGATGTCCTGTTATTAATAATGGTTACTGGTGAATTCTTCTTCCAATTGTTATTTCCTACAGGATTCTTTCTACATAGTTAGGACGAAGTGCCATTTAATGGTCATTGATTTAAGGTTTGTATTGTGACTTGAAAGTTAACATATTACTCTCCATGGTAATCTCATCAACATGGCATCTTATATGCAACTTTCAAAAGTCTTTTAATCATTTTTAAAACTGGCAGTTTTGGGTGATGGTGAATTAGATCTTATAGCCCTACTATCACACTTGTTATCCTATTCGTTTTCACTTTAAAATGAGTTCCTGGTCTAATGTTAGTTTATGAAGAATTCTATGTTCCTAGATTAACTATCACTATATAGTGTTGCCAGATCAGATTCATCTTTGTGGGATGAAACAACAAACTATATGTAGAATATTTTTCAGTTCTCCTCATGATAAATTACAGTTAGATCTCCTAAATCAATAATGCTTTGTCAGATGGTCAGTCTTAGTCTCCAATGTTAGAAGGTTGCACATTCATTAGTAGAAGCATCTGAATTAGTTATAGATGTAAGAAAGCCTGTTTGGGTAGAGCTTTCGCACATCTATCTCTGTCTTCATCACTGTGTGTGTGCATGTGTGTGTTTGTTTAATCTTTATAATATTTTGTTATGGAGACTAGCTAAGCAATTAATTTTGTCTATGTAGTTACATCTTCCAATAGGGATCATTTAATGTATATTAACACCAAAAAAGAAGATTCTGGTACTTACCCATTCAAGTCTGTCCACACTGCTTCCCTTGAACTGCTCATACCAAATCTTCAATTCCATTTCCTTCTGGGATCCTAATCAAATGCCATGGCTTTTGCCATTGCTCATGGCTCTGTAGGTAACTTGTTTTTCACTCAAAATATATTGACAACATATTTTTGGGTCTTTTAGGAAGATTTCTCTCCATTTTTTGTCCTTTTGGACTCAGAATGCACTAATTATCTACTGTAGTATTAATGTGTCAGTATTCTAATTTGGTCTTTCACACAGAAACTTAGCTGTCCTCTGTGAAATAAGCTCAGTATTTATACATGAAAGGATAGCATGGAGGTCTGGGATACTTGCTTGTGCAGCTTACTGCACAAATTACTCCCCTATTGTACATGTTCAGTCCTAGAGCTATTATTTCTCTATACATTTAATTATTTGCAGAAGTCTACTCTTTTGACTCTTCTTGGTAGTTCTCACTTTTTCCAACTTCTTGATTTTCACACATCAGAAAAGTGTGACATTACCAACAAAGTACATAAATGAATGTTTCTTCCTTAAAATCTCTAGAGGTGGTGGCACAGAAGACACCGAATCACCCCGTTGGAGACAGGCAGCCACCTGGTTCCACACTACAAAGACGCAGAGGACACCAGACCACCAGATCATGGTACTGAGTCTTGCTGCTCCTGGCCCAGAGGTAGGGGCTTCTGAGCCACCGTCCCACTGCTCCTGGCCCAGAGGAAGGGGCTTCCCAACCACCATCCATCCCACTGCTCCCAGCCCACAGGA
>NW_004624748.1:23958021-23968531 GCF_000247695.1 Heterocephalus glaber | reverse complement strand
GAAAAAATAAGAACCAAGATGCATTATGTAAAGGTACAGTTCCCAATGAGAAGTGTAATTGTGTTGTATACCTACAATGTACCAATAAAAGAATTTAATAAAAAAATAAATAAAATGTCTAGAGGTTAAATCCTTTTCACTGTAATATGAACAAGAGCGCAAGAGGTACAATGCAAAACAGACACAAAATGAGAATCTGTGAGGACATTGTATTAGCTGCCCCCTGAAGAGCTACTGTTTTGTGTTGTCTGGATTAAACAATGTCATTGTTAAATATAGCTTTATCTTGTGTCTGTGATGCTATGGCTTATTAAAAATTGTAATAGTATCTTGCAACTATCCCGTGGTTGCTACACCACAGTAATGGTACCAACCTCCATACTGATGCCTAGGCACTATCACATGACCTCCACTTCTCAAAACACTGTTATCTTTATTTCTGTTATTTTAGTTCCATAAATATTTCTTCTTTCATCAATCAATCCTGGCCTACAAAGAAGAGCTACAACTCAATTTTTCAATTTTTGCAATCAATCAACTGCAGTCATTTAACTCATCTGTTCTTACAGTTGCATGTGCCGTCAAACCATTAAAGTGCTTCAATATTATGCCACAGTAAATTCTTACATAATAATAGTCCAGTCCTTTTCACCACTGTGAATATCTTAACAATTTTACTGCAATCATCTACCAGGGCTGCAAAGTATTACTGCCAGCAGTAATAAAATATTCTTTATCAGCTGGATACAAGGAAGAAAGAAAATTTATCTAACATTTTGGATTGATAATTACATATCTAGCAATTATTGAGCCAAAGTTAATATAAAGTTTGTCTATGATAAATTTTATTAATTTACAGTTTTAGGAAATAATTTTGAGACTATATAGCCTTAAATAAATTTAGTATGCTGATTATAATAGTTGGTCTTAATATAATCTCTAACATTCACATCTTTAATCCAATAACGTTGACCAAAATATCTGATATACAGCTTGGAGAGATTAACATTATGAAGATCAATTTTGTACAATATGATATTTTAAACATTCTTAGAAACTATTTTTTTTTTGTCTCTTATTTTCAACCTCAAACCTGGTGTATAGAAAGGAATTGGAAGTTTATGTGATACTATGTCTGCAGGCTGAAGGTGTTCTAATGCCCATAATTACCATCTATATAGTTGTTGTTATTCATTTCCAAGTGACTAGTCTTTTATCTCATAAATAAATTGCTCCCTGTAATTACTTAGTGGATTTTCCTAGCATGCATTGATAATAACTCTGGTTAAAACTTGTAAACAATACTTTCTTTTTTTTTTTTTTGGTACCAGGGATGGAGCCCTTCCTCTTGCAAGGCAGGGGGTGGAGCCACTGAGCTAAATCCCCAGCCCCAATACTTTCTTTTGTACAGAGTTCAAATATCTAACCTGATACAACTGGACATTCTCTGTATATTTTTTAAAATTTATATGACTTTTAACTCTAATGTTTTATCCCAGAAGCTACTATAAAAGTATTTGGTCACAAGAATCACCTTCTACTCAGTAAATCATTACAAATATTTCTCAAAACATAAAGGGAATCCTAGGCACCAAGCAAAATATTTGAGAATGTTATATATGATCTGTACCTCTGGAATCCTTTGCCTTATTTTTCAAGAAAAATTAAAATTTTAAAGCACTGAAATCTGATCACAGATTCAAAACAATTTTTTAAATAAATTAATACTATTATTATTATTATTATTTTTAATTTTTTGGTACCGGCGATCAAACTTGGAACCTTGCACTTGTCAGGCAGGTGCTGGAACCATTAAGCTAAATCCTCAGTCTTGTAATATTATCTTAAAACAGATTTCTCAGGTTGCTCTTATTATGTCTTAGATTTCTTGTTTGAACAAATTTCCTGAAATCCCAACTGCCCTATGAAGATAATTTTAAAACATTTAGAAACACATTTGAACTTACATTCAGTATATATTATATACCAAACATTTCCTTATGTTGGAGGAGGGACCACATAATGGACTCTGAAGATTAAGTAAATTCATGTAATGTAACATCACATTCAAAATTTTATTTAATATTACTTAAATTACTATATTACATTTTCATATATACTTGTGGGTATATTTTTATATTCCATGTCTACACAAAAGGCAATGACATTTTTCAATTCTCAGAAATTAGAAGCATTCTTATGTTAAAATTTTGGAATAATTCAAACCTCTACACAATAATGAACTATATTTCAGTGACATGCTTAGCTCCTGAGAGGAGTCTTCTATATTCACTGCATCAAATATCTTACCTCTTATCATTTCAAATAGGTTATCCCAGTCACTATTCGATTGGTATTGCTTTTATCAAGGTTACCAATCATTCTCACTCCTGTTAAATACAATTGTTAAATTTCAACTCTTGTTCTTACTTGATATGTTATAATCATTTACCATCACTAATAATTCTTGCTGCTTCAAGTATATCCTTTACTTGAATTCCAAAATACTATCTATTAGTTTTTATTAAAAAACTCATTAAAGTCCCTCTCCTTCCCTATTTTAGTTCCTTCTAATTTTCTTAACTCCTAAACTCTGGGGTAATCCAAGTTTTGTTTTTGGATCACATCTATTTTCTCTCAATAGTCATTCAATTAGTATTCACATTGTTGACTCTTTTGTTAGCATGATTACTTTCAGAAGATACCTGAATATACATCTCTTCTTACTTATAGATGTGTGTATTCAATCACAAAGCCAACACATTCATTTAAATATCAAATAAGTGTTTCAAAAATAACATATTACAAAATATAATTTGTTTTATTTCTCTTTATATTTTCTCGAAATGCAATATTTGTCATCTTAATAGTGGGTCTATTCTTGTTCCAGGCAGACAAATACATTAGAATCACCCTTTACTCCATTTCTTTATCTCCAAATGCAACCTATCACTTGCCAGTGTTAAAATTATTTTTATCTTTCTTTTCTTCCATTTCTTTCTTGTTTTGAGGTTCAATTTATTTTCTACTCACAATGATATTGGCTGATAATCAAATGAAACCAACACTGGTTTCTTAGCTCTCAGATATGTAGCTGTCACCAAGAAGCTTGGTCCCTATGTCTCAAGGAATAGAACCTTATTGCTTTCCCCTTTTGACTCCAATGGAGGTATTCAGTCAAGACACCATGATGATGAAGCAGAGCTATAGGCAGAGTTTATTGTAAAGCAAAGATACAGAGACAATGTGATTTGAAGTGAGAAAGCATGTCAGGGGAAGGGGATAAAAAAATAAGATGTTAGGTTAATATACCATCTCCCCACAATGTAGTCATTGTGTATGACAAATATATACTAATAAAATAAAAATTTAAATAGAAGAAAAACAAAATAATAATATCATAATTATGTCTAATATAACTATCCTGTGTACAACACAAAACACATTAACTTCTTGTCAAATGGAATAAAGTCTTACAGTAGTGTTACTTTTCTGTTAATATCCAAAAACTTACAATAGTATAATGTAAAATTAACAATATTAAAATGCCATATAGTAAAATCAGTATACCTTATGTTACATAATAAAGAAGTAAAAAAAGAAAATGTGTACAAACATATCCATAACAAAATAAATATTTATTTGTATTCACAATTGGAAATCACCATATTCATTTCTATAACTAGTCACATGATCATAGGTGTTATTTATACCTACCCCACTTTTGCATTATCTTTTCTGTTTTATCTCCTTTCCAAAAAGCTCCTCACTTGTTCATCATTCTTAATCTGATGAGATAACCTAACCTACAATTCCTGAAAATTCTGAAGCATTAATAGGATCCCAAGTGGATTGCATTGTTATAATTTTTCTTTGTTCTTAATCACAGGGCGTTGTACTAGTAAAAGACTCCCTACAGAATCCCCTACAGAATCGCATACTCTAGAAACACTATCCTTACTTCTACTGTGAACTAGTACTCCCATCTGCCTTTGTATTTAGGATCAATCATTCAGCTATTACATACAGTCTACAGTCCTTTTTTTGCTTGATTCAGGGACACAAAATGTGCAAAGTGGTTGCATAAAAATCTTCCAATCTAGGCAGGTGTGGTGGTACACACCTAAAATCCCATAACTTGGGAGGCTGAGGCAGGAGGATTACTTTGAGTTTGATGCCAGCCTAGGCTACATAATGAGTTCAAAGCCAGCCTGAACAATGTAGTTCTCAAACCCCCTACACACGTACCAAAAAACTACTTCCAGTCTAATGGAATTTTTTTGTGTGTTATTTGTAGAAGTATTTCTCAATTTGGGGCTAAGCCCTAGAGGCTAAGAAAGCATAAGATCATGAAGATAAGAAACAAAGTAATAATATATTAGGCATAATTATGATCTTACTATTTTGTTTTCCTTCTTTTTTAACATGTGCCATTAGAAAATGATGAATGGTGCCATTCCTATTACCACTCTTCAATATTCTTTAATACTTGGACCTGCGAAACTTAGCTGTGGGGGAAATACACCATACATATATGGTACTAATAAAACTGGTACATACTAGAAATACTGAGTATTAGAGTCAGAGTACTTCCTGGAGAATCTTGCAACTGTCCAGCAAAATATTTATACAAAGTTGGTACTGTTACTCTTTGAAAGGCCAATTAAGAATTGCATCAAACTAGCTGTTTCAGGAGTAGGAAACCATAAAACAGGTAAATTCCATAAACCTGGGCCCATTGCCACATTTCTTTTGTTGTGAAGTGAGTTCTTGATAAGAAGCAATGCTTTGTGGAATATCATAATGGTGTAAATAAATCACATTCCTTTCAGAAAAAGAAGATTTGTCTTTGGCGTAAGTCGATTACATTAAGAACAAAATAATATCCCTGATGAGGTGTTTCAATGTAATCAACTAATACCAGATAGTAGAATAATCACCTCAGGGAAATAACATCAGTTTTGATACCTGTCACTTACAAATTTTGCACTCAGCAGTGATCTTAGTCAGTTTATGGTTGATGTGTAGAAGGCTAGGTTGCAAAGGCTATGTTGCAAGGTGGATAAATAAACTCAATTCTTGTTACTATAGTTTTGTTCATAAACCCAGTGGGTGGTGACAGAGTGACAGGCAAACAGACCACAGAACAGGCCTTGTGATTCACTTGATAATTAAAATTTTTCTCTGTTAAATCAACCTTCAGTAAACACTCAGATGCTATACAAATATATTCAAATTTGTTTTCCCAATACAGAGAGGTCTATCCACATCAAATCATGTTCTTTCAAAGTCCCTTATCATCTGGTCAAATCATTGGACATATCTCATAAAATAAGTATATAATAGCATAAATACCACTGCTTTTTCCAATCCCAGTGAACATTCATTAAGTGCTCCAGTTCGTGCTCCTGGAAGGACCTTCTTTCACCAAAGTCCCTTTAAGAATGTTCCAGAAAGATGTGGTAATGCTGGAGAAACTTTTAATTGGTGTTTGCATATCCATCTGTCAACCATGGACAAGTCAACTGATTGTAGATAATTACCCAAGATGCCATAAAAGTGAGCTGGGCAATAAAAAATAGTGAAAATGGAATCATATCATAGGCATTTAGGTCACTTCTTAGACATATTATATTTCCACGGCCTACTCAGGACTGATAATGTATACAGATTCCCCTTGAGTTATGAAGACAAGATGTCAAATTCCAGTAATCCCACTGTAAATTAAAAATACAAAAACTTTAAAATTTATTTTATGCACTGAAAATACCATGCATCACAGCTTAACAACACAATATGTAGTAAAGTATGGATCATTTGCCTTCTTGGATTACTGAGAGCTGTATCTCATTGCTATTGCCCAACATTATGAAAGAGTATCATATCAAAAATTACCAGACCAAGACATCAAAATTTAACATTTGAAATACAATTTCTACTTAATGCATTTCACTTTTTCTCTGTCATCATGTTGAAAATATATGTCTAACCATCATAGGTCAAGGCCTATGGTATGCTATATATTTTCTTCTGTTGACCGAGGTCTGCAGTTCACTTTAAGCCTTGTGGTATAATGAGTCAGATTACTCTCATTTTGTAATGGTATGCTTAAGTTTATGGTACTATGATGAGTGTGGTTAATTATTGAGTCTCTATGAAGGCCCAGTTACAGGTCAAGTGCTTTTTCTCAAAAGGACAGTAGTTATTTATGAAGTTTAATAGCACCTTGTCCTAAAATCATGTGTCTTCACTAGAATTACCAGTTAGGGATCTGCCAAACTCATCAGATGACTTTTCATCTAATATTGACATTTCATGTATCATTAGTCATGCTGGACCACATGGCTCAAGTGGCAGAGCTGCTTGCAAAGCAGACAAGTCCTATGGCAGAATGTTTTTCCATATCAAATCTCATTAAAATGATCATCATTTTAAATCATCTAGTACATGAACTGCAATAACACACCCAAATGAACAATATGCTATGTATACATATCATAGAGGCCCACTAAACATTTTAGTAGTTTCTTTTCTGAAGGAGGGGGAAATGTAATAATTTTTTTTCAACTTAAAAGGGTTATCTCATCATGGCCAATGGCACTTAAAGCTTTGAATGTTTCATTGAGGTAGAAAGTGCCTGAATTCTCCTCAGATATATTTTCCATGTTCTGTCATGGAAATGTCTTACCAACCACTATAGAGCAGTTGCTATTTTTTACTAACTATGTCACCTGTGTCATGAACTAATATGATATCTATGGAAGAGAAATACAATCAAGATCTCTTCTAACCAAGCATGATTTTGTATGCCTGAAATCTTAGCATTCTGAGAGGCTGAGGCAGTAGGGTTGCAAATTTAAGTCCAGCATGGGCTAGTGAGATCCTGTTTCAAATTTTAAAAATAATAAATGAATGAATAAAAAGCTAGGGATATAGCCCAGGGTAAAAACCTTGGGTACAATCCATGGGGAAAAAAGAAAAAAAAATCTCTGTAATTTAAGTTATGATATCAGGGTAGACTTGAAAATTTGTGTATTCATGAGGTAGGACAGAGAAGACATATTGCTGGCTTTTTATCTGATCTTTGTGTGTGTTCTTGACAGGAATGAGATTTTCTAGATTAATAGCATCATATAGGTACTAAAGGGTATAGTGCAGTTCTTTATTCACAGTTTCACTCTCCATGATTTCAGTTCATTGTGGTCAATTGTGGTCTAATAATATGTAGGCAATCCCAGAAAAATTATAAGTATGGATTCTGTATAATTCTGTGGGATACTTGAAGAGAAGCACAATAATACCAAGACATTTGAACTGTTAATGAAATAGCTATTAAGTGGCCAACATATGGATAGCATCTATAGCATACATGTGCTGGACAAAGCAATGATTCATTTAAAAGTCACTAAATAGTAGGATGCTGACAGATTAAATCACGCTACATAGAATGGCTTGCCCAGTATGGCTGCAGATAATTAATAGTAGCTCAACTCTATGCCATAATGCCCATGTCATTCACTTCACTTCATCTCATCATGTGGTTATTGTGTCATCACATATATGACAAGAAGAGTAAATATATTAATCTTTAGAAAGAGAAGGGAGAGAAACAGAGAAGTAGAGAGAAGGGCATCATATTCACTTAGTTTTTACTACATTATATTATTATATTTTTTAATTTCATCATTATTGTTGTTGATTTCTTACTGTACTTCCTTATCCTTATCATAAGTATGTGTATGTATTAGTTGTGTTCTGCAGAGCAACAGAATCAAGAAAATATGCACATCATTATACCAATATACAAAGGTCACACCATGCAGGAAGACTGGAGTCCTTCAGGACACTTTTCCTCTTTCCCTTATTTTTTTTCATTCCAATCTAAAAGCCCACTGACTGATGTCACACATATCTGGAGTGGATTTTGCACCTTGTTTGTTGGCTTACATGTCAATCATCCACAGATACATGGAGACATGTGTTTTACTAACTTGCTGGAAGTTTCTTAATCTATTCAAGAATACATATAATGATTAATGGTGACAATCAATCCTTTTTCATGTTGACACCCAGACATTCATGTTTAAACCATACTTGATATTCAAATGGAATAATATTAATAATTATACTTAATAGGCCATTCCACCTCTCCCAGCCCAGAGGAAGGGGCTTCTGAGCTTCTGTCCCACTGCTCTAAGAGGAAGGGGCTTCTGAGCCACTGTCCCACCTTTCCCAGCTGAGAGAAGGTGAGCCGTGCAGGCACCAACAGCACTCACCCCCCATCACATCAAAATGAGAAGACACATAAACAAGTCTCAAAACAAAACTTACAGATCACCTGTAGAAACCCCAAAGAGAAATGAGATGGAACACTCTGATACTCAACCACCTGAACTCCCTGAACTGGTCACAAAAGAGGATCTGGAAAAAAATGAAATCAGAAATAATTACTCAGATAACAGCAGAGATTGTGCTCATAGTGCAAGACACGATTAATAAATCTAGAGAGGAGCTGAGGAACATGATGGAATCCCAGCATAGGAAACAAATGGAATCCATAAAATAGATGCAAACAGATTTTCAGGAGATCAAAAACTCCACTGAAAGTCTACACAGCAGAATGAGCCAATATGAGGACAGAATTTCAGATATAGAAGATAAGATTGCAATTAGTGACCAGGAAAAGAAAAATTTCCTTAAAACTGTAAGGGACCACAAGAAATCAATCCAGCAGCTGCTAGATTATCCAAAGAAGAATAACATATGACTGATTGGAGTCAAAGAAGAAACAGGAGAGAGAGTGCAGATGACATAAAAAAACTGTTCACTGATGTAATGGCATAATCCTTCCCAAGCAGGAGAAAAGAACTTGACATACAGATAAATGAGGCATATAGGACTCCAACTAGCATTGATCAAAAAAAAAAAAATCTACACATAGGCATAATTGTTAAGATTCCAGAAACCCAACAGAAGAATAAAGTTCTACAAGGAGTTAGAGAAAAGAAACAAATCTCATGCAAAGGAAAACCCATCAGAATCACAGCAGACTTCTCAGTGCAAACCTTTAAGGAAGGAAGAGCTTGGAGTGACATATTCCAAGCCCTAAAGCAAAACAGCCTGCAACCCAGATTAAAGCACCCTGCAAAACTATCTTTCAAAATTGATGGAGAAATAAGATATTTTCATGAAAAAGAGCACCTTAGAAACATTGTTAATACCAAACAAGCACTCCAAAAATTTTTAGACAATATCCTAGGAACAGATAATGAGAATCACAACCCCAGGAAGCACAGCAAAATGAACCCACAGTGTAGGACAAGAAATTAAATGTAAAGGAGGAGAATCCAACAAAAAGAAAAAATAATGACAATGATAAGTCAATATGTATCAGTTATAACCATCAATGTTAATGGTTTCAATTCACCAATCAATAGAAATAGACTGGCAGAATGGCTCAAGAAGCAAAATCCAACAATATGCTGCATAAAAGGAAACACAATTTAAAATGAAACTCAATGACTGAAAGTTAAAGGGTGGAAAACAATACTCCATGTGAAAAGAACCCAAAAAGAGCAGGAGTAGCTATCCTCTTTGTAGATCAAGTAGATGTCAAACCAGCAGTGATTAAGAGTGTCAAAGAACACTACATCCTTGTAAATAGAACAATCCAAGAGAAAGAGATGACAATCATAAATATCTAGGCACCAAACACTAGTGCACCCAACTATATAAAACAAATACTAATGGACATGAAAAGTCATGTATGCACTAATACAATTGTAGTGGGGGACCTCAACACCCCACTGTCACAAATAGATAGATCAACTAGGCAAAAAATAAGTAATGAAATACTAGAACTAAATCAAACTCTTGAACAAATGAACTTAACACATGTTTACAGAGTCTTCCACCCCATAAAATCAAAATTCACATTCTTTTCAGCTGAACAAGGGTCATTCTCCAAAATAGACCATATACTTGCTCATAGAGCATGTTTAAGTAACCACAAAGGAACTGACATCATCCTCTGTATATTATGAGACCATAGCATGATGAAATTAGAGATCCATAGAAAAAGAAACCACAAAAGTTTCATAAACAAATAGAAATTGAACAACACACTTCTGAATAACCAATGGGTCACAGAGGAAATCAAAGAAGAAATCAGACAACTCTTTCAATTAAATGATAATGACAATACAACATATCGGAATCTATGGGACAAAATGAAAGCAGTCTTAAGAGGGAAATTCATAGCAGTGAATATGCATATTAGGAAAACAGAGCGAGCCCAATTAAACAACCTGATGGTGAACGTCAAGCTTCTAGAAAAACAAGAGCAGGACCAACTCAAAGATCATACAAGAGAGGAAAATATAAAGATCAGAGCAGAAATCAATTCAGTGGAGACTAAGCGAACAATACAAAAAATCAGTGAAGCCAAGAGTTGGTTCTTTGAAAGAATAATCAAAATTGACAAACCCTTAGCCAACCTTATCAGAAAAAG
>NW_004624748.1:23943915-23956991 GCF_000247695.1 Heterocephalus glaber | reverse complement strand
TACAAGGTCAACACACAAAAATCAATAGCTTTCCTCTACATGAACAACAGACTCCCTGAGTGAGAAATAAGGCAAACAATTCCTTTTACAATAGCATCCAAAAAACTGAAATACCTAGAAATCAATCTAAAGAAAGAAATCAAAGACCTCTTCTCTGAAAACTGTAACACTCTGAAAAGATACATTGAAGATGATTTCAGACAAAGGAAAGACATCCCCTGCTCCTGGGTAGGAAGGATCGATACAGTGAAAATGGTCATACTTCCAAAAGTTCTATATAGGTTCAATGCAATTCCATTTGAAATCCCAGCAAGATACTTCAGGAACCTTGAGAAAACAATCCAAAAATTCATTTGGAACAAGAAGAGACCCACAATAGCAAAAGCAATTCTAAGTAACATAGACATGGCAGAGGGTATGATGATCCCCAACTTTAAACTATACTACAGAGCCATTGTGATAAAAACAGTATGGTACCAGCAAAGAAACAGACTGGAGAATCAGTGGAACAGATTAGAAAATGCCAAAACAACAATTCCTCCAGACACACTCAGCCATCTCATCTTCAACAAAGGAGCCAAACACCCTCACTGAGGAAAGATAGCCTCTTTAATAAATGGTGCTGGAAAGATTAGGTTTCAATTTGCCAAAGATTAAAACTAGACCTATATCTCTCACCATGCACTAAACTAAAATTGAAATGGATTAAAGATCTAAAATGAAAATAGAAACATTGAACCAGCTGAAACAGAGGTTAGGTAGAACTCGTGAAGACATTGGTGTAGGAAAAGATTTTATGAACAAAACCTCTATTGCCCACAAATTAGCACAAACCATCAACAAGTGGGATCTCTTCTTACTAAAAAGCTTCTGCACAGAAAGAGAAACCACCAGCAGTGTGAAGAGACAACCCACAATGTGGGAAAAAATTCTTCACCTGCTCTTCCTCAGACAAAAGCCTATTACCTACAATATATAAAGAACTAAGAAGATAGACCTCTCAAATTTAAAGACCCAATCCAAAAATGGGCATCTGAAATGAACAGACATTTCTCAGACAATGAAGTAGAAATAGCAAATAAACATAGGAAAAAATGTTCAACATCACTTGTCATTTGAAAGATGCAAATGAAAACAATATTGAGATTCCACCTCACTCCAAAGAAGAATGGCTGCTATCATGAAATCAACCAATAACAAATGCTGGTGGGGCTGTGGGGAAAGAGGAATCCTGCTCCACTGCTGGTGGGAGTGTAGACTGATACAACCACTGTGGAAATCAGTATGGAGATACCTCAAAGAACTAGGACTGGAAGTCCCATTTGACCCAGCTATTTCCCTGCTAGGTATCTTCCCCAAAGAATTAAAAGAATCATACCACAGTGATTTATGGGCTCCCATGTTCATAGCAGTACAATTTATAATAGCTAGAACTTGGAAGCAGCCCAGATGACCATCAACTGGAGACTGGATAAAAAAAATGTAGTTTTTTTAAATAAAATGGAGTACTATTCAGCCTTAAAGAATAAGAAATTAGAGACATTTACAGCTAAATGGATGCACATTGACACGATGCTCTTAAGTGAAATAAATAGGACACATGTGTAAATACAGAATAGTTTCTCTAGTGAGAAACTGAAAGAGTATATAAGGACCATAAGGTATAATGGATAGTGTGAAATAGGAAGCAAAGGGGCAAAGGGGAAGGAAATGGGAGGGCTAGGGGAAAGGAAAGAAGGGAATGGAATTAATATGAGAAAATGGAAAAATCTAAACAAAGTCTTTGTAAATAGAGAAGGGGGGGGTGAAGGGAGGGCTGGGAATGTGTAAAAAATAAGAACCAAGATATATCATGTAAAGGTACAAGTTCACAATGAGAAGTGTAAATGTATTGTATACCTAAAATGCACCAATAAAAGAATTTAAGGAAAAAAATAATTATAATTAATAGATACAATTCATCTGGATAGAAACAAAACAAAAAATGCACTAACTCCTTCCCCAGAACAGAAGTCTAAATTTAACTTTAGATGATGCATACTGTACAACTAACATTCCATAATTTAAATATTATAATTTAGATTAAAAACATTAAATCTATTATATTAAATCAATCTACATATTACAAAGAAAGCAAAGATATCTGATTAATATATATGCATGTATGTCTGAACAAGCATAAAACAAAATTGGAAAGAAATACCCATGGCAATTACAATTACAATCCCTGTTTCTGTAACTGGTGATGTGCTTGTTGCTGGTATTTATAACTACCTTCTACTGCCCATTCTCTCTTCTTTTGAGCTTCAGAAAGCATCTCAGCAAGTCTTAGTTGTTTAGCTAATAGGGTGACCCATATCTTCATTTTTTAATGTTTTGAGCCACTTATCATACGGCTGAGTTATTCTAGTTTCACTTTGACCTTAATAATAGAGCATGGTAATGGTACCAGAAAACATTCTAAGGGATATGTTGCACTCTAATTATATCCTTCCTTTTTTCCATTGTAGAGCAGTAGTCTAATTTTCCTTGAGAGTCTGGATCAATCACTATCACAAAGACTGTACTGTAACTCCCCTTTTGGTTTATTGACCCATATACTTAAGGGGCCCAAGTGGCCAGAGAAATGTCCTAGATTTCAGTTCAGTAGAATCAGTGGCATACCTCCTGTAGCCATTCCAGAACTTATAATTCTAGACCAGCAGAGAGTAAGGTCATGAGAAAAAGAAACAAAAATTTCACTGAAGGTAGTGCTCTTACCATTCACATATCCACCCCTTGACTAATGGCCCTGTGATTTCTGGTTATGGAAAAAAAATCTCATACTTTGGATGCTGATTCAGAGCATAGAAAGCCTTGCAGAGAACCTTCCCAAGCCCTACAAGGTATTTTCACCTAGCCAGCACTGTAATTGCATCTTCAAAAGGCTATAGTATAATTCTATTAATCCAGATGTTTTCAGATCTTGGTAAACTTGGTAAAACCAGTATATGCCATGAGAAAGAGTCCATATCCACACATCATTAGCCATAAAGTGTATTCCTTGTACAGAACCAATGCTCTGTGGAGTACCAAGATGATGCATAAGGCATTCTGTCAGTCCACAGACTGGAGTTTTGGCAGAAGCATTACATGCAAAGAAAGTAAATACATATTCAGAATCAGTGTGTATTCCAGTAAAAAATTAATAGGCTTCCTATTTATCTCACTTCTGGTAATACCATTATTATTTAGCCTGTCCCATATGTCTACATGTGTCATACCATTTTGAGTATTACTTTGCTTTTGGTGTCCATTAAGAAAATTCACCTTAGGATGAGTCTCTGAGAGCTGCCACTTAGTCTCTGCCATGCTGGGATCCAATTATAACCATCTCAATTGGGTTTTCCAATTCAGTGAGCAGAGAAGAGCAATGACAGAGCTCTTCAAGGATACCAGTAGTCTACCACAAATACATTTAAAAAAATTTTTTAGCAGTACCTAGTTATTAAATTTATTGTGGAGAATTGAAACATGTACATAATACATCTTAATTCTCTTTACTTCCCCTTCCCCTCCTCTTCCTCAATCTTTGGATCTTTACACCTTTTCAAATGGTTTCTCTCCTTGATTCCTATTATCAATACTGTTTTTCTCTTTAAATTATTTATACTTTCGTTTTAATCATATAAAGAAATCATACAATATTTAAGCTTGTGTATCTGACTTATTTCACTTAACATTATGGTCTCAAGGCACATCCATTTTCCTAAAAATGACTCAACTTTATCCTTTATGGCAGAGTAGTGCACAATTGTGTGTAAAGACCACATTTTCTTTATCCAAAAATTTGCTGATGGACATACAGGACTCTTCCAACTTTAAGCTAATATGAGTTGTGCTTGTATAATTATGGATATGCATATATCATTGTGATATGATGTCTTTTATTCTTTGAGAATTATACCTAGAAGGAGAGGAGCTGGGTCAATAGAATTTCTATTTTTAGCTTTTTCAGGAATCTTCATACTGATTTCTATAGTGGTTCTATTAGTTTACACTCTAAGAAACAATGTAGAATGGTTTCTTTTTCCTCACAGCCTTGTCAGCATATTTTATTAATTGATATTTGGATGATAGACATTTTTCCTGGATGAAGATGATATCTCTATATTGTTTTGTGTGTTTTTTTGGTACCAGGGATCAAACTCGGTCCCTAATGACCAGAGTTGTTAAATATTTTTATGTAATTATTGTCCATTTGTACTTCTTTTGAGAAGTGTCTATTCCTTTGTATTGCATATTTCTTGACTAGGTCTTTTATTTTTGGCTATCTGACTTTTTTACATCTTTATGTAGACATTAGTCCTCTATCTGAGGAGCAGGTAACAAATTTTTCCCCTTTCTATATGTAGTCTCCTCAATCTATTGTTTTTTTTTTCCTTTGTTGAGAAGCTTTTCTTTATTTATTAGGTTTACTGGTACATTTTAGGTATATCATATGATGACATTTATCACTGGGAATTTGTACCTTTATGTGGTATATCTTGGTTCTTATTGTTTTTCCCCACTCCCCTGCCCTCCCTTCAACCCCTCTCCTCCTTCCTATTTACAAAGACTTTGTTTACTTTTTGTCCTTTGCATCATTTTTTATAGAGGCTAGAGTTCAGGTTTTCTGCCCTTTTGTCAAAGACCACATGACTGAATATATGTGGAGCTGTTTCTTCATCCATCATTACTTTTCATTTAATCACATGTCTGTTTTTGTGCCCTTACCATGCTGTTTTTTTTTTTTTACTGTAACTTGAAATCTCTTTTTAAAGATATGACTGAAGGATATATTTTAAACATCCATTCAATGTGAAGGAGTAGATATTTATCTAGAACATCCCTTCCAAAATTCCCATTTTCCTATGTTTTTGAATACTCACATCAACAATGATCCAAGGGGGCCAGGGATTTAGCTCAGTGGCTTCACCACCTGCCTCACAAGCTCAAGGACCTGAGTTTGATCCCTGGTACCAAAAAAAAAAACCCAACCAACCAACCAAACAAACAAAAAATGATCCAAGGGATATTAGAAATCTCCAGCTCATTTACAGTGGACAATCTTTCAATCCATAGTTGAGCCAACCAACCAAATAAACTATTACCACCTTTAAAAAACTCCACCATCTGCAACATTAAATACAATATCAGCACTTAATGGGCTAACATCAAGAAATTCAAACTGTCCTGTGTGTATGTTTCTCCCATCATTATTACACACCTTTAAAAACCTATTCACATACTCATTCCCCAGGCCTTGTCTAGTAAGAATTAGAAAACTCAAGAAGTTCTTTGGGAGTGCAGGAAACCTCCTTTTGATTCATGCTGTGTGCCTCATCTTTAATAGCCTTCTGAGATTGATCCTGGTTATAGGCCTACAAGCAAATGTACTCATTATGGATTTTGAGGAGAGTTAGAATTATCTTGCTCAGTAACTACATCAGGGAAGCCATTATTGTTTTCATAGGCCATATGAATATTAGTTTCCTCAGGTGTATATAGAAAGGCAAACATCACAGGGTGGGGGGTGTAGAGGTGAGAAAGCCTCTTTAACCATAGATGGGGAAGCGCCTTCTTTTGAAAGTTATGTCATAGGAATTTAAGAGTTCAATGTCCCCAGTTTCCTCAGGTTCCTCTAAATATTTCCTTACTAATTTAAAGGATCCCCTCCTAATCTGATGAGTGGCCTTATTTTAACAGCAGATATCCTTAGTGTAAGCATTAAACTGGCACTATTATTTAGCCAATCACATTATGAATGTTTCTATTTGATTTTAGCCCTATTTTTAAAAAGAGAACACTTTCCTTCATTACATACTTAGAAACCTTTAGATTGCTTGTGTCTATATAGGGAGGTAGGAATTTAAATCTTAAAGCTCATGATTTACCTCTGTTGCTTTGTTGAGGGATCCTAAAAGTTTCATTATATTTCTTATTATTCCAAAAACTTTCAGAAGAATTGTATATAGAATCATCAAATTCTTTGCATCTCACAAGTGATGAATTAGGGTAATCACATAAATCTGTTGTATACTACCTTAAACAGTGAACCCCATGGCCTATCATGCTCTCCATATTAACAGAAGGAGAGATCATAGCAATTGTAGCTATCAAATTAGGGAATCAACTTCAAGGAGCCAGTAAGTCAATTAGAAAAATTCATCCATAGAGTGTGGTTTCTCTAGAACAACTTTCAGAACCAAAATCTGCATTAGCTGGCTTTCTCTAGAAGAATGAAATTAATATCTTTTAATATCTATTAACATTTAATACCTTTCTATATTAATTGTATTTTGTTCCAAAATATCACTGTATTGTGAACTAACTTCTTGATTTTTATATATTGTTGGTGGTGTGTATTCAACACAGACACTATTTTATATTATTGCCACACCATGCTCTGTCCTACCAGTGTTCTTTTTACAACTAGAGGAAGAATCAGTAACATATTTTAGCCTAACTATAATTAAGAATCAATTGCAGAAACCTAAGGAACAACTCAGAAAAGGTATCTTAACATTCTCTTTTTTTATAACCACTCTTGATACTAAAGTCTGAATTAGTCAAGTGTCAGGATTCTCAAAAGAATGAGAGCCAGCCAACAATCTCAAGCAAAGAATTGGTTAAAAGGAGTTAACTCATGTAATTTGGATCCTGAGAAATTTGATGATCTGATGTACACAAGCTAGTTTCTCAAGAAACTGATTGGTATATTTCACTATGAGCTTGATAGCTAACAACTGAAGAAAGTGATGGCTGAAATTTCAGTCCAAGATTGGTTATTGTACTTACTAGCTCACTCATCAGAAAAGAAAAGTTTATTTTTCTTTCCTTTGTCTTTTGTTTTGTTCAGACATTCAATGCAGTGAATCATGCCGACCCACATTGGCAATTACAACCTACTTTTCTGAGTCCATTGTTTTAGGTGTTGATCTCATGAAAAACCACCCTCACAGATACATGCTGAAATAACATTTAATTTATGCACACTCTTATCCAGTTAACCTGACATAGAAAACTAATAATCACAATAACTTTACTGAGCTTTGTTTCTGTTTGTTTGTGTTTTATTGTTTGTGGGTGTGCTATCCAAAGTCACTATCTAAAGTGCTATTTATAATCTCTTTCTTTAATCCTGAATCACTCATTTTAGATTGTTTTAAGGGGTGGGTTTGCCAAAAACAAATAATTTAAAATGTATTTGTCCTCAAAATCCTATATTTATTTTTGAAAAAATAGCTTTCTTCCTTGTAGAATCTTTGGTTAATCGTTACTTTCTCTAAGCACTTTGAAAGTTATCCCACTGCCTTAGGGACTTCATTGTTTCCTCTGAAAAATCAATGGTTAATCTTATTAGAATTCTTTTGCTATGAGTCAGTTTGCTATTACTGATTTCAAGATTGTCTCCTTGTGTTTGATTTTTAGTATTTTTGCTTAGATGTGCCTGTTTGTGGATTTCTTTATGTTTGTTCAATGTGGAGTCTGTTGAGCCTTAAGCAAGTATGTATTAGTATTTTTCAATAAGTTTTTAAAGTTTTATACATTTATTGTTTGAGAATTTTAATGTTCCTTTTTTCCTCTCTTCTTTCTTTCTGATATTTTCATTATGTGTAGCTTGTTGTGCTTGATGTTAGGTAGCACTCCTACCAGTTTACCAAAGTTCTGTTTATTTTTCATCATTCTTTGTGGTCTTCTATATTATATAATATCCCTGAACTTATCTTCAAGATGAAAAACTCTTTCTGCTGCCCAATCAAAACTGTATTCCCAAACTTTTTAACAAATTAAGTTAATTTTATTGAAAATCTAACAATCCATTTTTCAATACTATAAGAAAACGTCTAAGGTTGTTACTTAAAGGAAAAAAAATAGGTTTATGAGGCTTTTGGTATTGGAAACTGTAAATCCGTCTACCATAATATTGGCTCTTAAAAAGGCCCTTTTGGATATTCCACCTCACAATGGACACATCAAAACGGTAGGAGAACATGCAAGAGAAACAAATCACATAGTGAGACAGGGAACCACACCATGGAAATGGACCAGGTTTATGGCTTCCCAGTAGGTTTGACTATTTTGATGGTAGAATGGTGAAGAAGTTAGATGTAGGGTCTCAATAAGTTACTGTTTCTTTTAAATCACAACAATTATAGAGAAATATAATGCAACCTATTAAACAGCTTTATTTTGTTAGTTTATTTTAAAAGGAAATGCATGGATTGGACTCAATAGGATTATAGCATGTTAAGTAGTATACTGCATATGTTCCTTCCAAAAATTACTTGGGAAGTAAAATTCTTTTTATGCTTTAGATTTTAAGTACATTTTTTTTTTCTTTTTTTGTACCGGGGATTGAACTCGGGTCTTTGGGGTTGCACAGCAGGAGGCAAAACCACTGAGCTAAATTCCCAACCCAAGTACATTTTCTTTTTGTGATGATTTCTGATACTATATTATATCTCCATGGAATAAGACATGTGTTTACAGATAGTGTGCTCTTTTTTGTTACAAATTGTATTATGAAAATAATCTGTATTGAACTAACTTCAATCACACATATTAACTTGTTTGAAAAGGAATAAAAAGAAAGTCTAATTATCAACTTCAAGTGTATATTAAAATTGATAACTAATGCAAACTATCTTAAATATCACCTACAATATTGAAAGCAAATTCTTCCATAATATTCTCCAAATATACAAAGCAAATTCTCCATAAGAAATAATGGAAACTCAGCTGATTTGTTCTACAACCCCAAAATATTCATATACAGATGGTAACAATACTTTAATATAATACAAAATAATAAAGAAAATGCAAAATATAAAAAAAATAAACAAATTAACTGCACTTACCTTTGCTAACCTTCATAGCTGGTGTGAGGGAGTCAAGAGAGAGGATGGTTATTGTAGGGTGACTTTCATTATCACTAACAGAATCATTACCCTTTATTGGATAATTGGAATCTTTTTCTTTTCATGGAATTTTAATAGGCAACCTAAAAATGACAGTTGGCTTTGCCTTCTTTTGAGGATTTTGCAGAAATGTGACATTGTATTGTTGTTAAGCAAATTAATTGCTTGCACCACAACAACCTTATTATTTTACTTAATTAACATATTAACTTTAAATTATACCTATGCATTACATGATGCTTTCTTATTGACAGAAAGGTAGACTTCATGCTGCCAATGTTCAGTGATGCACGGAAGTGAATATTAGCCTCTCTGCAATACAACCTAGTCTCTATAGGTTCAACAGTGATAAGGATTATTTCCTTGGTTATACAAGTGCTTTGGATTAAAAGCATGTTTCTGAAATAAATTATGTTCATAAACAAAGGAATTAAAATACATACATACATATATATATGATATACATATATATATATCTTGCTATTTCCTATGCTCTATTCTTTATTTTACACATACATTGTGGTTCTTACAAAGAAGAAACCATGCAATATTTAAGCTTATGTGACTGATTTACTTCACTTAACATGTTCTCAAGGCACATCCATTTTCCTACAAAGACTCAAACTTATCAGTTTATCCTTTTATGACAGAGTAGTACTCTATTGTGTATAAATAGACTTCATTTTCTTTACCATGTAACTGTTGATGGATATTAGAGTATTTCCATGATGTAGAAATCAGTTGTGTTACTGTACTCATGAATATGCATATATCACTGTATATCATTTTTGCTATCTCTTTGGGGGAGAGATCTACTAAGGGAGCAGCCAGGTCAAATGGAACTTATATTTCTAGTTTTTTGAGGAATCTCCATAGTGGTTTCCATAGTAGTTGTAACAGTTTATATTCCCTAAGAATAAAGAAGGGTTCTTTTTTTACCTCAGCCTCTCCAGGGTTTGTTATTATATGATTTCTTGAATATAGTATTCTTTCTGCAGTGAGATGGAATTCAGCCTTGTTTTAGTTTGCATTTTTCAAATGGAAAATGATATTGAACATTTTTTCATGTGTTTTTTTGGTCATTTGTATTTCTTTATCTGAGTAGTGTCTATTTATTTCAGATGTCCATTTTTCACTTGGGTCTCTAAATTTGATGGGAAGGCTATATTTTTGAGTTTTTAAATTTATTCTAGATATTAGTTGTTTGTCTGATATGTCATCCAGGCTGTAAGTCTATTGATTGGTGTTACCCACACCCAGGGTTGATGCTCCCAGGACTGTGCTAACCTAATCTACTAGGCATTTCTTGTTCAAGTTGACACCACAATTAACTATCATAATGTCCAATGGTCTGAATCACACAGTACATAGCCTTTCCAGATTGACTTCTTTTAATTAGTAATATGCATTTAATGTTTATTGCTTTCCTTGTTTTAATGGCATATTTCAGTTTCGTGCTCAACAATAACCCATTGTCTGAATATACTATAGTTTACTGGTACATTTTACCAGTGAAAAATATTCTGGTTGTTTCTAAGTTATAGAGATTAATGAATAAACTTCGTAAATATCTGTATTCAGGTTTCAACACATTCAAGTAAATACCAAGGAGTATGATTGCTAGAAAGTATGGTAAGAGTATGTGTAATGTTTTAAAAAAAAACTTCAGACAGTCTTCCAAAGTGGCTGTATCAATTGGCATTCCCATCAGCAATAAATAAATGTTCTTATTGCTCAATATTGTCATCAACATTTGGTATTTCTAGTGTTCAGGATTTTGGTTATTCTAATAAGTTTGTTGAGTTTGCATTTAACTTAAATGTTTATTCAATAATAGTTCTCCATCACTTTGTCATTTGAAAATATTTTCCCTGGTCTGTTTCTTGTCTTTTCATTATCTTAACATTGTTGTTTACAGATTTCTCTTCTATCAATTTTTAGGAGATTTACTTTTTGCATTTAGATTTATCATTGTGAATTTTTTCAAGTCTGTAAATTTTGTGCCTAGAATCAGATTTATTTTTTCAGTGAATGCTCAGTTTAGCACCATTTGTTGAAAAGCACTTTATCTCTACTGAATTACCTCTATTCCTTTGTCAAGGTCAACTGACTGTATTTATATACATCTCTTTCTGGGCTTGCTACTCTGTTGCACTGATGTGTTTGTCTATTATTTCACCACTACAACACTGTCTTAGAGATTGTAAGTAGATTGATTTTTCTAGAAAGTTTAGTGCTGTCGCCAGTAACATAAAGAATGATGGAGTTTCTGTTTTCAATTCCAAACCTGCAGAGACAGCAAAGCTAGAAGAAAGAGACTGCTGAGAATTCCATATCCACTTCACCATGTAACAACAAGAGAAAACAGCAAATAAACATTCTTTTGTAAGACACTGAGAGCTATACAAAAAATTCAGGTGGAGGAATATTTAAATATTTCAGTGAGATAGGTTTAAAATATATAGAGATGTGAATAATATGACAGGAAATGATAGCTCCTTATTTTCCTGATAGAAAATTAATTGATTCTCAGTAATGAAAGAAAATGAAGGATAAATTTATTTTACAAAAACACTAGGATTGAAAGGAGATGGAGTTTCAATAGGGTTGTTTGTTAATCAAATCAATGCTTTTCTCTGTTATTTTCTTCCCCCACAGGCTCTATCTTTAAAAATCCTTAACTAGTGTGTGGTTATTTTCTCAGAGAAATAATAATACAGGAAATTAAAAAAGAATGAAAGAGTATTCTCAACTTGGGCAAGTTTTGGACCTCTGGTGAAAAGTGGTTGAATGATCCTAGAACACAGTTAGTTATGCTCCTTGACAATGTGTAGTCAGTTCATTCAAAAATTCATGTATTACTCAGCAGTAAATGCATGTCTGTCATAAAAAATATTCTGATTATTTGTATAACACAATTTCAATCATTTGAGAAGTTAAAATCCTATTTCTCTGTCTTCTCATAAATAATATTTATAATAATAGCTAATATTGTATAATAGTGAAGAAAGTAGTCTGACCTTGGAAAAAGGTTACTTGTACTCAAGATTTCAACTGTCTTTCTAACTTTTTGTGTAAATTTGAGAAATTTTTTATCTCTGTGCTTCAGTTTTCTGATTTTTTTTTCTGAAGACACATTTGTTGAATTTTTTATTACTACACGTGTGTAGTACATGTTTACGTTACTTGTAGAGAGTTGGTATGTGTACATAGTATGTCTTAATTCCTTTTCTCATGCCCTTTCTCTTAAAATGTGGATAATAACTACATTAACTCACAATTTTCATAAGGATTTAACATTTTTCAGGGTACTTAAAATTGTGTTCATCATATACTAAATGTAGCATTAGTAATGTTTTAATATGACAGTTTCTCAGGTCTTTCTTTGATTAATTAATGGTTTTAAGGCTTACAACAATCCCATAGGAATAATTAAGGCTCATTTAATACTATAAATTGGGACAAGCATAGATTACAATACTTAGACTAATCTGTAAAAAAATGTATTCACAGATGGGCATTTAAGTCATGCATTTGACCCATTTTAATAAACATATTCATTTTTATATCAAACATGAGCTTTTTTGTATCTGAAATCAGAAGTTTTATTGCCAAGCACAAAAACTGTGTGGGTCCTATTGGCACATTCTCTACTCCCTTATTATTATGAATGAAAAAATGAGGAGAAATGGACACTACACGTGGAAAAACATATTTGTTGCAAAACAGAAATAGAGCCAGGATCTTGCTAAATTTCCCAATCTGGTCTTAAATCAATTCACAATCATCAGTCCTGCCTCCCAAGTAGCTGTGACTAAAGGCTTACACCAAGGTCAGCTAAAAATAATGTGAATTATGAGACTTATTTAGGAATGTTCCATAATAGCCTCCCATCCCCAGATGAGATAGGAAAAAAACCCTATTTTTGTAATGTAAATAAATTATCTTTGGGAGAAAAGCATTTTCTTAGATTGTGGGGGGCCTTGCCCCCCCACTAGAACTCTTGAGTGCCTTTTACGGACATATCTGGGCCTGCTGCAAATCTACCCGGCAACAAGGAAGTAGCCCCAGTACCCTCCTCTTGCTCCTCCCCTCTAGCCCTACGATATATATGTTGTAGCAGCTTCCGCAATA